>JBAMNC010000801.1:600000-1026614 GCA_037902135.1 Cetoscarus ocellatus | reverse complement strand
CCTTTAAGTCTGGTTCTAGCTTTTGACTTTTACCAGCTGCAGTTACACTTAAAAAATTAAGAGAGAAAATCATTTTCAGATGGTCTTAAACACAAAATCTTTAAGGGTCAGATATCTCTGCCATAGTCGTTTTTCTCAGCTACAACCAAAGGCCTCCTTGGAAAACCCACAGGCTTTTTGATGATGGAACTTGAATGACGCTAACTTGGAATTTCTGGATTGGTCTAAAAAATGACATCCTCTCTTCACTTTTATGAGGTTGAATTGTTAATCACTACACTTGCAAAGGATATGAATGCTGAAGCACCGGCGGGCAATGAGCCAGATGCCTCAGCATTTTAAAGTGGTATATTTGTCGCTCTACTAAAGAAGATGGCACCCACTGTTATGAAAAATCAGGTATGAAAAGTGCCTTACCCAACAAATGTATAAAGCAGTGTTTGACTGAATATATTCATCTTAAAAGTATAAAAGTGAATATATTCATCTTAAAAGTAGCGTTTGTCGACAGTTTAATTTTTTTTTTATTCTGCCTCAAAAATATGCACTTTGGTGCAAACAAATATTAAATAATGATTCCATCAAACCTTAATGATATCACATATGAAAGAGTACGTTACAAGTCAAAAAGTCTGTCTCTAAATTGATCACTCTGAAGCTGTATGTGCATGGATCAGACACCTGTGTATGAAGTGGTTCTCCTCCAGGTAGCGACACCCAAAGGCGATGTCCCTGGCCATCCGCAGCAGCTCCCGCATGGTGAGACAAGAGGTCTGGCCCTAGAGACAGCAAAACTAATCTTAGTGAACCACAGGACCACCGCAAATGCTTCAAACACCAGAACACAAAGAGACATAAACACATGTGTAGTGCAGACTCACTGCTCGTGGTCTGTTCTGTCTCAGGAAGCTCTTCATGTCTCCTCCGGTCATCAGCTCCAGCAGGATGAAACGTGGCAAGATGTTCAGACTGACACCAATACAGCGCACAATGTTGTCATGGCTGAACTTGCTGCATACAAAAGGAGCAACCAACATGGGTTAGCAGGCCTGCTTACAAAAGTGCTGTTCACATACGTGCAGTGTTGTTGTATTGTTGCAGTTCAGTTCAAACTCAACAGGTAGTTACACTTAGTCTCAGATCTTTTACACCCTTTAGTGGTCCACATACAGGCAAGTATATCAACAAAACTGCTCATGATGCCAACGTACGCCAATGTGAGTGCAAGGACAAACAGCAAGAGAATCTCATTCGGTGAGTATTTGGAAAAAAACTGATGACAAAAGATGTCTGACTGTGATTTTAATCAATAGAAACTTGTGTGGCTTCACTATGTTAGTTATGCTCCTATTTCTGTATCTGCCAACTCCAAAGACAAAAACGTCAACAGAATAAGCAAGCACAACCAGACTGACGGAGAGGAAAAAAAATGTATTGCTTGATCCATGAATTTGTTAACTTGGGCATACGAGATTGTAAAACTCTTGATGTAAAACTCCTACATTCTGCTGCAGTTATGTAGATCCTAGTTTGAAACTGACACTTTAAACACTTTGGAGGAAAGTCAAACAGATGTGTCAGAGAGGGGCGTATAACTTGTCATAATAAACTATCATGACAGAGATCATTACCATGAATGACGTTCTGTGTCAAAGTCATTGTGCTGTAATCAAAGAATATCCCTTCATACATGCTGTGACTAATTTTCCATTTACATATTTAACTAGCAATCAGCTAATTGTTCAAAAGGCCAATCTTTGTGTCAAAACAAAATTGTTGTGATTTATAATGAGAGAAGTTTCTGGTTGCAGTTGTTATCTCCTCAGGCTCACAGGAACAGGGTTGGCAATGTAACAAAGCCAGCTGCTGGCCGCCGAAGCGAGCATATTTCTGATTGACATCAGATGAGCTCTAAGAAGGATTCATTGGGTGCATCAACGTGTGAACAATGAGTGATGTACACAGCAAGTGAACAGCTGTGGAATGGTGCACCTCATAATCAGCGCCTCCATCAGGAAATCCATTTCATCCTGTTCAGAGCAGATTTCTGGAAGAGTCTGTGAAGCAGAGAGAGAAAAAGGCAGTTTAAGGTGTGAGTATGAGTCATAGTCAAAAGCGAGACATCATTACACCTAATCAGAGCATTGCCAAGCAGGCACAGCCATGAGGAGCTCACTCAAAATTTCTCCTTTTTACCATGTTAAGCTAAGTTTTTTGAGGACATCGTCTGAACATTCTTACATTTTCCTCTTTCACAGCCTTCCATCACTTTGTGCAGCACTTTGAATCACAGTAAACATCAACTGTTGATGATAGGCACTCTGTCAAAATGTATGCTCTTTTTTGTTGGTGATGATGAGGTCAGACTGAAGTGTGTTTGTGAACATAAAAAGCAAGATAGTAGAGGGGTGTGTCTCTGTTAGGAAGAGGGAGGAGAGATCAAGTTTGTTTGTGTTTGTACCAATCACCAACCCCCAGTGTTGAAAATAGAGCCAATTAGGAAGTGCCAAAAATTGCTGCTTTGACCGTCTGCTTGGGGCTGGCCAGAAATCACATTAAACTGAATGGTAAAGAGCCTTTTATTTTACAGCCAAAACAATCAGATTTATAGTCTCATTCGAAAATATCTTTCGTCTGAAAAGTTGATGTAATAAATTTTTCTCACTTAATGATTATTATGTAACTTTTCAGTTATGCGGAGTTAGGGGCGTAATTGACATGGTCACTTGTTCGTTGGTTGTTGTTATTGAACAAATAGCCCTAAGGCCGTTTGACACTGGAAGTGTTTTACTTGTGTGACAGCAGCAGTATGAGCATGTCTTCTTTTCTAAAACCCATGCATTTCCAAGTATATTAAGTAACATTCAAATAACTAAACCTCCAGACCACTATTTTTAGGTGAAAACCCACAGTATATATGTGGGAGTTAGATATGTCGTTGATGATGCTGATGAATTTGACCAAATCTTAACATCTGAGTTCAAAGTGTTTAAATACTTAAAATGTTAACTAAAATTTGCCTTTCAACCAACTGTACCAGCTACATGCTGTGGCTTGCCCTAAAATATGGCAACAGTAAAATACTATTTTTTATGTTTCAGCAAATTCTTTCAGATCCTTGGTTGAGCATCCAGAGATTTTCTCTTTTTTGTCAGTACTGAATGCTGATGATACAGTAATATGTTCTTATGGGTGTTTTGATGATATTAACTTACCTTTTCCCCACATAATTACGTTGAAAGGGATGAACAGTCCAATTTAAAACAATAATTCTATTGTAACATGTTTGTATTGACAAAAAATTGAATAATATATTTTGTTCTAGATCTTAATATAGACCAAACCTAAAAATGGTGAAAATGACTCAAATGTGACCATCTCTTTTTAATGTCAGGAAAACCCATCATGCTTCATTCAAATAACTTGACAAGTGGGGATGGGAAATGAGAACCATTTACACTTAAGAATCACATCCAGCTGGTTTAAGGAATCAATATCATTTGCCTTATTGCTTAACAATTTCCTAATCAATGCCTTCCACTTAGGTCCATGTGCTGGAAAAACATGAAGTCACACTCTCCAGAGAGGCAGTAAGCCTAAGTGTCAACAAAGGCTTTAAGGAGGTAAATATGATGGATGAGAGACAGAAGCCATCCAAGCCAAGACTTTAGAGTTGTAAACTAAAGAGCAACATGTGATGCCTGTGGCTGTGTGCTTTAAAGCAAAGGCAAAAACAATTGCAACATGCTGAGTTATGCGTTGACGCTACACAGCACTACATTTCAGGAGCGCCATGTTTTTTACTTCGATAACTCCAAAAACCTGTGTGGGCCTATATTTTTTCAGGCTGTGCAAATCCAGGAGTTAAAAGGGAACTTGATACAGAATTGGTTCCATTAGGAGAAAAGTTATGACACATCTCCATTGGTGGGTGGCACGGTGGCACAGCAGGTCGTGCACATACCTAACAGCAAGAAAGGTTGCTGGTCAGGGCCTTTCTGTGTGGAGTTTGCATGATTTCCCTGTGCATGCATTGGTTCTCTAAGGGCACTCTGGTTTCCTCCAACAGACCAAAAACATGCTTATTATGTTAAGTGGTGACTCTTAACTCCTCTTAGGTAGTGTGAGTGCCAATAGTTGTCTGCCTCTCTATGTGGCCCTGTGATTGGCTGGTGACTGGTTCAGGGTGTACCCTGCCTCTCGCCCAATGTCAGCTGGGACAGGCACCAGCCCCGGCGACCCCCAAGGGATAAGTAGGATGGATGGATGGATGAAGCTCTATTAATAATTTCCACAAATAATCTTCCTCCTCAAGAATGCATTACAAGCTCCTGTCTTCACTGATTCCTCATTTAAATGTAACCTGTGGGTCAAATTGGTACTGACAGCACTGTGGGATTTTCCTGATTTAATCACATTTAATTAAAATAACTCCAGATGTTGTCACCTTCTTCTGACATTTAAATGTAACTTGTGTTTATGTGCATCACATAGGGGGTGCTGACCTTTATCGCCACCTGCATGGGACTGTTATCAGCGTTCATTCCAAGAACTTGTCCTTCATACACTTCACCAAATGCACCGTGGCCAAGAGCTCTAAAACAAATCCACAAAAACAAAATTTAGGACTGAAGATACTAATTGTTATTGAGGACACTGGTATATATGAGTACCTGAGAAGTGTTATGTTCTTGCGGGGTACTTCTTTCAGTTCGTTGAGTGATGCGGCCTTCCCAGCAAAGCAGTAGTTCGGGTTGTAGTCTGTCATTATGGTGGAGGAGCGGATTTTGCTCAGCTTGTACTCTGGACTCTGCAGACGCCCTCTAACCGCATGAAGTTCATTCTTCCTGCGGTACCACACTGAAGAGAAAAACAAGAGAGATGCAAGATTATTGAAATTAACTTGAAATGCTGAGAGCATTTTTTAGACTTTTACTCCTAACTGGACCCCACACTTGCACCTCCTGACTATCTGCTAACTGTAGGAGCAGTTACACAAGGAGGGGTCAAACCACATCTTAACTTTTTTTGTGCAAATGTGTAAAAACCTGCATAAAGACGTGACAAAAATTGACTAATGTTGTTTGATCTCTAGTAAATTAGCAATACACTTCATAAAGACTGTTGAAATAAAAAAAAATCTTCATTAAACTCTAACATCTTTGATACTTAACCCAAAATACACCTCAACATTTTATTTTTTATTTATTAAACTGATGACTAATGAAGCCTGGAGTTAATAATTTCAAGCAAAATAAGGAGTGGGCAGAGAGGTACACTAAACGTGCATCTAAATCCAAAACCAACATCATTTTATGAGTTTCAACTTGGACTCTTGCTCAAGTGACACTGGCTGTGGTAATTTAGAACCTGCTAGAGCTAAAAAAGCCTTTCTTTTATCTGTTCAATTCAACTTCCAACGACCACTGACCACACTTCTTCCTTAAAGACCATGGCTCTTCCAATCCATGTTTTGCAGGATGCATCATGTGGGATGTCCTCTCCTTGCTTACTGCTCCTACACTGTCTGTGAGTTAGGACTCACCCGCTGTGGAGGCAGCTCATGTCCCCGATGCAGGTGGGTAGTCTGCCAGGGAGGGGGGTGTTGCGTGCAGGTAAGAGGTGCCGTTGAGCCATCGCCCGGTGCAGGTGCTAGTGACTCAGAGGGAGGGGTGGGGTGAGGAAGAGGAGTGGGCTGAAGGAGAAGTGGGATCAAAGGAAGGTGAAGGAAAGGAAGGGGGAGGAAGAGAGGGAAGGGGAGGGCAGGAGGAGATGGGGCGCCCAGGGAACAGACTACCTCCCTGCATGGGGGAGATCTCATGTGAAGAGACACCGTTAACCTGAAGCTTGTGTATAGACATGACTCTCAGCAGTGTGCAGTATATACGCAAGTGATGAAATGTCATGTTTTTGTTTTATATTTGATTTATTTGGTTGTGAAGTCACACATTTACACCCAATGCAATTAGTGAAACAGTCAGATGGACTTCCTGCTAAGAAGTTGTTTACCTGTAGGGCTGGGCATTGAGAACCACTTTCAATTAAGAAAAGTCTGAGGAATAAATTTAATTTGCTGCTTATCAATTTCCTCAACAAAAACTTCACTCAACTTAGCATGCCTCGCAAACAATGCCTACTCTCAAAGGAGGCAGTCATTATAAACAGCAAGGAACTAAGAAAGAAATCAAGGTAAACAGATAATTGGTCCAAAGTGGAGATTAATTCTACACAAAATTATGCCAACAGCTCTACATGTAATGCCTGTGATTGTGTGAAATCAAGCAACAATTAAAAAACCAGCAGCATGCTAAAACATTTGTCTTTGCAGCATGGTTTTAAATATCAGGGGTGCCATGTATTTGACACTGTTGATGCATAAAACCCACATAGACCTGTTTTTGACCACACAGAGAATCCACAAGACAATATATATTATAAGGAACTGAAAAAGAATGAAAAAATAAGCAGAGTCAATCATGTGGTAAGTATCACTGAAACCTTATCAATTCTCATTCCTATTACAGGTTATATTGTGTGTAGAAATCAGAAATGTTCTCGCTTTGAGTACAGTTTCATGCAGTTACACTGCACAGCTATTTGTCAGCAAAACAACCATTTCATCTGTAATCAATATTTGTCTGGTTAGATATGATTGCACAGAGTGAACACATGCTTTACCAACCTGAATTCAGATGTACGATATTCATTTCACACCTCAGCAATACAATTTCTTCTATGAGTAATATCCACTGGGCTGACTTCTCCACTTTAATGCATTTCCATGTAAAACATTTTTTACCTCTTCCCTCAAAATGACTCATCCACAAACTCTCTGCCCTCCTATGAGTTGTTTTGATCATCTCTATCAGCAGCAGGAAGCACTTTATACAACTTTCCTGACTTTGATTATTCTGGTATCTTTTTTTTGTAAACAAACCAACAGCAATAATTTTCTTCCAACAAGTGTTTCACATATTTATTGTAAATTAAAGCCATTACCCAGAACTAAGAAAGAATGATACTTTAATAAACTAATATTGTGGAATATTTTACTTGTGTGATTGTCATTGATTGTTTTTTTGTAAAGAAATTATATAAGTTAATGTGTGTCTTTATATTTTTGAGCATTAATTAAACTTATATGAAATAAATACATTCATTTTCTTTATTTGGGTCCTCTTTGGGCTCCACCCCTGCCCTCCATCTTTAGCGCTCCGACAGCTGCACACATTCACAGGTAGTAGTAAGTAGGATAAAATAAGTGAAGGCATGTGTCTTTATGGATTAACCTTTACAAATACAACTCTAAGAGTTGCATAAACATCATAAACTAGTTCTAGTAATGGTAAAAGTTACATTTTGTCTAAATAACACTGACATGAAATGAAAAAAAGCTCACAGTGTTGAGCTGCCACACACACATCAGTGCACATTTAAAGGCACAAAATATAGGATCGCAGGGGCATGTCTGTGCTATTAAACTGTATGTTTGGTCAGAGCATTTACAAGCAGCAGGGTAGCTGACTGCTGACAACAGGAGAATTGTCACTAAAGATCCTTACTAAGTGTCAGCCTTTCACGTCATGTCAGTGTGTCTGTGACCAGAGCAGCGCTGCTTTATTAAACATGCATACACGAGACACACAGACTCTGCATGCACAGTATTCTATTCTCTGACTACTCAGGCTGATTATTGATCATAAAGACAAGAAATCACACTCTTTAGGTCTCCAATGACCAATCTAGAAGAAGGTGCATGACATTCCTTAGAACACATGACCAACATCACGTCTTTATGTGACTATTACTTATGCACACATCGTAATCACGGTGGAAAAACTTCATATTGCTCTGCCTGACACACTTTATCTAAGATGGAGGGTCTAACTAATAGTTAAAACACATCTGGAGTTTTGTAAGAATGAGGATTTGACAATACAAAATAGAGGCAGATGATTTTATGTTTTTTTTTAAAGCTTTTCAAGTGAAGGTGAGAGTATTTTTTCTGCTTCTTGAAGTTAGTCACCTTAGTCCTCATTAGAGGATAAATGTGCACTGTGTATCAAATTATGCGATTCCTGTCTGCAGTTCAACACACACACAAAAAAAAACCTCAAATAGCAAAATTTTAAGGGAGTAGTGCTCTGAGGAGCAAGCTTTTGAGGTCAGAAAATTACACCTTCCTCTGTTCTTCTGATATGCATCTCTACTTCATTTTCTGTGTATATAAGATTATTATTCTATGGTCCTGTATGATGAGAATCTGTGAAAACGCTCTGTCCTCTAGATTATTCAAGCATCAACAGGAAAATTGAAATTCCCTTGCTCAATTCCAATGGGAAATCTCAGATATTTATTTTATATTTCTAACTTATCTTACAAACAGACTACATGTACCACTGTATTCATTTTAATGTTTTGGTTCTTGCATGAGCAAGAAGCTCATGGAACTGTAACTGATATTTGAAGTGAGTCAGAAAAGCAACAATTTCTCCAGAGACAGCCTATATGAAGGGTAGATTCATGAAAACTAACTGTGAGAAAGAGAGAGTCTCATATTGTTGAGCTTCACTTATTATTCTGCTCTCTCTGTGAGGTTACAGAGAGGACACCAGACTCTGCCATATTCCTACACCTCAAAAAGCTCTTGATGGGGGATTAGCACATCAACTGAACCATCATGATTCCCTTCCTTACCATTTGCAGCAGACAGTTGTCAAAAAGACAATAAAGGTGCATGAAAGTTTTAACAGTGAATAATCCCTCGCAGTCCTATATTACGTGTCACTATTGCAAACAAAATTAATCTAATTGTTAAGATTTAGCATATTAGCAACATAAAAAAATTGCACAGTAGCCTCTGAAAAGTGAAATTCTAATGCAACATTAATATCATATGATACTGATATAATCTTTTATATTAAATATTAGCTTGTTGCTGTCTTCCTCCTTAAGCTTTTTGCCACTGACTGGTAAAATAAAAGTACCAAAAAGCTAATTCCCTAATCATTCCTATCCAACACAATTTATTTGTGCAACCACTATCTGTAAAGCTTTTTACAGCGTGTCTGGCAGCCAAATTGTCTCAAATTAAAACTTGCTGGGCAGATCTCGTCATATCCTGATTCAAAAACAGACTCCTAACCTCAACTACATACTTCACATCACAGTGCTTTTATGAATACTGTCAAAACTATGTTTTGACATTTGTAGCACACGGCCAATGCCCAAGGGTTAATAAAACTTAGAGGTGTAATTGTGCACTTGCCAAAGTAATTGAAAGGCTTATCTTTTACTGCACTTCTCTGTTTTTTGTCAGCCACTGACTTGTTCCACTTGACATTTACTGATTCAAATCTCACTCATCAGTGCACATCTTCAACTCAGAGAAATGTCTTAGTGAAATGTCAGACTCTTCTGTTCCTCCTTTTAAAAGCCAAAGATGTTTTTATATAATAGCTAAAAGTTCATTTCTACTGTTTTCTGTTAGGAAAATTGGTTGACATTAAATACAGTGTTAAATCTATCATATTTCACCACACATACCCTCGTTATCTCACTCTAATTCTACAGTAAAATTCTGATTAACACTCTTTGCCCCCATAAATGTTATAGATGTATTCAATGGCTAACCAAAAGGGAGTGTCACTTGAAATGTGTACATGTAATTAAAGCGTCCATACGTGTTCACTTCCTTTTGTTTCAGTGACACACAGTTGAAGTCACGTCTTTGCAGTCTGACAGTCTGAAGCAAAGCCATCTGACACTATAGTTATCAAAGGTGTTCCTGTTTCTGCTGACTGTGAGCATCTGGAAGTATCTGTATGTGCTCACAGCCGGTGGAAAGTGGAGGGCACAGACTGCACACAGAACTGGAAACATCTCTTACTGAGGATGACGCCAGCACAGATCAGCGCGATGCCGCTAGCAATAATGGAGACAACCACTGCAAGGATCAAAGAGGACGACAGCTGTCCCTGTGGAGCGAGGCCCTGAGAACCTGCTGGGAGAGAGAGGGGACAACTTAAGAAAGTGCTCCAAAGAAAGAGGTTTATTTCAGGAATGGGTGACTTTGATGGCAGAGAGGGCAACAATAATTTTATCCTCACATCCAGAGTGTGACTCTTAGGTAATAAATATTCCATACTAGTTATTTTTGGCTATTGGTGACTATTGGGTGTTTTATTTGTAAGTAGAGGAAGTCGGTGGGATTGGGGGAGTCAGCTATTTTTATTTATTTGTATTTTTGTTTGTTTTTTGTTTGTAATATGTACTGTTTGTATGTTCTGTGATTCTGTTTATGTTATTTATGTTGCAACTGTGTTTTTGGGACCCCTTTGAAAATGAGATGCTGCATCTCCTTGAATAAATTCAATTCAATTCAATTTGTCCCTATGACTTACCACAAGTATTTTACTTAGCCCTTGTGCATCCTTGTTTTTTTCTGCTTTCTTCTGCCTAAAGCTTAACTACCAAATATTCAATGATTTTCATAATTTTAACTGTTAACTGCCACTTTCAATACATATCGGCTGCCACTTCTTTTATTGGAAAACAACATGTAAACATTATTTATTTTATTATATCAATAAAAGTGGGGGGTGGGGCATTGCTGGTGATTAGAGTTGTTGATATGTCCAAAAGGTACAGCAATACTTATTTTATTGCATTAGTATTTTTACGTGGTTCATTTAAGTGAGAAACAACAAGCACTTTTGCACCTGGTTTCTTTATAAATTTGCTTTTATGACTTGAGCATTTGACAGATCCAAGACTCTAACTCAGCTGTGTCCCCCCCCAACACACACACTATTAATCATATAGAAAATATCTAGTTTATTTTTTGCTAATTTTATTTTTTTTATAAAACTAGTGGTAACTTCTACTCAAACTGGCATTTAAAGTGTTAAAAGCCTAAAAATAAAAGTTTTGAGCAGAGTTGAAGTGGTCAAATAAATTTATGCCGAAAAAGCTGAAAAAAATCACAATATACCATGATTTTATAGCGGTTTTTTATGCAAGTACATTTTTGGCTCAATGGTCCTGAGAAGGTTGCATGGAGTGTCAGTAGTGTATGATAGACCTGTAAGAACTACTGACATGAATTTAAAATAAAAAACACGTCAAAAAAGAAACATTCTTGCAGAAATTCATGCCCTAATCTGTAACACAGCCAAAATGATCACCAAATTGAAAATAGAAAAATGGCAAAAATATTTAAAAAATTAAATACAAT
Organism: Cetoscarus ocellatus; assembly: GCA_037902135.1. Taxonomy (NCBI): domain Eukaryota; kingdom Metazoa; phylum Chordata; class Actinopteri; order Labriformes; family Labridae; genus Cetoscarus; species Cetoscarus ocellatus. Next base: position 1,015,378 of record JBAMNC010000801.1, on the reverse strand, counting down.
GTATCCTAAATAAGGTTAACATTTTAGATTTAAGTCTTCAGTTTATAATTTTCTTGAAAATAAAACCCTGATGTTTTTATTTACTCATTTTTCCATTTCTTTTAATAAACATACTGGATCAGCCTGTTTTAAATATCCTCAACTAATTTGTTTGTGTTTTGTGAAACACTAAAATGCTTTTTTTTTTTTTTTTTTACTAATGTACAGATTGAGTTCTATCGCTCAGATACATCTTGGTGTTTCTTGATTCATCCACTCCAAAATGTTGTCAGGTAGTGGGCCAGCTCCAAATCGGGTTTGACCCTGAACCACAACGCCCTCTTGCTGGCTGGTCAGCAGTGATGCCCAGTCACTGGCTGCTTCTCTGTCATGGAAACGCCACTTCTGTCGTTGAGGGATGAGTCATACCCCTCTCTATGACACTTCATTGCGTCATCCTCAATTGATGGCATAGCCTCCTCCTGGACTTGGAGCTGGAACTTGTTTGTTACTTATGACCAAGCTTCTTGACTTTTTTGGCTTGGACTTCATTTAAGCCAAAGTTGCTATGTCATCACAAAAAAAAAAAAAAAAAAAAAAACACAAATGGAAATTTTTATTTTTTTCTATGACTAAGTATGTGTCAGAGACCATGCTCACCCTGTTGGTTTTTGGATTATTATGGATTATCAGAAGCTGTAGACAAGTTAATTATAATAATAATTCCATGTACAAAGAGTGACATCTTTTTTGCCAGGAATTACAAGGACCAAACGCCAACTTTCCAGGTATCTTTTTTTTGAAGTTTTCTGCTGTAAATCTGTAAAAGTTTATGAAACAAAAAGAGGTAGTAACAAGCCAGGTACACACTGACTCCATGCCGCCTTTCTAACCACTGAAAGCAACAACTTGTAACTCCATAAGGCTTGATTTAGGTAAAATATTTGTAATATAATTAATTATACTTGAATCTGACAAGAAAAGAGAGGCAAAATGCCAGTTCTTATAATACCCATTCTATTTATCTGAAAAACAAAGGAAAACAGGTACAACAACAAAATAAACCAACCGACCAAAGAAACTGTTTTTTGTATTTTCAGAAAGGTAGTGATTTTGGAGATAGGAGGTTTGGGCTCAACCACAACGATAAACAAGTAATCAAGTACAACAACATAAATGTTTCCATTTTTATGAACCAATGCATCTGTTTTGCTGTGCATGTTGGTGTAGTGGCTACCAGGTTTGAATCCTCCAAGACCGATTTTGTTGTTATTTCTTCATGTTTACAGTTTATTGATTTCTGACATTGACTCACCAGCCACATGAGTGAGGAGCTGCATATGGCCCCAGAACTGCCAGTTGCCCACTCCTAATTTATTTAGCTTTGTCTTTTCAGATGAAGATTAATTACAGAGTTATTGTCACATTTGAAGACAAAATACATATTGAGAGGATGACTACATACTCATAGTGTGAATACACGTGACATTGTCACTGGCCAGGACTTCATCCTCCTCACAGAGACACAAGATGAGGTGGGTGTCTTCATCCCGTTTGCAGCTTTGCGTCTGGCAGTGGCTGCAGTTCAGCTGGACCTTGATCTCACACTCGCCGTGGCTCTCCATGGCTGGAGGGAACAATGTGCACAGTGTTAAAACACTTTGCATGGGGTGAAACACTTGACTCTAACTACTTTCTTAAGCGGGAAGTTATCAAGGTTTGATAAGATAAACCAGATCCGGTCATGTTCTAGAGATCCATCTATGAATAAATTGCAGTGTGTCAACTGTGTGTATAGAGGTTGATGTTTTATATTTCTCTTTACCATAAAACTTCTTAATAAAAAAAACACTAAAACCAAATCAATGAAATATTGTTGTTGCGTTTCCCTTCAATGCATCAAGTGCACTGCTTTAGTGTTAAATCATTCCTACTGACCCATAATATGCTTTTGGAGATTTGTATACCTCTAGTTAAGTTAGTTTAGTGTAGTTTAGGACTTTATTTCATTCTGTCATTAAATAAAACATTCAATCCAAACAAAAAATCTCAAACATGTGAATGAAAGGAGCAGAAAGAAAAATCTTAAGAATCTGCCCTTTTAGTGCTTTACGTGTCTCCTCCTGATGATAAAGCATTTCTGTGGACAAGACGACAAGTCTACAGCATTTTGACATCTCCCTCTCCCCCTTTTTATAGCACCAATAGTTGCCTGAAACTGGTCTTAGCATAGCATGGTGCTATCAGTGCTGAACTGACAAATTACTGAAGAATAGATTGGTCAACCAATGAAAGCAGACTGGGCCCCCGTGATTAAGGGGGCTGAAATAGGCAGGGGCTCTATCAGAGTGTCTCAGACAGACAGAGAGGTAGATTTTAGGGTATGAAAACCAACTTCTTTGAACACTAGCCATTATGAACATGCTCTGGCTGTCACCAAAATCAAACATTTAAATGTGTTCAGACAAAATATGGGCTCTTTAAATAATTCATCAGCTTTGCTTCCTATCTTCTTTGGTTTTGAGAAGTATATTTTAAAAATTGTGCATCACTGAGAGATAAAAACTCAATATTTAAATACAAATGTAATTATAAAGAAAAAAGTGTTTAAGCATTTGATTAATAAAACTTGTGTTTGGTATTTAACAGTTATCATTGGTAACAAAATGGCTAGATGTCACATTTGAGTATCATTCAAATCTTTTACCCATTATCGAATTAACACTTGAACTTGCTAACTGATCTTTCCTCTGTGCCAAAAACACTGCCTCTTTGTTTCCTGATTTAAATAATGCATCTGGCATGTTTCATGTGATTTATCTATTATAACCCCAGCCTCTCAGACGAGAAGATAAATTAACAAGATTAAAGGAAAAACATATTTTTCTCCAAATTCAATTCTGACCACTTTAGTTAATCTCTTTGTTTGCATCTTGCTTTGGATGTTTTTCTTGAACACTAGAGCAGAGGTCATTGTGTCTGATAGAGATGACTGGCAATGCACAGAGCAGCAGCAACAACAGCGTCTTTCACATGAGAATGGAGGACTGTGTGCTGGCGCCGAGGGCAACAGGCTACATAAGGCCGTAAATTAGTAGACTGCCTTCCTGTTACTCCTGCTGCATAATGAAAATCAGATGTCTGGTAGTCTCAAAAAAAGAGAAAAAACACTACGTATGTACATATGAATGCACAAGAGTATAGGGCTAAAGGGATGAAGCTGATCATGCTGCACAAACAGGTACAAGCACACACATCAAGACACACAAACACAGACACTCTACAGTATTGGATCAATTGCTCCAAGAGTTAAATGTACAGAAAGCCAAGAGCTCATGGTTTAATTCCCACACCATCAGTGAGTCTTTGCTTTGGGATCAAGCTCATTTAGCATTATCTGTTCCTGTAGAGACACTGAGCCCTGAAGCAACTCAACAAAATACAGGATGGCTAAAAACTGCAATATGCGTTCAGATCTGTCAAAAGCGCTTGTGACTCTTCAGCATGACTGTGATTAATCAAGGTAAACTTAAGCTAATTACAGCAGTTTCAATTTTCATGACTTCCTGTCAAAGAAATGTCTTACCTATTATTTATGATTGATCAATGTCTGAATTTATGAATTCTTTTATTGTCTCGCATACATTAATCAACAGATTTGGTATAAAAAGTGACTAATCTCATTTTCCTCTGCTTTGAGTTTTGGTTATTGCTTGTTTGAAGCAGACTAATAAAAACATCCCTGATCTATCTGCAATATAAACTGCCCTGCTATATAGGAAGTAGTTTGTTTGGTGGGTAGTTTGCTATTTACGCAGACAGTTTAGTTTGGTCAGAATTTCAGATGGATTACTTAATTCCTCTCCAAAAGACCCACACTTTCTCTCAGCTCTCAAAAACATCAACAACTAGGGGTGGGTAAAAATATCGATTCATCAATGCATTGCAATATTTCCCCTCCCAATTCAATATCGATTCATGGACACTAAATCCTCAAACAAATATGTTTTAGTTTATGTATAATGGGTTAAGTTTATTTTTGGTCATCCTAGAAAATTTCTACATGTTCATTTACAATTGTTTAGGAAGAGAATCCTGTTGAAAATTCAAATCCGTTTTTATTCTTTTCTGTAGTAACACACTGTTTTAAGCATTTATAACATAATATTGACAAATACTTGCCAGAATTTTTTACTTTTATTTCTCATGACAAAAGGGTGAAAAAATGTATTAAGAGCCAGGTGGACATTTATAATTATAATTTATAATTATGGCTTTAACTGTCATGTTTTTTTTTTACTTTTGTACTCCATATGCACAAATAAGTTATTATTGTGCATATGGAGCACATATGTTCACATTGGCATCAAAATAAAATTTCAACAGGTACAGGTTAACAAGTACTCCAATTATTTGTGTATTTCTACTTCTTACTGAATCGATATTGAATTGAATCACAAGCTAAAGAATAAAAATCAAAATCAAATTGAATCATGAGGTTCTTCACAATACCCAGCCCTATCAACAACTGTTTTGATATTTAACGGTAGATGAGTGTTGCTGTGCATCCCATGTGAGTGAAACAAGCTTAGTGTGTGTTTTGATCACGTGGATGTGTGCCTATCTCTGTAATGTGTTCTTAAAAAGCAGAAACACTCTGCACCACAGACTTTAGACCAGGCAGAAGGAGGTCTAAAGCTCAGTCAATTTCTATGTCTGTTCATGCGCCTGACCACTCCTCATTTTCAGAAAAAACACCACCGAGAACAAACAAGAGCACACAATCATTACAGCTGATAAAACACAAACAAATGAGACAACATATAATATGAAAACATTAAAATCCACCCACCCAACCCACAATCCATACAAAGACTTTACATAAAACAGGCACTGACGACTGAGAGAACAACGTCTTATATCAAAAAAATAGGAAACATGAGATAAAGCCAAAATGTAACAAAACAAGATGCAAAAAAAGTTGAAAATAAATAAAAAACTTAAGGAGTAAAAAAAATGCTAAAATAAAGACTTTGCAATAACAAATAAATTAATATGATAATAAAACATTTAAGGATTATGTATTAAAATATGCTAAAATTAGAATAAAAGCAAAGATAATTACATCCTGAAATAGTATAATAATATGAGAAAATGACTAAAATGAGGTTATAAAACCCCAAAAATATTGTTGAGGAACTGCAAAAGAGTAAGAAAATAATTTAATATATTAACATAATGAAATAAAAATCAGTTAAAAGTCAGACTAAAATGTAGGTCTTGATTTTATGAATATGAACATTAAGTTCTGTCCTCAGGTCTTCAGACACTGTCCCACAGACAGGGATCATGATAATGAAGAGACGCCTGATTGCATGTGTTAGTTCTGAGTTCAGGTACAGTTAGAAGACCATTACCAAAAGACCTGAGGGGTCTACTTGGCTTATATGTCGAAGCAAATCAGATCAATAAGGCACAAGGCTATCCAGACCTTAAATCCAATAATGGGAACTTTAAAATAAGTTCTTAAAGCTACAGGTGGCCAATGCAGAGCCTTAAAAACTGGTGTAATGTGGACTCTCTGCATTCATGTAGCTGAGTTTTAAAGCGTCTGAAAAGTTGCCTTCCTGATTTGTGTTGCGTGCTACTCTCAAAGGTGTCTGCTGGACACCTAACTTTTGTGAGGTCCGCTTACTGTTTTTTTGGAAGCTTTAACGTTAAAATACAGTCCCCACTCTCCTCTCTATTTTTTCCATTTCTCCTTTGATAATCATTTTTCCCTCTGACAGCCGCTTTGTGTATAAACATTGCTGTATTCATCTTATCTTAGTGTCAGTGTCAGTCTCACCTGCCAGAGGCTGAAGGAAAATATCTCCCATGGGATGAATAAATGAGATCCCATCCTGACCGTCAGCAGTGATCTCGTCTGTCGGCACAGCGTCACCTCCTGTCACAGGAAAATTGGTGTTGTGATCACTCCTTTCAGTCAGCTTAATAAATGATATCAAAACAGTTTAAAAGGATTTCCAGTTGACAGTTGTTACAACATCTGACAGCTTTAGCTTCACATTCACAAATAATATCTTGAAAATGATATTACTGAATTCCTCCTGCTAACTCTAGCATGATTTAGGTTATTCATAGAGAAAAACATAGCATTACACAAAGATAATATACAACATCTGTATATGGCTGGAGGCAATTTTCAACATCACAATAACTATCCTTATATTTTGTGGTCGTCCTTGACACATCAACAGTGTGCTAAATTGTAACGGTAATGCAATGCAAAACCTTTGTAAATGTGTAGGAATGCCACAAAAACTTAAGTTAAGATTGTGGCACAAACATTGTAAACTCTGAGACAGGCAGCTATGTCACACAAATAATTAGCATTATTTCTTCTTATGAAAATTAAATTTCTGAGGTGGAGTAATTACACAATGATATGACAAAAGGGAAGAAACATTATGGATTTGTGTTATAATCACAAAGCACATTTGTAATAGTTGGGAACACTGAAAAATTAAGGCAGAAATGTATTTACTGTTTTACCTCAGGTAAATCAAAGGCATAATTGTAAATATTACTGACTGACTGACTACTGTGCAATGTGCGTAATTAAAGAATACATCTTTGTAAACACCAGAGAGCTCTTATACGGTGGACAAAACACTGTCAGCTCTGTCTACACTTTCAGTGCTTCCATAATTTTCATACAAGTCCTTTTCATATTCTTGGTTCCCTCTAACAGATACTTATGAAGAGATGCAAGACAATGAAGCAGCATGGAAGCAAATACAAGGCAGACAACTTTTTTGCTGTCCTTTAGGGTAAAAAAGGGGTATTAATTGTTTTCTTGACAGTTTACCTTGCATCCACACATCACGCAATGTCAGTACAACAGTGTCCCTCTTTCAGTACCCTGAGCTTCTGCCTTTTTACCTAATCACAGCAGCTGAGCTGTCATTGCTCTCAGCCTGCTGGACCAGTTGTAGAGAGCAGATGAAGCCGTTGAGAGTCAATCTGGCCCTTGTCCATCTCTTGTCTCTGACTGTGAAGTCTTTTCAAACGTATTAGCACAAAACATGGCTTAAGTCATGCCAGCCACCGCAGGCTCTGTCTTTGCATGTTCTCCCTGTGCATGCTTGGGATCTCTCTGGGCACTCCGGCTTCTTCTCACGGACCAAAAACATGCTTATTAGGTCAACTGGTGACTCTAAACTGTCCTTAGGTTTGAGTTTGAATGTGAATGGTTGTTTGTCTCTCACTGTGTACCCTGCCTCTTGCCCAGTGTCAGCTGGGATAGGCTCCAGCCTATGATGAATGGATGGATGCTACTACTTGCTTGTTATTTGTGGCGCCTGCACTCGGAGCCATGATGGTGCATGTCTCTGCAGCATTGGTATGCTGATCTCAAAGGCACGGACAGGCACAAGCAGCAGACAACTTTTTGGATGAAATAAACAGGTTTTAGCAGTGAGGCTTATACATCATTCTTTCCTGTTGTTTGACCAAGGATCAAGGACAGATCATTTAAGAGACTTGGGATCAACCATTTGTCTATCGATTGTCCTTCATGTATGCACGTCTAAATTAGCTGAATAAATTGCTGAATTGGAAGAACAATTATGTTTCCATTTAGTCTGTGTGTTTCTGCGTAAACCTCTGAAACAGAATCTATTTCACCTGAACAGTCTGACACTTGCCTGTAAGGGGACTTTCACTCAATATACAGTTGTGGATAACTGTGGACTTGACTATAACTTTCTGCTATTGTTGTCTCCCCCAAATATCCACATTCTCAATATCTCTGCACTATTCCTAATATACATGGGCACAACCAATATGTCAAACAATTGCAGTGGATGCATAGATGCCATCTTGTTTATGCAAATTTAACAGCATTAGTACAAATATATGTTCTCAAATTACCTCTGTATCCTCCTCCACCACCTCCAGCTGTGCAAGCTCCTCCTCCACCTCCAAACCCCCCATAGGTGGACCAACTAAGTTTGGACAGGGCTAGGGGACACGATGACCCCCCCTCAGCACCCTCCACCAGAGACTTTCCTGCTGTCATATTAGAACTGGGACCATCCTTCCAGCCTCCACCTCCACCTATGAAGCAAAAAAAAAAACCCACAAAAATAAATGCAAAAAATAACCACATTATGTTGTTCATGTAACATAGATATCATATGAAAAAAGGGTTGAGCTTGTGAGATAAGGACAAAAGTGTTGCAAAGTCAGATGTTTTCCTTTTTATTTCTCCTTTTTCTCTCACTCTCATGTCCACTGCTCTCTGCCCTTAATGCCATTGCTATAATTAGTCAACCCACACGCAGTCTACTATGTACAATAGTGTACAGTTATGATGGTGCACTGGTATTATGTTGCATAGTTATGGTGTACAGCTATGATTATTAAGAACATTTAGATCTGGAAAAAAAGCACAGGTGTTGAAACCAGATCCACGAGTTTTGTACTTCACTGCTACTAAAATCCAAGTTATGGCTCTGATGCTATTACTGTCACATTGCCACAAGTGTTTTCTTGGCCTCTATTGAGATAACCCAAAATAAGCATTAATTTATATTTGACAGAGATGGTCTTAGTAAATTGTCATCCAAAAATGTCAGACCTCTCACAGCTGAAAATCGCATTTTTATAAGACTTTTTATGGCCTGTTATTTAGAAAGGCAGGCATATTTGTGTGAGTAATACAAACAGATTTTAGTGAGAGAATTGTCCTACTTTCATTTACCCAAACACCAGATTTCACAACTTTGCAACTATTTGGTTGAACCATTGCACACAACACAAACACATTGCCCCACTACAGCCTAATTTTGAGCCAGGAAAAACCATGGAACTGTCTTAAGAGGTCTATCCATCTGTTGTCAGTTATCAGCAGTTAATGTGCTCAGGCACCACTTATGTATGCCGGTAAAGCCGGAACAGGCTTATATGGGCTCAGGATGTGGGAATAATGATGTTTGAGCACTGTGGCATAAGCAAGGAGCCTGTGCTTATGCATATGCTCACATGCTCACATAGCCTTAAAAATGTATGCTTTTTAAAAACAAGAAGACTGAGTTCAATGTATCAACCTGACTGAAGGCCCCCACCATGAATAACTCAATAGTATCAACATCTTTTTCAATTGTCTGCTTCTGTTTCTCTAAATGCTAGATTTATATTTTGTCCTTTATTACTGGACTGCATACAGGAGTAGCAACATATTGTATTTAAAATTTTACCCTGCTGATATTATTTTTCAGAGTTTTGCAGACATGATTCTCTAGAGCCATAGAGGTCATTACACAGCTCTTTTCTGAGGCTGATGAAGTAATCCCAGGAAACCGTTAACTGATGGAAAAGTGTAATTTCTTCCTCTTAAGGGCTCGTAAGGACTCCCTCTTAAGTCACATTGAGAATTGTGTCTGTTCACAGTATTTTAAGTAAAAGGTCGCACAAGAGAGATTTTTAAGTATCTTTTATTCAACTCAGCTTTTACTGGAGGCTGTTTATCTGACAGAGCTTTTTGAATTAGCTGCAGAGTCACACAGCAGGAGAGAGTGTTTTGGCCATCGTTTAAACAGAAAATAAGTCTGGGGTTGGTGTATGTTCAGACGATTCACAAAGTCCAAGGAAGTCAAGATATTTTATGGAATCAGATCAGTCTAGTTGAGACTAAATGAAAGTTCATCATTTTGTTCACCATTTTTTATTTTGATCCCTTTGTTTGTTCAGTGGAAGGCAGTTGGTGGTAGATCTGAGGTTAGCCACTTACTTTCCACAAAAAAATAAATAAATCAGTTTTTGGTACAGCCTTTTGTTTATTATGTCACACCCACCAACAGCCAGAATTGCCTGTTCTTCATTGAATTTTTTTTAATTTACACATTTTGCCGTTTTTCTACCATAGGGAAAAGTTGCCAGTCCACATGGTGACTCACAAGCTGATGTGCTGAATCATCAAGCCTGATCTTTCATGCAGAGCAGATAAAAGTAGGTTTAAGACCCACACATATTTCCAGCAGGGCTGAATAATGTTAGCCATTCTTAAATTATCACCTGAAGTCTCATGTGATGGCAGAATGATCAGTTTCAGACACAGTTGAACATCCAGCTCAAAGACACACATCCACACAAACTTAAAGACACATTTTTCTGCCAACACTCTGATCTTATCTCAACAGTCCCACAGAGGTTTCTATATGATGAACTGAGATATTTTCTATGTGTGTCATTGGAGATTTTCTGAGAAATCTCAAGCAGCAAAGAAAAACTGCTCTGCCACGTATTTCTATCTCCAAAGGTTGAGACATGTCAGCAAAAAAAAAGATTGAGCAAAATTCCATTATCCACTGGTCATAGATATCTTGCTGTTTGAGAACAAGAATGCACAAAAACCCATGCTCCTTCAAGTTTTTGTTTAAAGAACAAACACATCATGATGTGGGCTACTGCCAGCCATGTCTCTATGGGAAACACTGCCTTGAAGGGAAGTGAAAATTTTGATACACAATATATCACAATATTCTTCTCTTCTCTCTTCTCTTCAAGAGAACCACTCACTCTCACACTCATACCTGAGGGCAATTTGGAGTCACCAGTCAACCTAATGAGCATGTTTTTGGCCTGTGGGAAGAAGCTGGAGTGCCCAGAAAGAACCCACACATGCACAAGGAGAACATGCAAACTCCATACAGAAAGGCACAGTCCGACCTGGGGATCGAACCAGTGACCCAGTTGCTGTTAGGCACGTGCACTACCTGCTACGTTACCGTGCCGCCCATATCACAATATTTTGTATTAATAATACTGATATTAGTAACACTGATTTGAAGCTGTGTTATATGCATATCACATCTTGGGTCCTTATTTCTATAAGCATGGAGGCACAGCAAGAAGTACGGAGAGAATGTTGCTGATGAATCCTGTGTTGGTCAGGGCATCTCTGTGTGGAGTTTGCATGTACTCTCTTTGCATGCATGGGTTCTCTCCAGGCACTCCTGCTTCCTACCATTGATCAGAAAACATTGCTTGGTGCCTCTAATTTGCCGTTAGATGTAGATGAGTGTCTGAATTGTTGCCTGTCTCTCTTCGTGGCTCTGTGATTGGCTGGGGACCAGTCCAGGGTGTATTCTTGTAAATACACATACCTACTTGACAAAGATAAAAGAAGTTTACCATAACAGTTGCTCATGTATAAGCAAAAGCATGGTTATACAACTTAAAGATAGAATATAATCACTGTAACCATTGCTGCTGACAATAATTTTATACAAAGGTGTGGTGTTACACTGCTGTTTCTGACAAAAAATGACTCAAAATAAGCCACAGAGTAAGAAAAGTTGCATTCATCTTGTGATAGCACTGAGACCTGCTATTTGTTAACAGTGCATGTTGTAATGTGCCCTAATGTTTCATGCGAAAGGTAACTGGCTAAGGCCCTGTTGGACCTAGGGGAATTTAAGTGCAGGTCAGAGGAAATTGGGAAGGTGGAAAACTGGTGCAACAACACGGTACAGCACAACAAAGCCTACAGCAGAGGTGATCAATCAAAATTTACCAGGGTCTGGTTACAGAAAATTCACTCAAGCAAAGGTCCACAACATAACTTGACCTAACTCACATTATGATTCAGTTTAGTTCATAATGAACAATGAATGGCGACAAAGTTAAAAGTTAAAGTTAAGGATACTATGATAAGCAATGAAGATAATAAAATAATAGGCCTACTATCATATATATAATGAATAAATGTTTTTGTTTCAGGCTTAACATTTTGTTTCTCTTTCTTCTTTCCAGTCTGAACTTCCAGACTCACTTTGACTCACAGTGAATGTCATCAGATTTGGACCAAAGTCTGACAATTAGTGATGCCCGTCCAAGAGTAACTACACCCTTAGGGCCATTCAGAATAACAAAACCAATACAAATACCAAAGTAGCACAGCAACTAATACCAAAACATATCAGCAAAACATGACCAGAGTGAAAGGAGTTCCATATGTTTGTATTTTACTGTTAACAGCTTTTTCCTCTTGTCTTTGTATTTTTAAAGCTGCTGCTCCTAAAATGCAAATTTTTAACTATTCACTATCACAGCCTTTATTATTTTCAGACTCCATAGCAAGTGTTTTTTACAGAGTGGTACCTCTTTGTTCATCACTGAGTGAAAACATGAAAATGCTCAGAAAAAACATGTCCTTGTTGACCCAATCTCCTGACAGATCATTCATTTTGACTCTTCATTAAAATTCTTGTGTTAATTATACATTATATGGATTGGGTAGTACTTTTAAAGACACATTTCTGTACACTTAGGGACATAAATAAATCAAAATCTACCTGCAGCACCAGTTCGACCATTGGTACTGGGAGCTGTGGTACTGTTTTCTAACTGCTCCAGTGGAGTGTGGTCCAAGGTTGACTCTGGGTCCTCCATGTAAGCATTTCCTCCTCCGCCAGCAGCAACCAGCAAGGGAACCAGCTCCCCTTCCTCCATCTGAAAGACGACATTACTGTTAATCCTGTTAATTTGTGGAATTAATTGAGTATGAGAGAATGTAAGAGACAAGAATTAATCATTTAAATTTTCCTCTGTAATGAAACCAACCTCTTGAGTATGTCTCGTCCATACTTTGACACCCAGCTTGATTGCTAATACACCTGTGTTATCCATGCATTTACTATCAATCTGTACACATCATCCCCAAAGGGTGACTGAGGAAGGATAAAAAAAAACTCTCACAACAACATAAAATATCTTCCTTTCACCTTAAAGATGTAGGTTGCTCCCCCTCCTCCACCTCCTCCCCCTGCCCACTCTGCACTAGCTTCTCCCCTGAGGTTGTCTTCAATCACAGATGACTCTCCCAGGCAGATTTTCTGGGTTAGGGGATTTCTCTACAACAAAAAACAGGAGAAGGAAACGCAACTTCAAAAGTTTGAACCCAGCAGGCAAGATTGCTTTAATCTAGGTCATATATTTTCCTCCTAGAGGGAATCACACATAAATCCTCAGAGTCTGTCCTTGCTCTCACCCTACTCACCCCTGGGCATGCATCCTCTCCCTGGTGGCCCACTAAGATGTAAAGCACATCTCCTTTCTCCAGAGGAAAGATGGCAGATATGAAGACCCCATGGTTGCGCTTGTTGTGGTTTTTGGCTCCTTTTCCTCCAGCAGCCCCATAGGCAGAGATCCTAAAGGGAAAATTGTTGCCCCACAGGGGAAGAAAAAACTGTGGTCAAGCTTTGCAACATCCATTGAACTATATAAATACACTTCAATTCACTATGCTAAAGATTTCCGTCAAGTAAGCCGGCACAACCACCTACGGTTTTATAAAGATTTTCTTTTAGAAACAGACACTCCGTGATGGTGTTGGCATGAATTGCAGCTGAGTGTAATTTAGCTCAACACCCTGTAAATCCATAGCCACTTTCCTCTAGCCACTTTATATGTCATCAAGGTGTGATCATGAGGTCTCCTGACTGGCTGTGTTTGGACAATCAACTTGCTATTAATCTGGCAAGACAACAATCTGTTACTGTCACGCTCAGCATAGCCAGAATGATCTAGTCTTAGAGCAAGCACCCTTGCCTCTTAATTTTACCAAGCAGAGCTCTTTGCAGACACATAAAGGAATTCAATCTATTCAGAGCACAACTGAAGAAATTGTGGATTGGGATTATGTGGAATACAACTTTTCACACCCTTGAACTTTCCTTAGATTTTACCTGGTACAAGGTATCACTGCCATGGATTGAAAAACAGCTCACAGAGTGCACATGTGGAATCCAGAAATCAACTTATCATGCCAGACAGACTGTTTCACATATCCATGAATCTGGGCAACATCCCCTATAGACTGTGTTTGGAGGGTGCAAAACCTTTGAAAAAACCTGTGAGATGACTGGATGACTGATCACTGTTGTTGGCTGGTGGTTACTTCTCCCTTTTGGCACAACTGAACCAAACTCATAGCTACCACCTCCCTCTCCTCAAAGAATGCAGATAGCTTCCCCACCTGTGTCTAATCACCCCCAATCACCTCATGTATTTAACCCTGGTGTCTTCCCCTGTCTTGTTGCCAGATTGATTGTACCATGGTGTCACTTTCTAGCGTTCTTATCACAGCCATAGATTGATCACAACCCATTTTGCCTAGACCTTGATTTTTTGCCTTCTGCTTTTGGATACCTTTCCCTGAATCTGCCTGCCTCTGCCTTTTGGACTGACAATAAACCTTGCCTTTTGCCTCATTGACTTGCTTTGTCCGCTTTATTGAGTTCTTTTTGTGCCAAGAGTGTTCCAGCCATGACAGTGTATGAGCTCGATGCTTTGCTAATGGCAAATATTTGGCAATTCTAGCTGCCATTCAATGTTATTATGAAACACTTTGCATGTAATTTGCCTGTAAAGTAATGAAATCAGTCTTTCATAAAGACATTTTATTCAATGAGAGTTACAAACACTTAGTAAAACATCTTTTCTGCATTTAATACCCTACACTGTTAAATTCAAACTTTGATGCCCTATTCATTGAGACCAAATTAACTGTAAGGACACTTTGTGTTGGTAACCCTGAATCCAAATAAAATCCAAAGGCACAAGTTGCATATAGAAAATCAGCCTCACCCCTTCCATGTAAGGAAAGGACATAAATATATCACTTATTTAGACCAAAACCCTTTTTAACAAGACTGTAAACATGTTTATTTGCTTTGCTGTCTGCATGTTCCTGCCTGTTTGTCAAAGCACTTTGTAAACCTCTGTTTTTAAAAGTGCTATACAAATAAAGTTTATTGTTATTATTATTATTATTCCAGCTGTAAAGATGTTTTTTTGCCATAGGGTGTATGGCTTACAATGTTTTTAAATATGAGGAAGTTCAAAAAATAGTACAATATTTCGTGTCAAGAAAATGCCTGTGATATTTTTCAAATATACTGTGTCTTATAACCGGAAGCACTTCAGATCTTATTGAAAATAATTTCTTTAAATGTGTGACAGACAAAGATTAGAACTAAGTGAAATTCTTAATTATCTAGTTACTGTAGTTTTTTTTTCTTTTAGAAGATAAGTGCTGTATGTTTTTTAATCAGTTCTGGCTGTAATATTTATTAGCCACCTATTTCTTTTTAGCTTATGTCATAAACCAAACACCTCAACTGTTGTTTCTTGCTCAAAAAAAAGGCAACTACTCAGGTCTACCTCACTAATAGTACGTTCTAGTTCAATCAATCTGCAGATTTTCTTTCCTCTGATCAAATTTTCATCACAAGACACTTAAAAGATCCTTTTTTTTACCACTTACAGGTATCTGTTGGTGGCAGGTACTCTCCACATCTGAACACCCTTCAATGAGCCCTCCTTTCCCACAGGTAACGCTGACATTTTTGTTCCTGTAGGTGCTGTCACACTGGGCCTGGGTTGGACCATGGGGGCCACTGGCACCGCATGAGTTAAACCACCATGTCATCAAAGAAACTTCTGGTAATTCAACAAAAGGAAGAACACTTTCAAGTAATGGTGGAAGAATACGGCAAATTAAGTTCCTTCATATTCTCTTGCAAACTAAAACAGGTATAAAACATGTTAGATATTGATCATTTGAGATATCTAAAATAAAAAAAATCATCTACATGGCAAGGCTGAGTGGTACAGTCAATATAATGTTTTTATATTTTCAGGGTAAATGGG
The DNA here is from genome assembly GCA_037902135.1 of Cetoscarus ocellatus. Lineage (NCBI taxonomy): Eukaryota > Metazoa > Chordata > Actinopteri > Labriformes > Labridae > Cetoscarus > Cetoscarus ocellatus. Next base: position 999,679 of record JBAMNC010000801.1, on the reverse strand, counting down.
AATACAGCATACATATAAGTTGATATTCTTTTTATATAAAAATACAAATGGTTGTAACAACACCAAATGTATATACTTTGATATGATTTTAGTAAACATATATTTAAAAACTGACAACTGTTTGCTATCTTAGCCACTAAAGTAAAAGACCGAGACATCCAACATTTGACAAATATTCATTTTTTGATTACCAAAAAACTGAAGACAGACCCATACATACTGTCTAAGTTGGAAAAAAAACATTGGCAACATTTCTATTTGTAGGATAATAAAAAAATCAATACACTTGATTGCCATGTATTTCTATTACAACTAATGTGAATTCAACTTGAATTAAATAAAAATTTATATGATAATTCCCACTTAGCTTAAACATTTAAATTATCTTGATTATGATTATCTTGTGGCCAATAAGCAATTATTGTGATTAGTGCTTAATGTTACCAATATTTATACGAGAGATCTAGTATATTTTTTTCTCCACAACATCAACATACATTAAATAGAAATAAACAAAACAGTCTTAACCTGTATCTTGTTACATGAGATATTGCTATTCAATACAGTGTTTTATATATTTTACAACCATAACACATAGTGAGGCATCTTATTCAATATGAGTGACCTGCATTCGCAGCTGTAATTATAGGACTAAAGAATGATTCTGGTCAGCTAAACATAAAGGCACTAGGAGCAGGGTCAGAGTGCAACAACTACCACCTGACATGGAAATTTATCACGAAGAATGGATAAGAATTGATTAAAACAAAATGGGCATCAATTTTGGAAAGGTATCCAAGGGGACGGCTGAAGCTGCACAGTACCTGATGCTGAGGGCTCGGGAAGGGGGCTTAAGAAATCCTCCAAGTGCTCCGTGGTCAGAAGAGAGTTGAGATCTAAGGAGAGGCAGGACACCAACAGAGAGAGAAGTTGGAGGACAGGGAGAAAATGTGTCACTAGCATCCATATGGAAATCTCTGAGGCATAAAATCTATTTAGACAAAGAGAAGCAAACATCGAAGAAGATAAAACAGTTCAAGGGAGGGCATTAGAATTGAAACCTGAGACATATCCTCAGACTAATTAATGATTGTATTTTTCCTTCAGTCCTTTTCATCTGCTTGAGCATACAGCTTCAGTGTATGTTTTCTGTTTCACGGTTACTCTCATTGTTTTAGTAAATGTTTCAGATTTAAATGCAAACATTCTTTGCAGTCTACACAAACCCAGATTCTGCAACAAACACACTGTCCTCCAGGGAGGTATTTCCTAAACCAAATACTGATCTTGAGTGAACAAAGAGAGCATTCCTGGTCATGTTTGATAGAGAAGTCTCTCCAGCACAGAGAACAGCGGGAAAAAAATGATCAAACATACAACAAAGGACACAGATAACCTTAGCTCGGCTGTGTAGAGAGCTCCTCCAATGGGATATTAAAAAGTATGTTTTACTGTGTGAGCTGCAACTTAACACAGATGGAGAAACCTAAGTCCAAATTCAAGAAGTCATCCTACATATGTTAAGTTCACCTACATACATTTCAATTAGACCAAAACAGCCTGTCAATCAGTGTCCAGTGGAGTAGAAATACTTGATAGTCAGGGACCAAGTTTTTGTGTGTGTGCACAGCTGATTACTTACAGTGATTGGCTCAACAATATGACAGGCTGGGATCAGAATCACGGCCTCAATTTCAATGGGGACTCTGCACGAAATATTAAACTCCAGCAAGTCTGCTGCTCATAATGCAGAATAATCCCGCATGAAATAACAGCTCTTTGTATGTCATACATAAGAGATGTGCATGGTCAAATAGACAGAAAGACTGCTGAAAAACAAAGCTCTGATGAGTGAAAGTTTGAAACATTCACATAGGAACTCCTTCTCATTCATCTTATTCCACAATTGTCATACAGCACAGAGAAATACACACCTGAGTTCTCACAGGCTGAGCAGTATAGAGCAGAGCTTACTTTCTAAAAACGTAGTTCCTCTATGAAAACTTTATCTTGAGCGGCTCACTCAGGTATATTTGCTGACAATTTGATAAATCGATATGAAGATCAATAAACCAGTGGATGATCTCTGTTTTTCTGTGTGCCCCTTTGGTGCTTATAACTTGCAGCATCAGACCCTGCACTCTGCATCCTGCTCTGTTTTATTTCAAAAGCCCCGTCGTTTCTCATCCAAAATGAGAACGACGTGCAAAAAATATATTAAAAATCAGCCAAAGCAGGAGTGGTCCCAACAGATCTCTCCTTCTTACAAAAACGCAGACTGGAGGAGGAGCATGTGTTGGGGAGGCGTGCATGCAAGATGAGTGACAGGAGGTAAAATGAGCATTAATGCTGAGTAGGCATAAACATGAAAAAAGTTGTGGAATAAAGCACAACAATAACAGTCAGTAATCTTACCTGCTATAAACAGGTTATGATAATACCATATTTAAAAGTGATTGTTCTCATTTTATTTGTTTGAGCACAAGAAGATGCAGTTTGAATAAGGAAAGATTTGCTATTAAATCAACGATAAATTTAATCAGAAATCTAATGTATATGAAATATAAAAGAATTCCTGATGTTACTCTTCATACTTAATAATAACCTCATACATTAGAAACATTTCTGAAAGTCAGCAGTGACAAAGATAGAAGCATATTAGACTAACAGGATCATTTTTTTTATAGTTACATTATAGTTTTGAGAATCTCTGGGTTTACTAAAGATACTCTAGGGTCCTTAACTGAATATGCTGATGGTAACAAAACAAGAAAAAGTCCCCATTTTGCCAAACCTTCTTCAGGTTGATCACACTAAAACAAACAAAGGAATAGCCTTTCAATCCAACTAACAAAACTTTTTGACTTTGAGGTTAAGCTCTAGTACCATGTACAATATAACTCTCATTGCAACTTTCATGGGGTGGAAAAACTTCATTTGTCTTTTATAGAAAGTATTCTCTGATGATTGTTTGTATGAATGACCAAGCACCAGACTGACACTGGCAGAGGAATGCTGGCACGCACTCTGTGGTACAGTGTGTGCAGAAGAGCATACAATGTTGGTTATCCTTCACAGAAACAGTGCATCAAAGAAATGAGTGAGCGCCCGTGCAGCTCCAAGCTACAGACAGGAGTCATCAGTCTTGACAACAGATTTTCTCTCAACATTGTACACAGCCATGGTCTGATCTCATAGAGAGACCACTCACAAAGTAATTAGGAGAGACATAGGGAACTGAATCTAAGACACATTTATTGTCTTGTGGTCATCATTAGCTTTTAACTTTAAAAAGCCATAAAGTGGGGCCTGTATGACATTTGCTGAAAGTGGCCTCTGTGGCCACAAATGCCCTGCAGGAGTCCTCTTGTAAATAATCTGAAGTTATGCTTTTATTCAATGCCTCTGACCAATATAAATTGTGCACATATTTGAGGCAAACAAGCAAGGTCAAGGTTTTCTTCTTTAGGAAATGTTCTCAAAGCTATTTCATTTATTCATGAATGTGTGATTCATTAGATCCATGTTCATTTGCTTGTGGCCTGTTTTCTTAATGTCTCTGTGAACACATATGTTTGTCTTACAGCAGCAAATAAACTCACATTTAACTTTGTCTACTACTAAAATCAGTTGTTTGATCTTGCGTGGTGCGCCATAGTGAACGACAACGAATGTCCAGTTTGGGACGCCTCACGACTCCATGACAGAAAGTCTAGCAGGACTAATTTTTGTATTCTGTGTGGGCGACAACCACAGGTGTAAGCAGACAGAAGTTGTTGCCTTGAGAACTATGACACAGAGAAAAAGTTTGTATTACTCTGGAAACAATGACTCCGCCTTTATGGTGTGTTGAACACCAGACTGTACAAAGAGAAATGTTGGTGAGAAATAGCAGAGGAACTTTGGCATCACGGGCAGTGACTGCTCGCATTTATGATCAAGTTAATAATCATTTATGTAAAGTTTGGAAAGACAAAAAATGAAATACACATTATACAGTATGCATGACATCAGTGTGAGCCGTCCTTCCTTTGTCATCACATCAGTGGTTATACACAGTCCATTTCAATAAATTATACCTCTTCATGAGTTAAATTTACACTATTTGAGATTCCATAACAGTCTGGGACTACAATAGGGTTTTCAAGTACTGTTCAACATTTGACCATAATTAACAAAAAAAATAGAAATGTCCATGACTTTACGGACATGATAATAGTAGTTTTCTACTTTATTTATCTTCATTTTACAGTTCTATGGTCTATGGTACAGAAATAGTGTACTTTTTTAAACTCATAATATGCGTACTGTTAGTATTCAAATATGTGCGATAATGGCAAAGCATTATTTATGTTTTGTGATTTTTTTTTTTAGGTCCAATATTATAATTAGTTTCGCTGAAAAACTGTTTACCACACAATTGCATACTAAACTTTCCTTTCAGCTGTTTGTATTGCCAAAAAAAGAAAATGTAGCCATTATTAATGTCTTTCAATGGTTCAACATTTAATGATAAAATCAACAGTGTACCTTTGTTAAAACAGGCTGCTCCAACTGCAATGTCATCAAGAGCAACATCAGCATTAGATCCTTCTGCCCAAACAGCGGTCACATTAACATGGAACCTGAAGCATAACACATACCATACAAGTTTTTTTAAATGTGCAGTTTGTAGCAAAGAAGAGTTCAAAATTGAAAAGCAACTGCATTTTCTGTTTTCATTCATGTACCCATATTGAAGACCAGTGAGCTCAAGAGCAACGTCTTCCCAGTCATCAGTCCACTGGCCACTTCTCTCCCACACCAGAGGTGCAGTGGTTGTCCCGTTTTCCTCAATTGCCACGACCAATGAACCATTGAAGTCACCGTAGAGGTACAGAGAGAATCGTAGCTGCACAGACAAATGTAAACAATTGTTTGCAAGAAGTATATGGATGATAGTCTCAAAGGGAAAAGTCACAATAGTACCACAACAAAATGAATCCACTACTGTAGTCTGAATAACTGACCTGACAGGCAGCAGAAGACACTGGGGGAGGAAAAGAGGAGCTCTGAATGGACGCCTCTCGGAGGGAATTATTTTCTCTCACCTGCAGGAACAGGAAGTGCCCTGGGGGCGCACAGTGAAAGTTATGAAGCAGAACCAAAACAATGGCATGCTAGCCAGGTCATGAAATCAACTTTTGTCCAAATGATACAATTAGGGATTTTATTAAGGCTGAAAAAGTTTCTTAAAAGCCCTGGGAGCAAAACTTGAATTTTTATGGTTTCAGTACAATAACAAAATTCAATGCGCCATGAAGCATCCTTCAAAATGTGTGAGAGAAAAACATCTCTAATTATTAGAAAACCTTGTTCTAAACCAGATTATTTTACAGCTGAGATGATTTTTCAGGACTGTATAGGCATGGCCTGTACAATCCTATTACTTCGATTGACAGATGTCAGTCAAAGCAAACCTTGGGAAGAGTCTGAATCCAAAACGACCCCACAAAGAGCAAAACTCACTTTACTCCCCAACATGTTGGGGCTTTTGTGGTCCTGGGCTTGATAGTGACGTAATGAAATTTGATCCACTAGGCTTTCCTGTACTGACATAGCAGGATGTGATTGACTGTGGTTTTGGGACCAAAGCTTTTACTGTTTTTTACTTCTCTCTACTTGAGATAGCAGGTGTAGGTGTTTAGCTAGCTAAGCTCAAAATGGCGGGGAAAGATGTGTTCCCTCCAGGCAGCAACCTGCTGGAGGCCCATGAGGAAGTGCCAAAAGCTGTGGTACCCCAAGTGTCCACTTCAGGCTGGCTGCAGAATGACACCATGATGACTGCATACAGGGCAAAGATGGTTTTTAAAGTCTTAATGCACCTCTTTACACCCTGGTTCAAAAATGGCTTCAGTCTAAACCATAACACATCTATGTGGTCTCACTGTGAGGGGGGTGAATTTTTTTATTTTTTTAAAGATTATTTTGAGCATTTTGGGTCTTTATTGTCAGGAGAGAGAGACAGTGGATAGGCTTGTGAAAGGGGATGGGAGAGAGTAGGGGAAGACACTCCACAAACTGGCCACAGGCTGGATTCGAACCCGGGCCGGCAGAAGTATGTATATGGGTTGTGCCTGGTTGCTTACCACTCTGCCAAACCAGCACCCCGGGGTGAATTTTTTTAATGTCCTGCCCGTTTTTCTTTGCAGGAGGATCTATTGAGGAAATGTGGCGTTGCTATTGCTCAGGTGGCCTCAAGACCTGCCTCAACACATCATATCTGTCTGAGTAGATGTTGAGATGGCACATGCAGTACGGCAGCATCCATTAAATGGCATCAACAGCAGTCCAAAGGTTCCTGTGACATGACTTCGTCCAGTTCTTTTACAGTCTATGATTCCCTCAGACGTGAAGAGGTTATTTATTGTATTTATTGTTGGTTTGTTGTCTGTGTGATACTGCCGGCTGCAGAACAAATAGCCCCTCGGGGATAATAAAGTTTACCTTGACCTTGACCTTGAGGTGGACTGGGCAGGTGTAAAGTAGTTTTGTTGCCCTCAAATATGCAGGACTTACAGAGTTATTTATTACATCATCAATGTTCGTCTAAAGCCCACCCACTTTACATCCAGTTACTGAGCACACTCAAAAACTTAACAGCTGATACTTCAAAACAGAGCAAAGATCAGTCTGAAGATTTTTAGATGGAAATAGTATGTATAAATTATCATAAATATCATAGACAGAAAGTTTGTGTTGATTTGTGTTCCCATGGCCTTTAAAGCCACAATACTTGATTTTTTTTAATTACTGTACAAGAACCAGAGTCCTTTTAAGGAAATAGCATGCTGAAAGGCATTAAAACATTAGTTCAGTTTAGTTAAAGCATAAATAAACTGCAGCTGCATTTATAGTGTCCATATAAACTCTGTCATATGCAGAAATTTCATATGGTTTTATCTAAGCTTTTCTAACATTAACTCAGTTGCAAAGGAAGAAAAATAAAAGCTTGTTTGACAAAGATAATTGGTTTTGAGTAAATTTCATGTTTTAAGTAACAATAAATCAGGAGAACATTTTGCTTTGATTTATTTCAACACTGAAATTATTCATGAGAATGGAATAAATCATTAGTGTTCCTCAGATTTACCACAAAGAAATTAGAACAATCTGATTATTAAGAACACCAGGTCCCTCATATTGTTCTTGAACTCACACACACAGAATGCAAACCTGGTGTACGTTGCAGGGCGACACCCTGCATGTCTTCTTCTAGGAATTTGTCTCCTGTGACCCTTCTCCACGCAGAACGATGATGGGACACTGACCAGCCACAGGCATCAAGTTCAAATGAGCAGTGTGAGCCAAACAGAAGATCAGCTAGAGTAGAGAAAGGTTGTTACTGAAGAAATCACTGCATCAGAAATTGAATTATAACTGCAGGTCTGTGTAGTCTATAATGCTTTTGATTATTCTAGATATACAACAGCCTTTCACTGTACTTTGGCACTGGTGTTGTTTTTTAATTTTAAATACCTTATTGTTATTCTCTGTGGCCTGTTTTAAAATCTGTAGCTAATGTATTGGCATTGACACGCGCCATACAATCCCACTTCAAATATTCCAAAACATCCCTGTAAGCACCATGTTCTCAAAACCAAATCAAAACTTCTCTATGACCCTACCTCCTCTGTCTCTGTCCGCTTCTCCTCCTTGAGTTAAGTGTGAGCTTAATGCAGATGTTTGTAGGATTTTATATTCGTAGCCGAAAGTTGTTTAACGTGCAAAAAAATAAGGTTTTCAATTTGGAATTATCAGCTGTTTGTTCTTCAGCGGTACTCTTAGGGTGACACTCTGACACTCTGGCGGGGCTGATGATTGGAGAGGCTGAGGTTCATATATGGAGTGTTTAACTTTACTCTCCTTTTGGAAAATTAAATCAGTACCATATATTTGCATCAGCTATATTAACCTTTCAGTTTTTTTTAACTATGGTGAAATACTTCTTTTTCTCCAAATCATTTTTTTCTTCAGTCAGAGAGTGTTGACTTAGCAGGACAGATGTTGGAAGATGCCTTGGACAGAGTTCATCTGTTCATCATTAAGACAAAAATCTGATTCTTGTAAGACAACAAAAACTATATACCTAAAATGAAAAGATTACGTGCTGTGTCTTACTTATGCAAAATGAACGCCATGAGCTCCGTTAAAGGGGAGATTTTTCTGCCAGTTAAAGAATAAAAATGTCTGCGACCCAGCTTCTTTCCCCCAGGGATCCACAACTCAGGGCCTGTAAATAGCCCTGATTCATTGATTTGATCCATGACTGGAGCGAGGCTTGTTGGTTCTCACTGTGGTGGAGTGTTTTTTTTTTTTTTCTGGACTTAATGATTGATGTGTTTCACTGAAAAAAAGGCAGCGTTTGGCTTGTTGGAGAAGAAAAGGATTATCTATCTTAAAACAACACCTTTTTCTGCAGCCTGTTTTTCAAATCTGGGATTTCAAAAGAAAAATAAATCTAAACTGGCTGCACCATATTATGATTCATTGGCTGATAGCCTTCATGTTGACATTATAGGGCGTGAATTCAAAATGAACATTTCTGGTCACTGAAAAAAAACAGCATGAGCAGATGAGAACATTTGAATCATCTGAGGATTGAAGAGTAGCCAGGTTTCACATTAGTATAAAATTGAATTCCTGGTTTTAGTTATACTGTGAGAAAGCTTTTGGCATGGAATAATCTGGTCAGTTACAGGATTAAAGGATCAGCATACATTTAAACTTTAATACAGCTAATGAGAATGCACTGCAGCCTGCCAGAATCCACATACTGTGTCAGGACCACTGCACTGCACACTGGCTCTGCTCAGCTCTCCAGCTGCAGTCACACACAGCGAGGCACACACACACAAACACAACTCCTTTGCTCATTTGTTTTCACACTCCCACTTACTGGCTCAAATTAATAGTGCAGATCAAACTGATCAAATGTGATTCATCATCACAGCGGGGAAAACCTCTTAAGCCAAGAGTGAAAGTCCCTTCTGAAGTATGACTAATAATTAACGAAGGCTACAACTGCCTTCCAGCACCATCCTCTTGAACTCTGTGATTTCATGCAGTAAATATAAATAAAGAACTCACCACAGATGAATCCCTCGTCCTCTCCAAGAGGGCAGTCAGTGTGGAAGTTGCACACTTGGCTCTGGTCGATGCAACCTCCTGAGTGTTCACAGTGAAACGAATCCCCACAAAATGCATCAAGCTCGTTGATCTGACCTGTATCACAGAAACACATCATAAAGCTACAATCTGCAATCACACATCATTCATAGAGAGCTTAAAATGAACCCAGAGCAATCCAAGCCATGAAACCTTGAAGTGAGTTGCCCTTTTTCTTTTCATGTCCTTTGTATAAAAAGGGAAGCCTTTTGTGTGCTCCTACTTTAGTCAAGAGAGTCAAATGTTCAAACTTCGTGACCGACCATTCCTCAGTTTGATACAAACACACCCTTGGGCCATAACTGGAGCACATGACCCTTTATTATCTAAATAATGTACGTGTACAGCATACATACATTTAAGCATGTCATCTGTGTAAGGTGGAAAACAATGAAGACACCAGGGCTGCGCCTCAAGACACTTGACATCAGGCACATGATTGGGCCCTAAAGGTCGAGTCAAAGTAAGATTTTTGTCTTGATTAGAATCACAAGATCCTGATTTGTATTTAAGACAAACTAACACTTATTCTATACTCTATAATGCATACCTGTAGCTACATATTGCAGACATTCCAACAGCTATTTGAAGTATCAAGAAAATATTCTGATATCAGACTGATATGAACAGTCTTATGGCCCTCTTCATGTTTATCATAGGTTGATAAACAATATTCGTCAATCAAGACCTAATTCTGAATTTTCAAGGACCCCAAAATCAATAATATTTGGCCTTATCAGTACTGTTATTGACTCTCATGAGTCCTATTACAAAGACCCATTTATCATACCAGTGGTGCCACATTTTGCTGGGGAATGAGCTTTGCTAGCATCGGCGTTGTGCATCAGCCTAACCCAAAGGACCATAGTCTTCCTTTTGGTCATTGTTTTGAAATAAACTGTTTCCACAGGAAGAATGCACACACACTTGTATCAATGGCTGCAGCAGGATGGACATCCTTCTTATCTACTCAAATCAATCTTAAAAAGGGCTCCTTAACTTCGTGGTGAGTCCCGTTGGTTAAAATATAAATCCAGTGTTTGAATCCATATGCAAATTGACCAGATATTAGTCAATAAAATAACTCACCAAGAGAATTTACAGCTCTGTTATGATGTGTTTTAAGGTCTGCTTAGAAAAATGACAATTCAGCAAATGTAAGAATTGTAATCATGATATGTTCAAATGTTGAAACTAGAAAGTTCAGTTTTTGGAGAATAAATTAATTGAATGCTGTCGTTTGTCAACAACATTTGTTAAGATTGTTCTTTTTCTATCAACTGAAAAGATTACAAGGTACAGTTAAAGATATTAAAAAAATATATACCGATAAAAAATGCACATATAACACATACAGAAATATATCAGATAAAAGCTTTCTTGAATAACATGAGCTTTACTTTAATCAGTTTGATCAGTACTATAAAAAATGGTTTGTGGTTTCATCTTCCCACCAAAACAATAAAAAAATACAGCTGGGCTTGACAAGGGCATGGGCAGCATGTTTTCAACTGCTCTGCATTCTGTCTACAGTCTATGCTTTGAAATGGGTTGTCATCCTGAGCCAATGGTATAATTCAATTCAATTCAAAATTCAAACCAAAACCTCAGCTGGTTCATTTTGTTTGCGTGTTCGAGAAAAGGTGCTTCAAAGTTTTTTGCGACAATTTTTATTCAGTTCATCACAGTTCGACAAAACACAGTGTCAAGGAGATCAGGATTTGAGGTCACAATTCAGGCCTAATGAGAAATCTGAATCTAGGACTGCAAGGCGTTACAGGCATTATGAAGAAGGGCAACCCAGGAGATACTTGGAAAAACAAGCCTTCTATCCAGAAAGGCAAAAGTGGGGAAACAGATGAAGTTATTGGCATGATAGAAGAGTAGGACAGGCTAACTGGCAGCAGTAATAACAGAGAAGCATACATTGACTATGGAGTTATAATAGGAAGCTTATGCAGCTAAGCAATTATTAGTTATAAGTGATAAATAGTGTAGTTCAAAAGGTGAGAGATGTTTACATGACCTGTACATGACCCTAAATAAAAGAAGAACTGTTTCAAGAGAACACTGATGGAAACGAGATGATGCATTTGTTCTCAGAAGCTTATGATGATTTTTTTAATCTTTGAATTTTGGATGTTATTGTTTTACAAACAGTATAGTCACTGAATATGATTTGTGAGCTTTGCTCATGCTAAATTATCTTGCATTTAAAGTTAAGAGTTAAGACTTGTTATTTTTATACATATTCACATATTTCAGTGCTAAAGTGGTCTCAGGTGGTGTGCATAAGTTACAAAGTGTATGTGGTTCTTATAGGATGCTCTAGCCTAAAAGTTAAGAGTTAGGGAACTCTTAAAAAAATGTCCTTGGATTGTTTCATTTCCAGATCTGATCAAATGTGAACGCTGTTAAACGTGTATACAGGCTATTCTGCAGAAGTTTAGGGATGTAGTGAAGCAGGGCAGACATTTGGATGTAGACAGTCAGAAGCTGGACTAAATACTCTCACCCCCAGGTTAAACAGTTAATGGTTGTTCTGTCTGATACTCCAGCTGACTCCCATTAACTGGACCCTTTTAACAGAGACCCGGTCTGCAGCCACCTGTACAGGGGGAGTGGGGATCAAACACAACAGATACTCACCTGAGTCACAGTCTATGAGCTCCAGGGAGTCCAGCGCCACAGTGGCCCCATCTTCCTCCAAACAGGAAGTGTAAAGTAGTGTTACCTGAAAGGATTCATCCATCTGGCCAATCATAGTCTCTAGAACTTCCCACTCTCCCCTGCAACATCCAATAAGAGAAGGCACAACTGCATTTAACAGCATACTATATTTTTATATACTGATTGCACCAATGCATTAACAGTAATTCAAGTTTTAATTTGTTTCTAGTTTTAACAAAAACAAACACTGAGGGCTAGATTCACAAAGGAAATGCAATGCTTTTGCAATCACTACACCTGTGCAAATGAGAGAAACATACAGCATACAACCCTCAAAGTGTGCTAAAAGAATGATTGCACAGAACCTGCATTGCCCGACAGACTGCTTTTAGAGTGCATCTGTTTTCTTTACTGAGAGTACATTAGAGTACAGTACTATGCAAATAAGCCTTGTTTCAAACACTCATCTAAATCCATCCATTGAACAATATAAAAAACAGTGTATCAAATGTGCATTTGATTTCTCTTTCTTTCTCACTGCTTACTCAATTGAACTTACTCAATTCAAACCCCGTAAAAATCTAAAAATCCTAAAGGTAATCTGAGTGAACAAGAGTGGCCTTAAAAACAATTTACTTCAATATGTTTCCTCTCAAATGCAACATTTTCTTCAGTCTGCATCTCACACCTATGGACTTATCATCACATTGCATTACTTATCAGCATAATGTTGTTTCCACTCCCAGAGGCAGCATGATGGAGCCGTAAAAAACTAAAGAAAGTCAAACAATCATGATTAGATGTATTTCTCCAAGTAAATTGCTACTGTTTCCGCTTAAAGATTGCAGCACATTAGGTTCAGAGGGTGAGTAGTGTATGCTATAGGGGACACAGTAAATAGCAGGTAGTGCATAATATCAAGGAAGCATTTTCAAAGGCCTTTAGCACTGCAAAAACACAATCAGTCAGAATTAACTTCCAAGAACCCTCAGTAAACCTCCCAGTACATGCAGCACAATGGTCAGAATTATATGATGTATAAATGAGCTGTGCTCCATGTAAGAGCACCTTTACATTACATCTGCAAGTGAGTGGGAAGTTAAATTGTGAGCTGGATGAATGAAAGTACAGTAAGTGTATGTCATAATGGAAAAGCTTACTCCATTACTGCAGAGACACAAACAAAGCCAAAGTAAAAGCTTACTGCATATGCCCATCCATCCCTCTTCTGTCGCAACTAATTAAATAAATTTGTTTATAGAGTCTCCATCTAGAGACACAAATGCTTTTAGCTGCTCTGGAGACAGCTGGACTTTAGCAATAGATCACTAGGAAATACCTGTTTCCTTTGAAGAAGAATACACAGAAAGACCACTGACCCCTCACCATTCAGGAGACTGTCCCATATGAACAACAAAAAAACATTTTCTGTATTGAACATCAGAAGCACTGAAGGGGAAGTTATTAGTTTCTGTGCCCTTGCTCCAACTAAAAGCCTATGTCGCCTTTCATTGCAGAAAATCTGAACTATGATTTAATAAGTTGGACCTATGCATCGGAAGCACTACAATCGGTTAAGATGCAGACCTTTGCTGTTTGACACTAATTAAATGGACATGGGCTGCATAACTTATGACTACAACAAGAGACAAAAAAGTATTCCACTCTAACATTCTCACAAGGGCTCATAGAGAACATTTAATTTTGTTTTCTGACCTGCGATCATCACGCCTCCTGTCGGTGAGAACCACAGACTGGACAGTTGAATCTGGGACGACTGGTTTGATCAAGACTGTGAGGTTCCCCCATGTTGCACCAGCTTCATACAGAGCCACTTGCAGCATGCAGTCCCTGGTACTTCTTGGCAGTACTGGGCTGGTAAGGTGGTACTCACATCTACCAGGAGCCTCGGCAGCAGGATAGGAGCTTAAGTGGAGGAAGTGACCTAAGACAATGAGACAAGGGTAGAGAATTCATAGGCTGTCCTTCTATAATAGCAGTAAGGTCTGACTTGGCCAAAATGTAGTATGCAGTATGCAACAGAAGATCTACAGTATGCCAAAATTACACAGACGTCCTCATTAAAAAGAAACATAATCAGGACTTTGGTCTTGTCCAGCCTATGTCCTGTAGTGTTTTACTGTTTCTGACAATGCAATGTGCCACCCAGTCAGAGGTCAAAATAGCAGACAGCATCTGCATGAATCCATGGTACCAGTATCAGCACAACTACCTTAGGCAGTAGAATGTAAGGTCCACTCAGATATTTTGTCTTGGTATGCCCTCAAATCCCTTTCAACGCTACCTAGAACAGGCTGTTTGGTGTCTGCAGCTGTGTTTGACCATAACCCTTTCAATAAGTGGATGTGGCTTTAGCTTTCCAGTGCTGTGCTCTAATGTTTACAGTGGCCACTCAGATATGCATAGAGATGCTCCTGGAATCAGAGGGTCAAACAAAAACCTGGCTCAGGTAGTGTCTCCCATCTGAGAGAGGTGGCATTTACCATCATAATATCATTAGAGGAAAAATTTTAACAAACTGTTTTTTAACAACAGCACATTTTCCGGAAGGTGGAGAAAACAACAGTGGGAGAAGGGGGATTTTTTTCCCATGTTGAATGGAAATTTTTATAAAGAGCATATTTTGCAGGATATGTGACTTTTTACTCTGTAACACTGACGGTGCAGTGATATAAATCAAAATCCACTGGATTAACTTTTTCCCCAAGTGGTTTAATAGCCGTAGCTCATCTCTCAGGTAAATGAAAATATCTGTAAAATCATTACTATCCTCCAAAACATACTTGTAAGTTTTTTAAGATCTTAAATGTGTGCTCAGACAAGCTGAGTCCAGCATACTGCAAAAGTGGGATGACTGGCAGTCATACTACACATTATATCATCTGTCAGACAGTAGAATACAGTCAAAGGTTCAAAGTTCCATAGCTTAATCATAAATCAGTCATCCATATGACAAATGCTTCAATATTTGGACAGAAAATTAAAATGAACGTCAAGAGAAATGCACTGAGTCACTGTCAGTCTTCAGATCTATCACAGGATTTCTAACATTGAAGTATTTTTATTGAGTTTCTCCCTGGTGAATCTTGACATTCTTACCATTAGAGCTTCCCACAGAGTGGTCGGACACAGGCATCATCTCAGTATGAAGCCCTGTCTGCTGTGGCGACACCACTGACCAGTCACTTTGATCAGAGTGATTTGATAACGTCCAGAGGCACGGAGCCTCAAAATCACAGGAGGTAACTGAAATACAAGAAGACAGAGTTTAGTTTGTAACTTAGTTTCTAACAGTGAATATTTAAGGAAGGGAGTAATTTACTATCTTGACACACCAGATAGAAAGCTCAGTATTTACTATTCAGGATATTTTTTCACTTGTCCATCTGGACAACAACCAATAAAAAGTATTTTGGAAGGGCAGAACCTTTCAAATACATATCCAGAATCTGATTTTCTGATTGTTCTGTCAATTACATTCATTATAGGTCAGTTAGATGATGTTTTGGGCAGGTGATACTGATGCAGAGTTAAGTACAAAATGCAAGACAATTCATACAGCAAACTCTCAGCAAAACCTGTTGGGAGAGGTGTGAAAATATCTCAATCAAATTATGCTTGCAGTGTTGTACTTTTTTCTTTACATAATAAAGAAATATTGCCCAGTTGTGGCAACACTGCTACTAAAGCAAGTAGCATCTACGCTAAACTGTGTACAAGCAGCCATTGTTTATAGGCTTGCAGATACTTCTCTTAAATGCTAGTACCCCCTTTTCTCCTCAAAGGATGCTGATTTGGCAGTGCCTCTGCTGTCTGAGCTTAATCGTAGTGGATCTGCCTGACTCCAGGCTTTGAATCAGGCAGAACCAGCTGCACTGCGCAGTTAGTAGTTTACTACAAATTAGCGAAAAAAATTAAAAGTACAAAATCCATCCACTGAAAAGTGTAACCAATCAAGGGTTCAATGGTTAAATCACTTTAATAATCTGACTTAAAATCAATGTGGTATTTTGAAGAAGTGTATCTACTTCAAGACATTTGATGAAAAAGACCATGAAGGATCATGATTCTTTATTCTCCTACTCATGAACATTGCTTGTAAGAGAACAAACAGTACCTTGTATTTAACCAAATAACATCAAACCTATTTTGTAATGAAACTTAGAGTGAGGAAGACAAGCATCTGATTGGTTTTATGGATCACAAGGAAAGTATTAACATTTTCCACAAACTGTTTGTCCACCTCTGCTGGTCACTTGTCTTTAATCAATGTATCAAACCACCTACCCTCTGAGTTCAACAATTTATATATTCATCACTATTTGGCACAGTTTACCACTCTTCCATTTTAAGTGCAGAATTATAACATAAAGAAGGGGAAAAGTTGTTAAAAAGTGGCACTGCTCACCTGGTCTGCAAAGCATCTGCGTGTAGTACATAATGAACTAGGGGAATAATTTAGAACTTAAGGATTTTAGTAATTTGTGATGAAGGCTGCTGCCCTTGCAGTACTAACAGCACATCGTAACATTCTGAACAGTTGCACTGGGTGCACCTGTATATAGGACACAGCAAATTTGTCAGATGAAAATAATAGGTAATAAAAAATTGTCTTACAAGCTAATTTCACATCACTTATATAGATATAGATAGTAAAAGGTGTTGATTGGTCTGATACATGGTTTTTAAAAACTTAAGTGTTTGAAAAAGAACACTGTGTATAATATAAAGGTTAAAAATGATCCTCTGTTAGATCTTTTTGTAAATCAGGGAAACACCAGCAAAACTGTTGAAACACACTGATCAGCCTCACTTTGTAAATGTAACTGGAATATTTTGATAGCAAGTATGCATGTTTGGAGTTGTAATCAAATAATTGTGTTGAAGCTAAAAAGGAACGTGTGTTGCAAGGCTGCCTCTGTATTTGCTATGCTGGAATGTACAGTTTAGACAGCTGGCTTTTCTTGTTGGGTTTATTCGTGGATATTTATCTAAATGCATAAAGCACAGTGATTCTGTTGTATAATTTTGATCATCTTTGTCATACTTCTGGAAATATTCCCTATGTGGTAGGGATCTCTTTTGAGAGATGCTGTGGGCTTTTTTGCAAGAGAAAACCTAAAGTGCTGTTTCTTCTAGTTCAGGGAAACATGGGGAGGAACATTTTTATAAAACAATGTCTTAACTTTTCACACGGCAAAACACAGGAACAGACAAGCTAGAAAACTAGACAAACAGTCAGGATATTAACAGAGAGATTATGAGAGGACTTTTCTTTTCTTTCAGTGTGTTCATACGTATAAACAAAAGTCTTACATTGCCTGTCATCCTCTAAGCCCAAATGATGAGGAAACGGCTGATCCAAGTAACTTTCTTCCAGAAAGCGGTCCAACAGAGCATGACAGGTACTGATCACTGCAGGGAGGAAGAAAGACAGAAGATGTGGTTACAGTTATTGTTTTACTTTTGAGGCCAAGTCAGATATTCATACCTTATTTCAAGCTGCTATTCAAAATATTCAATCACCATAGTCAATCCAAGCCCTGTGAGTTCAAATTTACAGAATGATTTATTTATTTATTTTTTGTCATTTTTATAATTTTATTTAAAAAATATTTAAAAAGCGTGAACTGAAGAATGACATGAATATCCAGATAAAGTTACTGTAAAAATACCACAGCTTGAAGTTGAAGGAGAAATTGCTGACAAAAATTGAGCCTATGCATCAGGTGTAAAAAAATACCTTTATTTCATTCTCTTTACCAACTGAACTCTTTGTACACAAACACATCATCCTTTAAATACCCAGATGAGGGAGACATTAGTTGAAAATCATAATTCTCTCACCCTGTCAGAAGTGGTGTCACCTCTCAGGCTGCAGGCCCTTTAGGTTTTAGTACGCTTTAACAGAAGTCATCTGACTTTAATCTCTCAACCCTTTCAATACTGACATCTTAACATCCATGCCCACTTCAATTTACCCCACATTTCAATGAGATCAGGTATAAACATGAGCACCTTCTGGCAAAGTCAGAAAAACATATTATGCAAACATCTTGTGGAAATTCAGGTTTAACACTTTCCCTGATCCTAGGTGTGCAATGAGTAATTATTGCTTTTTTCTTTTCAAAAAGAAAAGACACAAAACATTATTGGCTTACTGGTATCTGCAGATAATGGCTTCAAAATATGGATGCTATTCAGCTTTTACTGATATCTGTAATGCCAATATTTCTGAACTCATTATCACCGATACGGATGCAGATGCAGCCACTTAAAACTGCCCCACTTCCCCTGACAGGGTCTTGGCTGGTCCCTGACAGGCCCTGCCAAAACCTAAAAAGGTTGTAGCTATCCCTCACAAGACATCTTGTGAGGGAAGCACCATCTCATGGAGGCATCCTATAAAATGCATGAATGAGTGTTTTTGTCAGTGGATTTTAGGAACAACCTCAGAGAGGTGGCGGGCCTTCCAGCGGCTAGAAGTTGGCAGGCAGGGGAAAATCAAAGCAGCTGGATCTGTATTTTTTATGAGGAGCACAAAGTCTTTACTTTAAAAAAATTGATTTGTTGCTGTCAACATGATAGTCTTATTTGTGCAAGGAACAAATGTAAAACAAGAAAAACAATCTTTAACTCTTGTAAAAATAAAAGTTCTTAATTTTGAATGTACCAATGCAGTGATATTAAATGCAGCAATATGATATATTTGTGTATTTTGCCAATATTACAGCTGATAGGTATGGCCGATATATGTTGTAAACATTGGCAAGAATTTACTGATAATATTTTGCACCCCTACTTCGATAGTTATACATAGGAATCATCAGATATGGAAATATGATTGATATTTGCAGCTGATATCTCCCCAGTACATATCAAGAGAATAATGTATTTAACACATAACAATCCGACAAGGAGTAGTATTATGTTTGTGGGGTTTTAAGCAAATCTAGATATTTTTAGGAACTTGAAGGTAGAAATAGACACGTACAGTCTGCCATGGTAGTGTAACAAAGGTAAAGCATCTTTTTTCATGGGTATAATTATGTTCTCTGAAATTTTAGTCTGATTTTAGTCGTGCCTAGAACAAAAGAAATTTATTATATTATATTAATTGTTCTCTTTTGGGTCTATGCATAAATTAAAGAGTATTTATACATTTTACATATACATATACATTTCCAGAGTACAAAATCAAAGACTTATTTACTTATTCATTTTAAGACTTCTAGAGAGGAAAAATAGCACCAATGCCAACTTCCAATCATAAGAGGAGAAACAGTGGATACGTTTATATGCGTCGTAGTTTTGATCGGGATAACATATATACTGTTTGCTCATGCATGTAAATGGGTTATTCCGAATGTTTCAGAAACCGGAATATTGACCTTAACCCGAATATTGACTACATATAAACGTAGCCATTGATTCATAGGGGTTACCAACCTGCAAATAGCTCTGTAAGACATTTAAAGATCTTTTCAGAGACTTTGAATTGAAAACTAAATTCAATGACTTTGAAGACTTTTCTATAAATTGAAAATAAATCAAATAATCTTATAAATACAAGAACACAGGATGCATGTTTGAATAAGTGCATTCAACAGTGTTTTGCTTATTAATTTAAACTTATTAACATTGCCATTATAGCAAGCTTAAATGTAACAACAATTTTGAAAAATCCCAGTAAAACAGAAAAGATTTAGTCAATAAAAATATTTACATCTACTTTAAAACCTATTAAAAAACCTCAACAGATCATCAAGTCTTTGCTACAACCAGTTCATCTTTATCCATTAGACCAGCAGCAACACAGTGGTAACCTGTCTGATATGCTTGAAATCCGAACACGCTGTCAAAAATTACCCTTTATCATGACATGGATGTAAGAACCACAGGGCTGCTCCAGGAATAGTGCCATGTTGTTTCAGAGGCAGTACACTTCACACGTGACATGACATTCAACATACTAACACACATGACCAGTAATATTTGGGGTGGGATCATACTGCAGCGGGTCATCGCAACACAACCTCTGAAAGGGCCTCTGGACAGTGACATTACTGTTTTCTGGAGCCTCTAAGGCAAGGTCTTGGGTCAAGCAGGACAAATTGAGTTATTTAAAGGACAGTTTATTAAAAGCAGTTCGCTCTGAAATGAAGTGGGCTGACGGCAATGGCAGTCCAGTTTTCAGTGGTAATTATGGAACAAAAGTAGCTTCTGCAAAAGTGCAGAAACCGGAAAGCCTAAATCATCATTGAAGAGGGATTCATCAAAAGCCCCCCCAAAAAAGAAAGAAAAACAGAAACAACCATTTACACATTGCTACAAAAATAAAATAGCAAACTGTTTAAGGGGGAATCCCCCAAGAATTCAAAATCCAAGTCATTAACACTCCCTTGTACTTCTTTTTGCTGTACAGTGCTTTAGCAGGAAATGACAGAATACAGTGTGACATGGTGTTCTCTTAGAAAAAGAGAAAATAAAAAAGAGGTAAGAAATGTCTTCTCTTTTATAGCAGCAGAGCAGCTAATTACTTGATGGGAGCTTATTACTGCATTGAAAGAGGTGGTAGGTCTTCGGAACGCAAAGACTGAATTTTGTGTACCAGCATTAAACCAAAAGGGGCAGAGTTTTTAAGGCCATAACCACTTCCTTGATTTAAAAAAGGAGTAGACTACATATCATAATTACTTTCAAGGCTGTGGCATTTTATTTGCAGATTTTATGCCTGATAATCCATTAAATTACTTTTTATGATACTTTTGAGCAAACCAGCAAAACGGATGCAATCACTTAATCATGCAATGACTTGAGCTATGCAATACCTCCACTCATTAAATTCATACAATTATTGTTAAAAAAGATGGGGGTCAAGACAGTATTGTTTATTCAGAGACCCGCAACATTTTAGCCTGCAACCCATTTCTCCTTAATTTCCACACATCTCTGTGATGCTCATATCCATGGACCTTGGATTGAAACACAAGAATGGACTCTGGAGAACCTAAAAATTGTGAAACATTAAAAAAGAAAAAAAAAAAAAAAACACACACACACACAGGTAAAAGACTGTCCAGATTCAGTGAGACGAAAAAAAAATAAAGGTATACATCTGCCTAGATGGATACATCACATATATACAGTGGCCAGCATAAATAGTACACCCCCTGTTAAAAGTAATGTATTAATCCATATCTAAATGAATAAAAGAACAATTTCCAAAGTTTTGACAAAGCTGAGTTTAACTTGACATCTTTTTTTTACCATAAGATGAAAATAAGGGCAATATGATAACTACAATTTAGCTTTGCTCCCACCCACTTGATTGGGGAGTACTCATTTTTGCATCCTGATCTTAAATTGAGAAAAACACTTTTTTGTGAGCAACTTAAAAAATCTTGTTTGCAATCAATGGTACACATTTGGGGGAATATTTTGTGGTATAGTATGCCATAAAGAATGTTGATTTTGAAAGGAAACTAAAGGTTTTCCAACAAATCTGAAGGGGTGTACTTATTTATGCTGAACACTTATATATATATATATATATATATATATATATATAATACATATATATATATATATATATATATATATATATATAATACATATATATAATATATAAATATAATACATAAATATAATACATATATAAATATATATAAATACAATACATTTATAAATATATATATATAAATACAATACATATATAAATACAATATATATATATATATATATATATATATATATATATATATATATATATATATATATATATACATACACATATATATATAATACATATATATAATATATAAATATAATACATAAATATAATACATATATAAATATACATAAATATAATACATATATAAATATATATAAATACAATACATTTATAAATATATATATATAAATACAATACATTTATAAATATATATATAAATACAATACATATATAAATACAATACATTTATAAATATATATATATAAATACAATACATTTATAAATATATATATAAATACAATACATTTATAAATATATATATATAAATACAATACATTTATAAATATATATATAAATACAATACATATATAAATACAATACATTTATAAATATATATATATAAATACAATACATTTATAAATATATATATAAATACAATACATTTATAAATATATATATATAAATACAATACATATATAAATACAATACATTTATAAATATATATATATAAATACAATACATATATAAATACAATACATTTATAAATATATATATATAAATACAATACATATATAAATATATATATATAAATACAATACATATATAAATATATATATAAATACAATACATATATAAATATATATATAAATACAATACATATATAAATATATATATAAATACAATACATATATAAATATAATACATATATAAATATATATATATATATATATATATATATATATATATATATATATATATATATATATATATATATATATATATATATATATATATATATAAAATATATACACACACACACACACACACACACACATATATAGTGTACTCCCATTAAGCTAAAGAAAAAAAAACAAGACATGTCAGAATACATTAAAACTAAACTAACAAAAAACAAGAAGGATCCAAATGCAGATTAACAAAAAGACTTTATTATAAACTAAAGAGTATCCAAAAAAAACAAAAACTAATCCTATACAAAAAAAGTCCAAAATGCCAAAAAAAATCTCTTACCAAAGTTACAAATTACAACTGGAGAACAAAGAAAGACAATTCTAGAATCTCAAAACAAAGTACAAATCAAAACCACTAAAAAGTTCAACAAAAACAGACTAACAAACCCAGGGAAACACTGGAGACACTGGAAATACTGAAGACTTACACATGATGTGACACATGGAAGACCAATGATCCGACAAAGACAAGGGGAAAACACAGAGACTAAATACACAGGGAATAATCAAGCACAGGTGAGACAGTCACACAGGTGGAGGGAATCATGATCAGAGGCACAGAGAAGGGAGGGCAGGAAACACCACAGGGAACACAGGGATTTCAAAATGAAACAGGAAACATGAGAGACAAGGGAAACAAGGTCACAAAGACAAAGAAAACAAGGAAAAAACATAGTAAATAAAACAGAACTAACCATACCATAACAACATGATTGTTCATCCACATCACCCCGCCCCAGATCTGAGTCATATCTACTCTCTTTGTCTACTCTGGAGATTTAGTTCTCAACCCTGATCAAATGTGTGACAACAAAGACATCTGGATGGTTAACAAAGTTTTATAAAGAAACTTCAGGGTGAATACTGACAACCCATCAGGTTAAATAATCCTGAGGTGTAAGATCAATGTGTGGGTGTTATGGCTCTACATTTACACTTGTACCTTCTGGACCTTATGTGCTGAAATCTAAAGTGGTTACAGCTCACCCTGAGGGAAACACCAATGTCTGTACAGACAATCATGCTCCTCAAGACATTGGAGTCGATGCTGCAAGTCATCTGCTTGGTTGGATATGCAAAAGACCGACCAGATCTTCATGATTTCAGTAATCTTGTAGACAAATTTCGTGGTAATCCATCTAAGAGAGGTACAGATATTTTGTGCTATTATAGCCTGGCTTAAATCAAAGTTCCTGTACTATAATAAGCACCCGTGAATTACAGCCTGTCTTTTTACAACAGCACAACAACTCACTGCTGGTCATACATCACAGTGAAAAGGAATGATGTTACTTTTAGTTCTATCTATCTCTGCAAAAAAAAAAAACCCAAAAAAACAACATCACAACCAAATGTAGAAGCACACTGTAAAATAATATGTCTTTTTGAAAATACATTTAAATACAATGTCTGCATAGAGTCTCAGCCCCCAGCAAGTAGAGGGAATGGTAGATTTAAGAGATACTAATGCCTTTATGAATGCAAGTCTTAATAAAAGCCCAATGTGATTCTTCTGTGAGTGTAAAAGTAAGCCTATACAGCTTTTCTGTGTGAACATCAGACACACAGCACTCCTGATACTGAATGCCGTGCTGAGTCAATAAGTGTTTTAGCATGTTGCTGTTGTTCTTACCCTTGTTTTAAAACGCACAGATGTAAATATTGTACATTATGTTGTTGGCATCATGTTGTGTAAAATTAAACCATCTTTCAGACTGCTTTTGTCCCTTGCAAGAACATGACATGGTTTTGCAAGAACCATGTCATGTTGGAACTGGATCTTAACTGAAAACAGGGATGTACAATTAGATGCAATTTTATTGTTACTGAAATATGAACCTTAATACACATTATGACAGTCTAAATTTAACCTAATACATTTAAAACTATTTTTGTATGTGGTCAAGCAAAGTTTCATAGCATAAAGACCCCATGCACATGCAGTCATAGTAGATCACCTGCAACATGCCCACTAATAGCACATGCAATTTTTTAGTTTGCACACACAATTTAGCGCTCGTTATTTGGGATCTAAGCAGATTTGGCCCAAATGGTATATCCCATCGGTTCAGGCCACGCGAGTATCTTGCAAAAAATGTTTTAGTAATAATGAAAACAAGAATAACAAACACAAAACTCTGACTAAGTGAAGAAAAAAGTTTGAACAGAAATGTTATGATAAAAAATGAATGGTCTTCAGGACTTCAGGATTCAGTCTTTCTGCACTGTGAAGAGGTAAAATCCAGATATTTATAAAGTTAGTAATGATGGACAGGTTGTTCCTTTATGAAAGGGGAGAAGAAAGTAGAGAATTAGGGAATAGACAGGGGGAGTATACAGAATGTTTAGATAGGAGGGTTAATGTGTACTGCTAAATTATGACATTTAAAGAGCCCATTTTATGCTTTTTTTGGTTGTGGTTAACATGTCTGCTCCATGTGATAGAGCACCACCACGAAGAAGAAGAAAGTCTGTGGCATCAGGATTTCTCCCTCGCCCTCTGCTTATGGTGCCAGTAGCTGCATCAAATTTTGAAACTGTTTTTTGACATTAAAAATCTAAATATGTGTTGCTGTGGTATTAAAACAGGTCTTGTTTGATTTTTGCAACTATCACGTCAAAGTCTGATTTTTTTAAATATAACCACCCTGCTGTGAAATTTGAGAAAGCCTCATCTTTCTGCTTTTAAATGCTCTAATACTATAAAATTCCTATTTTTCTTACAGAGAGTCCTGATCTGGTGCACCCTAAAACAACCTCAATTCATAAAGTTTAGAAGAGCGTCATTGACAGGAAGAGAAAACAAAGTAGCTCCGGAGAGGAACTTCAAATGTGGTTGTCACATCTTCAGCTCACGTTATAAAATGTTGACAATGGCTTTAAGAGTTGTAAAACGCATCTACTGTGCCATCTTAAAGTGGCTATTGTGTGTGTTTTTGCCTTTGTAATTGCTTACAAGTGTGCCACTACGACCACATCCAAATGTGTCTCTGTACTAAACTTTCCTACAGTTGCGTGAGGAAGATTTAAATAAATAAACACACTGTTGCCTGCTAGCATTTAGTGTTTGTGCAGACTCCTCTGTGGAGTCTACAGGCCTGAGTTTCAATGTTTTCTTTCAGTAAAGGGGACAGGAAACCGAATATGTGAGGTTATATAGGGTCTGCTCGATAAACCCC
Source organism: Cetoscarus ocellatus (assembly GCA_037902135.1). Taxonomy (NCBI): domain Eukaryota; kingdom Metazoa; phylum Chordata; class Actinopteri; order Labriformes; family Labridae; genus Cetoscarus; species Cetoscarus ocellatus. The sequence goes on along the minus strand of JBAMNC010000801.1, from coordinate 974,117 downwards.
TCTTTTATGAGTACAGATATATCCCTCCAGGCACCCATGAGGACAAGGTCATCAAGAGGGGTGTGAATGTCTCTTCTTTGCTAACTTGTCCTGCTCTCAGAAAACTGCAATCCAGTTTGAACCAGTTCCCAAAGCTGTCACAGCCATGAAGTCAGTGAGGTGCCTCGAAATAAGCTAGAGAAGCCCTTTGACACAACAAGTGGTTCGAAACAATGAGGAGATGCATCAGTAAATCAACAGTAATAAGCTGAAGCTTGTATCAACCTATTATTGACATGTATGCAAAATGTTGCATTTGTGGAATCATAATATTGATGATTAATGGTCTTAAACAAGTGGTTTGGTTAATCAGTTGTTTTGGTCAGTGCTCTTCCTGCTATAATCAATGCTATATCCAAAAATTTCTTATATACCTGACTTTATGATCAATGTTGTAATCGATGATTCACTGGTATATGATTCACTTTAACATTTATCTTTAAGGTCATAATTTACTTATGCTTGTATTTTTATAATGAATGCTGGATTAAGGAGTTCAGCTTATATGCTTAAGGGTTTCATAAATTTATGTTACATATTATGTGCCTTATATACTCCTTTAGATGTTTGCCTCATATAATCCTCACGCACACACACAGAATGTGTTAGTTAGAGATATGACAACATATATCACACACACTCAAAGAATGTATTAGTTAAAATTGTCACAATGTATGCCTAATCTAGTTAAAAATATCACACAATATATGCCTGATGAGTTCACAAGAGTGTTATAATTTTATAATCTCACAAAGTAGAAGTTAGACTTTTTCACAAAGTATATTTTCATGTAATGGTTTCTGACTTATTGAAGGTACCTGGTTTATTATGCATAAAAGGTTCTTAAAAACATAGTTTTTCCCTTTCATGGGGCCAAAATACATATCTAATGATGTCTATTCAAAGATTAGCTGATTCTAACATGTCTGAGAAAGAGGCTTATAAGAAGAAAAGCCCATGTTTGGAAAGCTCACAGAGAAGCCATTTCAAAGTAGCGAACAGAACCAGCAGATGCCATTTTGAGAAAATAGGGAAGGGAAAATTGCCAAATTACAGCCATAAAAGGAAGAAACTCTGGTCATCATTGGATTTGTAGGACGTCCTAGGGAAGGCAAATTCACACAATTAGATCCAAGTATACATAAAGTAAATATTAATAAGAGGGGCTGGAGCAGCCGTAAGAAGGGATGGTACATTTTAGGAGGAGGGGGGGAGCTCCACCCAGAGATAAAAAGCGATGTATCGCAGCTCCGGAGTGAGTTTTTGGGGTGTTTGGTGCCACGCTTCAACTCCACGCACAAGTTTGTTGAAGATTCTTTTGAGCTTTAATAAACTGGTGATACTTCGACTTCTTCTGCATTTTGTGCTTTTTTAGGGACCTGGAGCTTAAATTGGAATATAACTTTTTTCCTTACTTTTGGGGATAAAGAGCATGAATTGGATTATAACTTTTTTCCTTCATTGGGATTAAGGAGCATAAAGTGGAATATACCTTTTTTCCTTTTTTTTTTTGAACAAACCAGCATATTGGAATTTAACATTTCAGACATCCTTTAAGTTGTGTTTCCGCTTCCAATTTGAGGGAATATTTTTTCTATCAGCTCATACAATATCTTGACTGAATGTATCCGAGACACTACACATTCTTTAGAGCAGTATCACTCACAAGTTGGTTTCACTGGAGATCATTAACATGAGAGATGAGAGAACAGCACAGCAGAGGTGAACTGGAAATGCATAAGCACACAGAGCACCAATAACACAAGGTTAATGTAGAGAAGATGTGCTGTACACTTTGACATGGTGGATGTGATGGCACGTTTGTCCTCCAGGACCATAAAGCTTTGACTGCTCACACATACAGTCAATCAAGGAGAGCATGAATCATGCTGCACTTAGTGAGTTTTCCTGCCTGTCATTTATCTTTTCCAGAATAATAAAGGAGTGCATAAGAAATTTAGCAGAGTTAGAAGATTTTCTCTCTAAAAGTTGAAAGGGATCGTCACAGAAGAAATAATTCAGGATGCCTGGATCAGGCTTTTCTTTCTCAATACCAATTACAGATCACCTGTTTGTGAGATTGGCCAATACTGATACCAATTATACATTGTGTTTTGTTTTTAAAGCTAGTTGAGTGTTTTCTCAATAAAGCAATACAAAGATCTCATGGAGCAATGCAGTATAGTATCTAATCGTAAGAACATCTGAGTTACACGATGAAATGGCATATATATATATATATATATATATATATATATATTTTTTTTTTTTTTTTTTTTAACGTGAATAAACAAAATTATTGACAGACTGACTAATCTATTTTATCAAAAGTTTCATATTAAACTGACAAAAGTTGTTCATATTGCCAAGAAAACAACTTTCACCTCACTCAACATCATTTATTCAAGATTTAGACAAAATCTAAATCCTCATCTGTAAATTGCATTTAAACTCATCATGTTCTTGGCTTTGTCATATATTTATTTTACTGAGCCAACCTGAATGCATCATGATGTTACCTGGATCTCAAACACATCCATAAACACAACGCGCACATGCTGTGTAGCAACATGTAGCTCGCTAAGCTGATCTAATTATCTTTCATCCTGCTGGTCTAAACACCAATTTCAACACAGACTTCAACACTAAATTAATATTTTTGACTAAAAGGAGTGAAAACAAGTTTGGGGGACTCTACCAGTTTATCTAGGAGTATGACAGAGCAGCAGAAGCATCATACAAGCGTGCTAATAGATGAACATCCACAGATTAGCATGGTTAATGGTTAACCAATCAAGTTTTTTTTAAATATCAGCCAATACTAATTGTTGTTCAACCTGGCAGCACTTATAACAACTTTGTATGGATGCGCAGCAAAGCTGAGTATGTGAGTTGCGCCCATGAAAAATTTGCCACATCCTCAGCATATGCCAAACAGCTTACTCTGCATTTGACCCTTGTTTGGTATTGCTTGGTGGACTGGATGATCGAAGTCAAAAGAAACATGACATATTTGCAATTTAACAGTTTATTCATTTACAAACGGGAGCCTCACTCTGTACTCATCACTGAACTTAATGTTCCTTAACATGTCTAGGTTCCAGTGCACATGTTGTCACACCAGCCCTTTAGACTGTAGACTGACTTCAATCTGTAGCGGATTGCCTGGGCAAAGAGCCGTTGGCCAAATTTTCCTGTAAACCTTAACAGCAAATCAAAAGAAGACTGCCACAGGTGATTGGCACCTGGTTTGCCAGCACCTGGGGATGCCAGATGCTCAAAACAAGAGTCAGCAAAAAAAGTTGTTTGGAACTGAGGCATCTAATGAAGCTAATGGCACACTGGCTGCCTGCCACATTGGTGTCTTATTTTTACAACATGCTCAATTTAATAATGTGTTTTTTTCTATTTTAGTACCAAACTGCACCATTATTCATCGAGTAAGTCTGAGTGGTTGATTCTATTTTCAGCAGTCTGGGTTGCAATTTCATAAGAGTGTAATGTTGAGCTCTGAGGCTGGACCAGTTGAGAACCACTAATCTAAATCTACAACAAAAATCTGTTTCTAATCTGATTCACCCATTTGGAGGATGACTGTACTCACATCTGGTTTGCAAAACTGTTTAAAACCACTCTTAAGAATAAATCAGTCCCTCTGGTTAGGGATTGGTAAATGGTCAGGCATAAAAATTCCCCTTTTTAGGTTTAGGAAAGATGCAAATTTGTCTCTGTTTAGTATTCAAGTACTTGTTTTTCAACATTTTTTGGTAGAGGAAAGAAAATAGAATATGAAATAAAACCCCATCACTGTTACCAAAACAAAGACTTACTCAGTCACAAAGTTAGGTAAATAAATTTAGAGGCACAGTAAAGACTGTAATAACTAAGAAGCACTTTTTTAATGATGCAAAAAAAGTTTGAAATTCAAGTTTTCATGTCCCTTTCATAAACATGGAGGCTGGTTTCTGTTTAGAAACAACTCAAATGTGGGTTAAATGGTCTTCATACAATCGCTCCATGTGGCCCAGACCACAGATTATGCTTAAAACAAATCTTTATCTGACTGTGTAAAACTCAGAGGTACTGAATTTAGTCTTAACAGGGCAAAAGAAAAGGTAACAAGTCATATTCATTTAAGAAGCTGTGATCTGAGAGGTTTCTGCATATTTTCTTTGGGATGTTACTGATATCATAAATATAGTTTCAAAGCTGGTATTTGTGCATATTTTATAACCTAGTGAACTGCAAAGTTAACAGTAACCTCTCAAGATACACAATTATTGATCATATAGCATTTACAGATAATAATTTTAGGCTTTTTTAATTAACATTTTGGAAATTTCTATCAGTTTGCTTTTAATTTATTACTGTTTTTCTCCAATCTGTTAACCTCCAATCAACAAATTATCATTGTATTGACTCAAAGCTTACCAGCTGTGACAAATAAATTGACTTGATTAAGTTTAAGAGACATTAAATCTAACTTCTTCTGTTGCCACATCTGGAGACAGATCTAAACCTACTGTACGTATTCAGTATTCATGCATGACAGAAAATCAAATTAACTAGTTAGGGTTTTGGGGGGAGAGGTGATAAAATGATTTCCAGGAAAACATTGTTCATATTAAGTAATACACTCTATATCTCTGCCATTTTTGCCCCACTTGACCGCAAATTATACTGTATATCTTTCATGCTGTGACGATAATTTAATGCAATTGAATATCCTCTCTGGGCTCAGTTAAGTTTCAGATGTTGTAACTGAATTATTGCATATGCATATGTACTGCAAGTCATTTGTTTGTGGTGAGTCAGTTCTTATTGGACTCAGAGCCAGATGCTACGGAAAGACTTCAAATGGTAAACTTGATGTGAACAATGATGGAAAGCAAGGCACTTAACAACATTTTCAACAATCCTTAACAATTATGAGTAGTGCTTAATGATCACGTTAAGTCGAAAAAGCTGCTGTCATCATGGGAGGCCGTTGGATTACAGTTTAAGGTATCCTTTAGAAAGAAAAGGTGGATGTTGCAGTTAGAAATGCCAGCAATACAATCAGTGGTCATATAAATTTGCTTGAAGGAGCTTTGTAATCCATGTAACCTCCGCCCTCTGTCCTTTAACCTCATCTCTGTCTTAAAACAGATGAGGTTCAGTGCTTCTCAAATGGTGGTGATGGTGATGGTGGGGTTGCCAGGGAAGGGCGGGTGGCCTCAACTTCCCTGGAAATATGGCTGGCCACCTAGAGTGTCCACTCACATCCTTAAATGTGATTGAAAAAAGAAGTGGTATTTATATTAGAATCAATATAAACTGTGGCATAACAGGCTGCTAATAGCTATCTTTATATTCAGATAAGGAACCTATCTTCTGTTTGAGATTTTAAACATGACTTTAGACAGACATCTCGTCTTTACATCTCCAGAGAAATAAACGTACAAATATAAATCGTATAATATGAGTTGCTCTGTTGTGTCAGTCTTTAAAGTGAAGGTTAAGGTTAATGTACAAACAGTAACATATTTGAAGTAGACATACAAAGTTAAAATACTAGGGCTGAACAATTTTTAGTTTTACCACCGCAACTGTCACATTTCAGGGTGGTGCAGTGTGAATTATGTGACCAAAGCATGTCAAGCTTTCTTGTCTGTGTTGCTTGGAAGACAGAACCACTTGTTTCTTGTTTTTAATAATCAATGAGAGTCTGTCTGATATCACCATTAGTAAACAGAGAACTAAGCACAGTGTATGTATACTCTGTGTCACCTGCATGCATGTTCAGGCTGCAGGTAAATGCTGATGCAGTTACAGACAAACCAACGGTGTCAGGCAGCTTAACACTAAGAGCTTTTTGTCATTCAGTTTAAGACCACCAGTCCAGTTTAAGGGTGATCTTGTCAAGTTAATATAACTTTCGGAATCACTGAGAATGTTGCAGCTCTTTCATTTTCCCCCTACTTCATGTGTTTTGCCCTCAGTAAGTGAGTAAAGGCTAAAGCAGAGAAGAGTTTTGATTTGTACTTTGGAAAATGACCCTAGAAGCCCTACTAGAAAAGAATCCAATGTTGTTCAGCTCTGACAAAGACTGTAATTAATTTCTGTGTTCACATAAAACTTGCTGAGGAAATTAGCCTTCACAATCTTGATTGTATTTGGATGATTCTCAACTTGGCCCTCTTAAGGACTCTAAGTGGGATTGGGGGGGGTCCCCCCTCCGAGAGGAAGCCCCACACGAAAAAAACAGCTTTACATGCAGATGGTGTTATTAGCTACAAGCAGATATGGTTATTAGAGATGACTCATACTCTGATGTCTGAAACAGATAGTAGTTTTAATTTAATACCATATAATTTGTAACATGTGCCGTCCACTTTTGTTCACAATAAGATCTTGACAAGTTTCGAAATCTGTCAAATGTGATGAGTGTTGTGTCAACATCAATTGCAAAATGTGCAGCTCAGAGAATGTTAGTCTTTCTTCCCTAAGAGAACAGCTTATTTATTCTGCTATTTGATAAATCACAAGTCAGAAGCAATTTACCTTACAAAAACACCCGATTAGCCATTTTAGATTAGGGTTTGTTTTTCTAAATACAGTGTGCAGCAGCTGAGACTAGACCAATCCTTAAACCCAAACTCTGAACATATAGTTTGTTCATTTCATATTTAATCTATCAACAACCTGTCAAAAATACAGACACATTTGTGCTCCTGTCTGCACTCAGAGGCCCATCCAAAAGAAGCAAACACTGCTTTCAACTCCTCAAACCCTAATCTGCTAAGCACCAGAAACACACTCACATGCATATTTGGAAACGATTTGAACATACCAACACAACTCTGAACCATAAAACTCATTTGTCCTGTTATTTTGTGTCAGTCATGTGCAATGTCATTAAAAAGTGGACTTGTAGATATGCAAAGTCAAACTCAAACTCTCAGAGGGCCTCAAAATTAGAACTTGTTCTCAAAGAAATGTCATGTACGTAAGAAAGAAGAATTATAATTTAGGCAGCATGGGAACAATTGCTGACAGACTTCATTACTACTGGAAATAGACAAATTGACTAAATACTTGCTAAGAGCTATTTTTACATTTGTCAGGGTTTTACTGAGGCTGTGTGTTTCCACTAAAACTTCATGACCTCACTAGGGATGTAACGATGTGAAAATTTCATATCACGACTATTGTGACCAAAATTATCATGGTTATCATTATTATTGTGGCATTGTTGCAACGTGCTCTAAATGTTCAAAAAGTTCTTATACACACACTGAAATCGTTAAAGTTTTGTTTAGTAAAACAATAATATGAATTTAAGAACAATCTGCAGCGGTCAGAGCCTGACCCTCTTCACCTCTCTGGTTCCTCACTGAGGTCTTTCTCAACAATCCAGCCAGGCTGCTTCCCTCTGATGCCGCTGTGGGGGTGTTTGTGGTTCTTCCCTCCCTTCCCCGAGACTTTTTGTCTGAATTTTCTGCAGACAGGGTGACCGTCCTCAGCATCCTTGTAAAATCCAAAATACGACCAGACTTCAGACTTCATCCGTTTCGAGGGGAACAAAATCTCCAGTACAGTGTCCGTGCGGGCACCAACCACCATACTTTCGCTTTCAGAGGCCAAACATTGCAAATTGCTCATGTGTGCCTGCATCTGAGGGACTGCTGCTGCTTTGCTGAGGAGCAGACACACAGTTCTGGCTTTTCCAGGCAATGAGCAGCATCACTGTGAGTTATTGACAAAGTGAGATAATCAAATACGGTTTTAAAGGTAATTAAAATAGGCAACTGTAATACTAACCGTTGGAAATTTTACAGCGGTTTATCATTTTATCTGTAACTGTTGAATCCCTAGACCTCACTAATTTATAAAGTTTGGCAGAACACATTACTTCTCAAAGAGATTGCACAAGAGTTGCGTTATGAGCTGTCAGTTATGTAGTGAGAGTATGTTTTTCTGTTCCTTATGTAACTGTATGTAATTATGTGAAAACAGCAGAATGTACACAGTGCATTTCCCTTAACCTGTTAACCTATGAAGTCAGCATGTCAGCTAAAAAAACAAAAAAACTGCAGCCTACTTCAGGTCTAAACAGGGGTTTGCCAACTATTTTTTTTTAATTCTCCTAAAGACAACACACAAGAAGCATCTTATAAAAGTCCTGCAGCAGCTTACAACTTTAAATGTGAGGTAACACCAGTCTACTCCTGACTTCCTTCAGAGCTGTCCTGAAACCAAAGCTTATGATAACAGTATTAATCAAACTATATTAAGACCTGTTTCTAGTGCTGGGTGAGTAATTGAGCTTTGATTACAATTATGATTACAGTCTCTTACAATCACAAAAACAAAATAATCATCACTAGATGATCACAGTGCTGCATGCCATGCTTTTTTTGTCCTGTGGATGAAGTGCTCTCTCAATTTTTGCATTTTTGTAATGCAGCACACAAGACTAGTTTGTTTCATTTCATCAGCCTTTTTATTTGTCAAGGACTTGTGGTTAAACTACTACCCCTTAAAACATCTCATGACCTTCATGTCAAATGCCAAGATCAACCAGAAAGCACAGTACAATGAAAACAGCCAAAAATGACCCAAGTATGACCTTTAACCATTCATAGCTCACTCCCTGTTCATTTTTTGACACGGCCTTAAAAGACAATTTCGTTTGTCACAGTAGGATGCATAAGTGTTTTCATGCACATACCTCAGACCTCAGACTCAGTCGAGGGGCTGCATTGTAATCTCTTTCCAGGGGGCACTGTGGAGCCAATGCCGGAGGGTTACGCACTGAAATACGTACATTTCACTAGGCTTGATATTGAGAGTTTGGTGAGTTTTAGGTGTATCTTAAATCTACAAAAAAGGCAATTCGTTTGCCAGAAAATATAACGAAGAAAAATATTTCCTTCAGTTTCAATAGGGTCCTTGCACTGAGATCAGTGCTCAAGCCATAATGAGTTTGATTACAGGTGCCTACATGTACAAAACAGCGAATAACAGAGCTGTCCCGGTTGACCTTATTGAGCAGTCCTTTGTCACATTATACAATATAGCTATTTGAGTCTGGATCAGATCATCATTGGATACCATGATTGAACAGACATATCCCTACTGGAAACCCATTTTTAAACAGCAATTATTAAAAGAAATGGTGGTGGGTCTTCTCCAAGTCACAAGTCAGAAGATAAGCAAACTTCCATATCCCATCCACATAACCCAGCAGGTGCAGGAGTATGGACTTGCTCCAATGGTTCACAGCCAGGACTGACCCTGTTTCTCCTCTATCTTAGGTTTAACAATTGGCAGAGGGACAAGACCGACCCCCCCCCGCGCCAAAAAAAAAAAAGGCCAAATGCAACAAACCCTTAAATATCTTGGGTCAATCTCATCCTCAGCTGGCACCTTGCCACTGTTGTTCCTTGACCAAAGCAGCAACCTCTGCAAAGTAGGTGCCTGTTTATGAGCTTTGAGAACACTTCAACATAAAAAGCCTCTTGAAATGTCACCATAAAGAAATATAATGTGAAATTCATGGGCTTAAGATGTCACTGATGTTGGTTTACATGTAACTTAATCAGCAGATTGTGTAATGGCTGCATTATAACTTTTATCAAACATGTATAACATTTCTTCATCTTCAGACACAGAGACTTTTATTCAGAGCTCCAGTGTGAACTTACAAAATTTAGTTGAAAGAAATGTATTCATAGGATCTAATCTATCAAGGAAAAACGGCACACTAAGAACTGAAAAAAAAAGTTAAAAATCAAGTTAGAGTTAATCAGAACAAGAAAATAAATCATCTCTCCTTTCTGGACATCTTAACACAGTTTGTTCTCATAATCCTCTCTTCTTCTCAGACAATAAAATTGAAACAGATTTGCAGATGGGAACAATTTTTGCATGAGTTTCATGGAGAGGACACTCTGAACAAAATAAGCAGCATGGGAATATCTTTTTTCTGTGCTTCATGAACAGATACCAAAAAACACCATCTCATTAACACTCTCTTAGACCCTCTGTCCATTAATTTATATCAAGACAAGTCGCTGTGTGGAGAGGCAGTTTTTTTGCAATAAAGAAACAGGATCTGCTTTTTCATGCTTATTCAGCTTATTTGGCGATCACCCTCTTCCACAGATGAATGTCCATTTTGCCAGACTTTTAAAAGGAACCAGATAGAACCCAAAATGTCCATCTCCACAGATGCACACTTTATAGAGCTGGCCATTCATGTGCAGAGAATCAGGCTTTCCCCAGTTCCCAAAAAATGAAGCAGCAAACTCAATTTGTGATTAAATTGGTTGCAGCTTGGATTCAATTAGCTGGCATATTGTATGGGTATGCAGTTTCCTCCCAGATGGACAAAAACATCAGACAGAGAAAGTCTGTTTCATCTGATAAGTAAATATGAATATGGAGATAAAAGAGCAGCACACACAGAAGTCAATAAGAGTATAATCCAAGGTGAGTGGGGACACATTAGCTTACATGTAAACAGGACGTGATTTAATAAGACCTGCACTGACTGACAGAGTGATAGTGATGGAGAAAAGCTTTTATGACATTACTGTGATGTGTTTTTGTGATGTGTTTCTCATCTTTCTGTAGTGCATTAATGTCATGAAGCAGTTTATGTTTTCAAATGTCAAGCTCTGGAGGGTCAAACCTGTAGCAACAGTCACTGCCTGTATGAGATTATAAACCTTTGGCTTTGTGCAGTCTGTGACCCAAAAAAATCAAGAGATTAAAAAGGAATCTGATATCACGCTCATGTCATATACAGTTTGTTAAATATATCTATAAAACAAACCCTCGACTGGGGTAAGATGTACCAAAAACACACCTGAGTATTTTTTGGCTTAATAGCAATCAATAAAATGAAAAAAAAAAAAACAATATTTTTTGTATTAATAAGCAAAACAAAGTCAGAACTAAGTAATTCCTGTTGGCATTAAGACAGCTGTGAACATGATTATGAAAAATATCACATTAATATATAAAAAAATGAGAACAAATAAACAAATGGCCTCCTTTAAAACAAGTGATAATGGAAATAAATTGTCTTTTGGTCAACAAAATATTTGATAACTTTTCAGTAACACATGCCTTAAAGGGGACATATTATGCAAAAAACCCTTTTTTAAGTTTTTGACCACATTTTTGGGTAATCGGCCCACAAAATGTGATAGTAGACAACAAAACCTGTATTTAACAGGCTGCATAAATGTAAACTCAAGGTATTTGGCGAGCTGTTGAGTCTGTGGGTATACTGTTACGTAATAGTATATTTTCATTTGCATAAACCTAAGACCTGATTCATCTACCTGAGTAACCCGCCCCCCCTCCGTGAAGTGCAGCCATATTGTTTTATATTCTTAGATCAGTGTTCAGCATGCCTAAGCTCAGAAGCTATCACTGCTCAGCTGTTGGCTGTAAACAACCATATCCTCACATATAGGCCTCGAGCCTCAGAGGACCAAAGGGCCCAGCGGATTAATGTTATTTTTGAAGGGAATGAGCCAGCTACAGTTGGCTAAAACCTGTATGTGTGTGTAGGCCAAGTCGCTGCTGTGTCCTGGCAGTGATTAGGCTGCGGTTACCACGTTGTGCGTTAGCCTGTGATGTTTGGGGGAACATTCGCTGTTATCTGGTAACCAGTATGAATTAATGGTTCGTGTGTGTTCAGGACTGTAAAAGGCACATGGCTGGAGCACCAGAGCGCCCGCTTTGCTCCAGTTATGCTGCAGATCTATTGTGAATTGCCCGTATGTACATTGCTCTGCTCTGGCTCATTAGCATATTAAGGCGACCGCCCTCAAAAAAAGCCTTTCTGAACAGAGGGGTTATGAGCGTGGAAAGAATGCAGCTGTGCTTGATTCACAGGCTTTTTGGACCAAAGCATGAAGTCATCAAGGATCCATGTAAAACTACAGAAAAAGAGCAAAATATGGTACCTTTAATTGATACAATGTCCATTGATGTTTTTTATTCAGAAGTTGCTGCCATATATTTACTTGAAACCACAGTGAATGAAGAGAGAGTGAGAGGCGATGCACTGGCTGGAGGACCAGGTAAGAAGTAAGTTACGATCAAATCTGTGACACAAAGGAATGCATGAGGGACTATATTCAGATTTCTTTTTAAAGCAGAAACACAAAGTTCTTATAAAAAAAAATCAAAACTACCACACAGATTTGCAGGATTCAGCACATTTGCTACTTAAGTGGCATTCCTCCCCAGAGATGGCAAGTAACGAAATACAAATACTTTGTTACTGTACTTAAGTAGATTTTTCAGGTACTTTGTACTTTTAGAAGTATCTTTGACGACTTTTTACTTTTACTCAGTTACATTTTCAACATAAATATCTGTACTTTCTACTCCTTACATTTCCAAAAAAGGCTCGTTACTTGATATACTAGCCTAAGCAGCGCCGCCCCTCCCTTAACGCAAAACACACACTGTGCGTAGGGCCCCATTTTGCGCAAGAGGATGCATTTTCCGCTGTCCAATGCAGCCACGATCCGCTCTGTGGAGAACAGGCCTGATATTTTCCATTTAAAGTGTGGCTGTTACCATTTTTGTCTGTCAGTAATGTCATTTTGCAGTGCAGCCGATGCACACGTGAACATTTGATCTAAATGCCTCCTGAATCGCTCAGTGTCTTTGAACGCGCGCTCTTCCGCTGCCGGTGAGCCTAAAGAAGCAGACAGGTGATCATCACAGGGACAGTGAGGGATCATCAGTCACTTTGTGTGATTATATAATCCAAACGGTGTTTTGATAGCTCATGTGCACGGTTTAAGTGAATACAAAGACTTAAAAAAGGCAAGTCAGCATGATGAATCAAAACTCAAAATTCTTCTTCAGTCCAGCTCTGACCCTCTGTTTCACTCACTCACTGTTTTCTAAATGATAAATTCATCCTGAGGTATCCTGCATCCCGTATTGTCCATGATATAAAAACAATCTTTGACAGATCAAGCTCCAAATACAATCTACTAGTGCTGCGGTTCACACACAGCCTCCAGCCACAGGTCTCAACCTGTGGCTGGAGGCCCATCAGTGGGTCTCAGAGCTGTTTCACTGGACGATGTATAAATTAGGTGAAAATGTGGCAAAAATGTCTTCAAACATCCATCAGAGTATGTCAGAGTATAGCCACTAGAATAAACCAGAAGAAGGAGGAGACACTGCTGTCTGTGTGTGTGTGCGTGCGTGCAAGCCTGCGCGTGTGGTGTGTGTGTCAGAGCAGGTCTACCACTCTACACAGTGAGAAACAACTGTTGCCTGTTGCGATTAAAAAAAGTGCCATTAAAAAGGTTGATTGATAGATGGGCCTATAAGCATGAGTTGTGACACCATAGTTTAGAAGCTACTCCTAGTCCAAAATTCAGTGTTCAGTGTGGTGTGTTAACCTTAAGTGTACAATACAAATGCCTAAAGGACTATATAGTGAAGTACATTAGGATACTAGGCAGGTAGTTTTTGTTCAAACAATAACATCGCTAAAGTAGATTCTATATAAATTATCCTGTGTTTAATAGCTTTGCAGCCATTGAATCATGCAATAGAAATATTTTTTACTTTTAAAAGTACTTTTGAGTACATTTCAGAGCCTGTACTTTTTACTTTTACTTAAGTACATATTTGGATCAGTACTTTTTACTTTTACTCAAGTAGTTTTTTTACATAGGTATTTTACTTCTACTCAAGTAAGGAATCTGGGTGCTTTTGCCATCTCTGCTCCTCCCTGCACACTGCATCTGTGTCTCTGCTCTACACACAACCTCTCCGTCGTCCCCCATTTTACTAGGTAGTCAGCAAACAGCATTTCAGAGGTGGACCTCTATTATCCTGACAGCCATATCCCATAGCTTCATTTGAAATGTACCAAAGCTCTAACGCGTCTTGAAAACTTGTATATTTCCAAGCCCGACCCTAAACAGCAACAAACCAGCATATTCTTACAGCTAATGGACGTTGTTTACATGGGTGTTGTTGGTTATAATAATATAATCAATTAAAGTTGGAATAAAAACAGTAATAATTTTGCCAGAACTGGAGCAGATATAAATAACTGAATTACCTTACTCCCCCCATGGGATAACTGTCCTCTTTTAAAAAAACAAAAACCATGGTGGTTTGTAGAGCTACTTTAAACAAACTAAGGTGTCCTAACAAGGTTTCCTGTATGGCAGGCAGACAATAATGGGGTTCTGAGTGAAGTATACATGGTTAGAACTGCACAATGAAGGCTCCAAGCAGCAGATAAGGAACACTGTACAGTGAACAATGCTGCAGCTAGCAGCCAAAGAGTAAAACAGTATGCTGAATATGTCTGAAAAATGAACACTTGTTTTCAGGAAAGCACAAACAAGGCAAGGCAAGGCAAGGCAAGTTTATTTGTAGAGCACAATTCGTACACAAAGTAATTCAAAGTGCTTAACGGAACAAGAAAAATGCATCCAAATCACAAAACAAAATAAAAACAAAAATAATCATTATAAAATGAGCTTTAAAAGATAAGAGTGCAGATCAGATCCTTTCAGTTATATGCACAGTTAAATAGAGCTGTTTTGAGCCTAGATTTGAACATTGTCAGAGTAGAGGTCTGTCTCACATCTTCAGAAAGACTGTTCCAGATTTTAGCTGCATAAAACTGGAACCCTTATTCCCCATGTTCAGTCCTGACACATTCCATACACAGTCCAAACACATTAACAGCTTTATAAGCAAAATGCAAAACTTAAACTGATCCTACCAAATTATCCTCCTGCTGCCCCTTCATGTGACTTTTCAAAACGCTAATAAAAAAAAGTGTCTACATTGGTATTAAAAAATATTTTGCTTCCTGTATACTGCAAGGGCTTTAATGATTCTACCTGAAGAAAAAGTGACTATGAAGAACAATTTGTTCAAGCTGCACAGCAAAACAAGTCCCTTCTTTTTGATGGTCACATGTTTATAGGGGTAAGCAGGCTTGACAGTTAAATTCAGAACTAATCAGCACCAGATTTACAATTAATAAATAAATTCTTTATATTTTCTTAGCAATTAAGACACAAAATCCCAGTCAGATGCTTGATCTTCAGTGTAATGCATCCACTGGCCACTAATGACCTCTTGGTTCAATGGCTCAAGTGGCCACATTCAGTAAAGAGATGTATGGATGTTAATCTGAAAGAAAGACTGATGCTTTGCATCAGCATTAGCCACACTCCACTATGCAGAACAACAATTACACTCTGATTCTGTGATCCTGTGATAGAAAAGAATGCTCTGTTTTGACCATCTTTTGAGCACTGTATTAAGTTAGAATAATTGAATTAGATAAAACTTGTATCAAACCTGTGTGAAGAAACACATGGTTTATTTGCTATCTTAGATTGACATTAGGGGCCCTAATTTCCTGGCGCAACACAGGGTGGCGTAGCCTGGCGCACCCTGCGCAGTGGTAATTTTGTCCGGCACACCACTGTGCGCAGCCAATTTGGCAATTTGGTAGACCGGCTGTGACGGCGCACCAGGGGGAGGTGTTGAAAGATTCAGCTTGGCGCAGTGACAATTTCGTGCCAAAAAATTGGCGGAAGGTGCGCTGAAAGCTCGCCAGCTCCAACCTGGTCTATTCTCGGCGCAGGCAAGGCGCACCCTGTGCAGTGGTAATTTGGCTGACAGGCGCACAGTGCGCACACGTCACCAAAACCTCACAGGCAGGTATCCACAGTGCCAGGCACATTTCAATGCAATAAACAATCACAGCAACCACTATTTTGTAACCGTCTGAACCAGCACATACATTTGTATCTATATTAATTGTCCCGTCGGTTATCTGATGTCAGATCAGAGACGTTTGTCATAATGGAAACTCAACCTGACAGCAGCTTGTGACGCAAACTAACGAGTTCACATCTCTCAGCCAGCCACAAACAGCCACATCATCTGATACGGAGTATCTGGCTTCTCTCATCTCATGAAATTCAAAAGAAAAGAAAAAAGTGAGAGACGCTCGCTGAATAAATGTAAGTCACTCGGGGTCTTAAGGATTTACCTGTGATTGCCCATATTTCTCTGTTTTAATCTTTATCCTTAATGTGATCTAAAAAGATGGAGTACATTATTGCAAGGAGGATGAGGAGGAGATATATTTTCAGGCTCTGCTATTTGGCGATGACAGACCAGGAATGCAGGTGGATCACAAGCATGATGAATGGATTAGCCTGCTGCTGTGTTTAAATGTAATTATCACTTCATTTTGTACTCCTATTTATGAACCAGGAACAGATTACATCTGTCCCGCGGGGTGGTCCACAGGGTGACGCGCATCGCGGCCTCCGATGCGCAGCCCGGTGGCCCCTGCCCTCTCCCAGTTGCTGTAAAAGTGACAGCGGCTCTGACCTTCTTCGCCACCGAGGTGAAATTGTCCCTGCGCCTCACCCGCGGAGCATTTAAAGGTGAGGAGAGGCGTTCATTTGATTGGTGAAGATTACACTCGGCTGTGCCTCCTCTCCTCCCTCTCCGGTGGGAGAAACTTGCAAAATGCCCTGGACACATTCAGTTGGCGCAGTGCAGGTCTGGCGCAGGGCAGGTGTGCCCCGCCTGCGCTTGATCTACGAAATTAGAGGCCAATGACTCTGATCAGGCCCCACTGTTGTTTTTTAGTTGCAACAGTCATGGTTGCGACTAAATTTGGCTGTTTCTGTTTATATTTTGTTGGGCTGTGTACTACAAATTATTAAAGTTTTGAAATAATTATGGATAGTTCTGTATAAGACAGGAATGCATGTTATTAATCCTTATTCAAGTAAAAACATGGTTTATTCATTATCTCATGCAAACATATGACGTAGTCCTTACATGTCACAGTAATTGGTGATTGGTGGTTCAAGCTGTTGTCTTAAAACTTTAGCTGTAGAAGTCACAAGTGCATAATATACATCTTGATTTAATAACAAAAGGTTTTATACAGATCATGGGTAAACTAACACTAGTCCACAGTCTTAGAGTGTCACATCGCTGTCTCTGATTAGTGGAGTCTACTGTTACCCACAAACTCAGTCCAGCTGTTACCACTGAAGTTAAGGGTTGTCGGAATAGTGGGACATCACTGTTTAGCTCTGCAGTACCTGGCTTTCAACCTGTAGAGGGCATTTAATAAGTATATCTATAACAAAATGTGTCAAATTTAAGTACATTACACTCAAATTTCAAGATGAATTTTTTGAATTTCCTTCAGGATCAATCAAGGGTCAATCTCGAATTGAACTCTAACAGCTCAACAATACTACTGAACTCCAAAGGATGCACAATATTAGATTTTTGCTAATATTCAATATGCCAGTATTTCCATACTCATACAACAGTGATATGTGCACAGTTTTTAGGAAAGCACAATATTCTCTGCATGATATTGGTAAGGCCAGTACACACCTGAAAAGTTAAACATCGGTGTCTGCATAAATCAAAATTTCTGCAAATATTTACAGCCAATGTATCTGGTATCTGTTGCAGTGATGATGAAATTTTCCATACTGGTACTATAAGAATCAATTTTCATCTTCGGCCTTTGTTAGGTCACAAATAGGGATTGATATTAATTCGGGATTGGCGTTAATTTCAATCCATTTCATAACCAGGTAAATACTTCTTACAGTATGTTCCCTCTCCCAGAAAGTGTCCTTGAGACTCAGTTACTCTTTAAATATCCATCAAACTAAGCCTGATATCAGTCGCATCATGGTGAGTTACTGAAAGCACTAAAGCGACCCCTTCCATTACCAACCACAAAGTCCAACTCCCACTCAGTCTGAGCAGCTGCTGAGCTGACCTTCCTTCACAGAGATCAAACAGTGAGCCACACTTCACACATGAGCTCTGTCTTTGACATACAGATGACCAAAGCCAGGCCTGTCTTCTCTATGACCCTCTGCTGGAAATCAATTAATATTGTCTGAAAAGCAATTTATAGGAAATACTTTCCATTATATGCAGGAAAAAAAAGAATACGCGAGACCAGTTTTACTAAAGGCTTCCTCTTATTTGTTACAAAACATTACTTCATGAGAGCCAGAATAGTTAAAAAAAACTGCTCTATTTATGATTTTATGGACAGATAGACACACCATAGGCAGTCAGTAGTTGTCTCTGTTTTGCTTGTTGTGACAAAAGATAGCGAAATCCATTCTGACATATTAATAGTCTTGCAAAATGTATACCTTCGTTCCCCAAGGCAGCAGACAGGACACTGTGTGACACTGGAGAGGCCAGTGATTTGACCAGAATGCAACAAAGCATTGAAGTCTCGTGATAAGAAAAGCATGTGACTTTGAGACTTTTTCTGTTTTCATCTACTGACAGCAGCCGGTTTTTATTTAAAAATCCAGTAATTCCCTAGTCATCCTTTACCATATGGAAGTCTGGGATCCTGACATTGTGAAGTACCTTCATGTCTAAAGCAAAACATAATTTTATTCACTTTCACATGACTGAAGAAAGCACAAAGGCCTATCAAGGACAGCAACACAGATGTTAAGTACACCAAAGGGAGATGCTGAATAAAACTGGACCTGTTCTTGTAATAAATAACCTTACTATTAAAATACTTTGTGGTTTTTATAACTGTGAACAACTCTTCATCATTACATATTAGAGAAAGTTTCTCAACATGAGTCCCCCTTCAAACATTTACTAACAGCTGCAAATGGTGAGTAACTCCCAATTTTCTGTTTGAAATTTTATTAGTCCATTTATCAATAACTGAACCCCTCCTTTTGACTCAACAAATAACAATAAAATTACAGCCCAAACACAAGGAATGTTTAAAGAAGTTAAATACACTGGGCTCTAATTTCCTGGCGCAACTCAGGGTGGCGCAGGGTGGCGCAGCCTGGCGTACCCCGGGCAGTGGTAATTTTGTCCGGCGCACCGCTGTGCACAGCCAATTTGGCAATTTGGTAGACCGGCTGCGCCGAGATAGGTGTGACAGCGCACCAGAAGGAGGTGTCAACAGATTCAGCTTGGCGCAGTGACAATTTCGTGCCAAAAAAACGCACGGAAGGTGAGCTGAAAGCTCGCCAGCTCCAACCTGGTCAATTCTCGGTGCAGTAGAGGCACACGCCATGCAGTGGTAATTTGGCTGACAGGCGCACAGTGCGCACACGTCACCAAAACCTCACAGGCAGGTATTCAGAGTGCCAGGCACATTTCAATGCAATAAACAATCACAGCAACCACTATTTAATGTAACTGTGTGAACCAGCACATACATTTGTATCTATATTAATTGTCTCGTCACATCTGATGTCAGATCAGAGACGTTTGTCATAACTAACGAGTTCACATCTCTCAGCCAGCCACAAACAGCCACATCATCTGATACGGAGTATCTGGCTTCTCTCATCTCATGAAATTCAAAAGAAAAGAAAAAGTGAGAGACGCTCGCTGAATAAATGTAAGTCACTCGGGGTCTTAAGGATTTACCTGTGATTGCCCATATTTTCTGTTTTAATCTTTATCCTTAATGTGATCTAAAAAGATGGAGTACATTATTGCAAGGAGGATGAGGAGGAGATCTATTTTCACCAAAGGCGCTGCTATTTGGCGATGACAGACCAGTAATGCAGGTGGATCACAAGCATGATGAATGGATTAGCCTGCTGCTGTGTTTAAATGTAATTATCACTTAATTCTGTACTCCTATTTATGGCAAAGAAACAGATTACATCTGTCCCGCGAGGTGGTCCACACGGTGACGCGCATCATGACATCCGATGCGTGGCCCGGTGGCCCCTGCCCTCTTCCAGTTGCTGTTTAAGTGACAGCGGCTCTGACCTTCTTTGCCACCGAGGTGAAATTGTCACTGCGCCTCGCAGCGCATTTAAAGGCGAGGAGAGGCGTTCATTTGATTGGTGAAGATTACATTTGGCTGTGTTAAACCCACTCACGCCTTCTGTCCTCCCTCTCTGCTACTTGCGCAGGTAGGAGGGACAGAGGCGTGGGTGCCCCTCCCTGCGCCAGACTGCGCCATGCACGAAACTTGCAAAATGCCATGGACACACCCCGTTGTCGCGGCGCAGGCGAGGTGCAGGGCAGGTGCGCCCCGCCTGCGCCTGGTCTACGAAATTAGAGCCCATTGACATAACCTACTTTATAAGCATCTGATATACATTTTTGATAGCTCCATAGGTAACCTTGGAGAGTAGAGATGGGGATTACTTGAGCGTTCATTGTTGATACTTTTCCATGTGTCAGCATAGTTTCTGGGACATGTGTAACAGTGCTTTCCGAATATAGAGAGTCCATAGCTGCATCCATGCCTTTAACATTATTCAACAAACACACATGCACAGAGAGACAGCTACGGTAACTCTCAAGTATACCTCTCTCTTGAACACCAGACACCAGGTTGTTTTCACACTAATAAGTTGCATGTAATTATTTTTCCAAACCTATACCAGTCCATGCAAGCACATGCACAAGCGATGCAATAGAGTGGTGTAGGGATGACAAATTTTTTAAGGCCAACTTGGAAATAAGCATTCTGCTAGTCCTCTTGGCTAGATAACCTTGCAAGTGCAGTTGGATCCCCCTGATTCAATGACTGTGATCAGGCAGATCCATCTTGCCAAGCTCCAATCTACAACAGCTGTGCTGCGGCACAGCCCAATCAGAGTCCTTTGAAGTAGGAAGAGACGGGAACTAAGAGCAAGATGACAGCAAGAAGCCACTGCACATTGAAAGCATTTCTCAACTGAAAAGATATTTTTGATCCACTTCCGACATTTTTTTTCTATTCAGACATAAGAAATAACAATTCTACAAAATGCATGAAAACTGAATCTATCTACAGATGACCAAAACAGCTGCAGTCTTTTTGTATTTCATAGACCAGTTACTAAATCTACAGTTTTTTAGTTGTTATGTAATCTCACCTCTCATGACTGCTTCTTTAGTATAGATTTTTTTAAGTGTCAGAACAAATATAGTGCATAATAATGAAATACTAAAAACTAGATCCATAAAATACTGCAATGATTCACAACAGACCACCTGTGAATATATAAACAGTTTTTCTGTATGTTTACATGTTTACATAATCTTAGCAAAATCTCAGATTCCTATGGAGCCTCTATGGTCATTGAGTGTAACTGCATGGTCGTAAAACAGAGCGCCTCACACCAACGTGCATTTGTTGACATACAGAGGGAGGAGAAGCTAGCCGACAGGACGTCTCAACACACAAATAAACCATGCGGACTGATAAGGTACAGTCTGATCATGTTTTTTTTTTTCAAATAAAACACTTTTCAAGCGTCAGCTGTTACTTGTTAGCAACATGTACTTACAAGTCCAACAATAACAGGCATCATCAGCATCGGTCGGACATCCCTCCTCGTCTTTCAGGCATTTAGCTTGTTATTCCCCCGCTTTCCTTTTGTCGTCTCCTCCGATAAAACTTCTCTTTTATTTGGGTTTTTTGCTGCTTCCGACATAACAACTCTATGTTTAGCTTTCTTCTTCTTCTTCTTCTTCTTCTTTTAGGGCAGACTAGACGCAGCTAAGGCATATCGCTGCCCTCCACAGGACTTTAGCGATGATTAGTCAGCACATACATTTAGCGTTCGCCTCCACTTCCGTCCTTTCAACGAATCGGGAAGGAGGGGGAAGAGACGTATGCCATAAAGCAGTCAAAGCAGTAAAAATTTGTAGTTTTTTAGTGTGGAAGTGTTCCTACCATCTGCACTGAAGTTACATAGTGCCAGTGAAGACGATACAGACCCCCTCAGACCATGACAGAGGTGTCATTCAACCTGTTGTAAGGTGATGTACCATCACAATGACTCTAGAAATATTATATTAAGGTGGAAAAACTACATAGTGCTGCTTTAAGGCCCACCATCGCGTAGCATGTGTTGTTTATTAAAACAGAGGGGAATTACACTTCTTTTTGCCCTTTTCAGAAGAAGTGCTGTGTAGAGTACAACTTCATTCCTTCCGACAAAACATTTTAATGAACTGACAGATTGGCACAAGCTGTGCTCTGAAGTAGTTTTGAAATTCTCTGCAGTCACGCTGTTACTATTTGTTTGTGAGATCTTTTCAGTCATCCAGACACTTTATTTCACAAACGTCTGGCTTTAACGTACTTATCCTCATATTTTAAATGTCTGCCCTATAAAATTAGGTAAAGAAAATATATTACATAAAGGAAAATCAAGATCATTTGATGTTTTTTTCCTCTGTGAAGTAAAGTGTGACCATGTGAAACTCTTTACAAACAAGCTCTTACTGTCTTTTCCACAGGTTTAGTTTCTCTCCTGTGTGTCTCTTGAGGGGAAATAGCACATTTCCCATGTCATGCAAAAAGAACATCTTCCACTTAGTTCAGTAGCCTTCAGCTTGCTGTCATGTTTTGTCTAATAGTCTTCCTATAACTCTGTTTAAAGCATGCACACTCCTCTCTAGATCTACCAACCTGATGCTCAGTGTAAACGTAATAACATTTTGAGACCACTTTTACTTGGCTTTAGTTTGACCCAGGGTTTGCCTTTAGCATAAGAGAAGCACAGCTGGCTGCTCATCTGTCTTTTATTCAGCCTGCAGATGATGCCACTGAAAACTTTGATGTCCTGTCGCTTCCTCTGTCTTTCTAACAGCTGCTTTTACATTCATTCTTTTACTTCACATGATCAACACATCACATTCTCAGCCAGAAACTTAACCATGATAAATGAACAAAACAATTTCCACCTCAAAGCCCTGATATCTTTATTGTTCATCCACACCATACTATGTGCCCACCACACACTCCTCCTGAGCCAATATTTTTGTCAAATTTTCAGTTTTCCCTTTAGGATCCATTTCCAGCTCATGCCAAAAGCCTTACTCTGCATTGCTTTGTTAATAGAGCAGAGCAGTAATAAGTCCTAGAACTCGACACATAGGTATGTTGATAAAAAGTGGACTGATATGACTCCTGGTTGTATTTATGGCAGTCATATCAAAGTCATATTTACATACTCGACAAACAAATAATTTATTTGTAAGTAAACATCACATTTTTTCCTTGTCAGCTGAAAGTTTGCACATAAAGTGCAGCATTCAACACAAACTCTTCCCTTACTTTACATGACTGTGCACCAGTATTCCTGATTTTTTTTTTTTTTCAAGCACTTTCAAACCTTGAAAACACAACATTAAAATTCAAGCCCTTTCAAGGATTTCAAGCATCCATATTCAGTTAATGGCCAAAAGTCAGGTATGTGGTGAACACAAGCTGAGCAGAATTTGTACAGTAAGAAATACATCTGGAAATGCCCCACTTGTGAATCTGGTGGCTGACAGTTGTTAATTTGAACTACTGACTTTGTCAAGGACGGTGAACAAAATCATTTTTGATCATTTTTCTAAACTGACATTCTACACAACTGACAAAGACATGACTACTAACTTTGATCATAACAGTTTTTGAAAAAGTCTTTGCAGAACCTACAGAGCTTTATATATTAAGTTAGCCTGAACAGCTACAGCTAGTTAGCCAACACTTCCAGTAAATATACCTCGGGTGGTGACAGTGCTAGAGAACAGTAACAAAACTGGAGTCTTTACCGTGCCTGAATTAACGCCGATGAAGCCTAGCTGCAGGCAGCAGAGGCAGGACGATACATGCCGACGGACAAGCTAACAGTTAAAAGCGGATAATAGAGCTAATGTCTGTGTTATTTTTACCACAAGCCGAATGTGTACCTCGGCCAAAACAGACAGGAACTGTAAAACAGAGAGCATTATTTACCTTGTTATGGCAGAAATGTACATCTACATCAAAAGAATATGTCGCAGACAAGTAGAAACTGTTATATTGCAATTCCTGTATGTGCTTTTCAAAGTCAAAGCTCAGTTATCTGTGGAGAAACTCCTTTTGTTTGTACAGAATGCTTTTATGCTGAAGTTTTACTGGGTTTGTCCAAAACTATGACCAAGAGGCCAACTGCAGCTCACAGTCCACTTTGAGTTGGACCTCTCTAAATGCTACAAATGAGATCAAACATCATGTGAGCATGAACAAAAAATATAGATAAATGGAGTACAGCATTGAATAGCAGCACAATTCCTGACATTTTCTGTCTTATGGTCTGTTACCAAACTATGGCAATAGCACCAACAGTCCTGTAAGGTTCAGCAGTGTATTCTAGGTGTGTGTCTGAGTGTGGGGATAAGAAATTAACATCTCAAGTCTTTGCTGTACGGAGCACCATGCTCATACTGATCAGGGCAGATCCAGTGGTATCCAGGGCCGACCAAGGCCCCGCGCAATTTGACTGAATTTCTTAAATACCCTTGGCAATAATTGGCTATTTGCTTTGGCAGGCTATTAATAAGGGCTGTGATGTCTGTATGTTCTTTATTCATATCCAATTCTAAAGCATTAGTTAACCTTTATTGGATGGGGTTTACTTTATCTAAAACATTAAAAGTAGGTACAGTATGTCAATGTGGCCAAGTCTATTTTTTGGATGTGACTCTTAGTGAACAAAAGTTTGGACACCCCTGTTCTAAGAATTCTGTTCAAATGCTTCTTTTTAGGTGATAATTATGAAGAGGGACGGGTCTGTGGCAGCAGAGGGATGCAGTCACAACGTGCACACACAAGCACCTGGTCTGATTGCTATAATGTCACAAGTCTTGGCTGTTGCACCAGCCATATGCATTCAGTGTGATTAAGACATCAAGCTACGGCATTGTATGTGTGTCCTACTTTTTCTATGCAGATGATCCACAAGAATCAGTAAGGGAACCAATAAAAAAAGCAGAATCAAAATGGTATCAATAAAATCTTCCTTCCTACTTCTGATTCAGCTAGACTGCATTTAAAAATGGGCCCAATGGGAATGGGAGCACAAAGTCCAACAGGGAAAAGCCATGGCTCAGATGGACCGCTGTGCACACAGGTCCTATGGGTTTTAGCAGGCAGGGTTTGTTTGGTTGAGAGAACAGAGAACAATATGCCACACAGAGTTCAAACACCAAAAATGAGGACTATCCCAAAATCCTGCCAGAGAAAACATATGAGGAGTCAGGGAGGGAATGAGGCATTTTGCATGGAAAAATATTCAGAACCCTTGATACCCTCAACTGATCAGCCAAAATCGGACTCCTGAGGTGTTCTGGCGAAGTAACACCTAATTCAAAACTGTGTAAGAGGCTCAGACAAATCAATACAAACCTTAACCATTCTCCTCTGGGGTCAAGCTTTGGCCGCACTCTTTGTGTTCCCTTTGGTCTTCAGTTTTACACATGAGTATTAAAAGTCATTGTTTCATGGTACATTAAAAGATAAACACAACTTGAAGGATAAATGCAATGCATCTAAAAGTAAAAGAAAAGAAAGAATATCCTGGAAGTAAGTCAGTCAACCCATCTGAACAAATACGATATGGGGACAAGCTGAACTGATATGTATCCATCTCTGAGTTTTTCTCTCCTGGTTTACACTCCTCTGTAAGGGTCCAAATACGATTTAAGTTTTTTGACATTAAGAAATGCAGAATGATCACACATGATTAAAGTGTGGAATGAGTTAGGGTTCATGAACACACACACATAAGGTTTGACTAGCGTGATAGTCACAGCGGTCTAATCAACAATTATAACAAAATGATTCAGTGATTACCAGGCCTGGAGTGATATTTACCTCTCATAACCTCAAAATCATGCTCATTTCCCTTAGGAAGCATATGTTTCACTAAAAGACAAATCAAAAACAGGGATTTTATTTAAAACAGGGATTTTATTTAATTCAAAGGACACAAATCACCTGTTTTTTGTTATTCAAGACTGTAAACTGTGAGGAATGCTAAAGAACAGCATTCCAATCCCTGATTTTTGAGGCACTTTGCAGAGTCTTTGTAGTTATTGGAAAAAATAAGACATGAATTAGTGCAACAAGAGACAATGTATCTTTGCATTTTGGATGAGCTGTTGCATTTGTGTGTTGTGTGGTTGGGAGGGGACATTTGGCAGGACAGATGCTGGGAAACATATCAAGTTTTTAAAGAATAAATCAACAGATTTTCAAAAGAGAAATAGGATGATACAATTTTGTTTGTATCATTATAGTTCAAATTGATGTTATAAGCTTCTTACGAAGAATATTTGCTTAGTCTAAATGTAATGTCAAAATACCTATTTATTTATTTTGATATAATCAAGAAATTTTTTTAAACAAACAGATCATTTATCTCTGTGTTATTTTTCATGTACATATGGGTATTGTGCTGCTGCCAATGTAATTTACTTTTACAGGGAGAGCATATAATTAAATGCAATCACAAAAGAGTCACTTAGTTAATAGGTAATAGTTAATGGACAGTAAATATATTGTCCCTAAGCAGGTTAACTAATACAACATACCAGAATGTGAATGACATTGTTTTAATAATTGAGCATTAAATAACAAAAGTACCTGTGTGAGCTATTAAATAACATTTTTGTTAATAATTTTTATTCATTCACAGGTTATCAATTCATTGTGTGATGTGATTAATACGTCACTGTGGAGCCGTTTACGTTACTCACAGAACATTGAGAGGAGTGTTGAGCAGCAGTCAGTCAGTGTGACTTATTTGTCTGGGCTACAAAAATCTTTACTTCTACCCCATCGAGATGGGATTAGTGGATCTAATAAATATGACAATAACCAAAATGTGGGGAGATGACGAGCTGTTTCCCCATAAGAGAGCAGACATCTGTAAGCTAAAAATAGATGTTTGATGATAAAAACACCAAATGGAACAAGTTTTCTGTTTTCTTGTCCAAGACATAATCAGATTAAAACATTGGTGGTGGGCTTGCAGACGTTTAACGTCCTCAGTATGTCCGCCACTCTAAGTATTAAATGTCAATAAAAACTGATTGAGAAAAAAAGAAATGATTGAGTAATCAGTGGTGCCGGCTCAGGACAAGTATTTGTGTGTGTGCCTGTCATCATTGTAGATGATTAAAATCTACAGATGAGTGACTAAAACATGTTAATCAATATGCTAATGACATTTGAAAGCCAAAGCTTGATTAAATGAAGATGTAAAATCCACTGAATATGTTATAGCTGTTGCTTTTCTGAGCTTAGGAGGTTTTGTTTTTATGTACCAGATGAAACTACATGAAATCTTCAGCTGAGCCTTCAAACTCTCCAAACCTTTAATATTTCCCTCACTTTACATCTTGAATGTCAATCAAAATACAAGCAGAAGAGATGAAAAAGGGCTGTCTTCTGCAGGCATTGGCTAAGCCGCCCTATGTTTGTGTAAAGCTTTAACATGCGGAGGTTGGAAATCAGTGTATCATCAAAACATCAATAACCTTTTCAAACTAAGGCTTCAACACATAAAGGTGTAAAACAAAAAAAGATTTTACTTTGTCTTTGGCTTCGTCTTGAAACAAATGATGTGAGAGGCAGTGATTAAAAAACTACACACTTTTAAAGGTCTTATCCCACTATAACCCTTCAATCATGATCTGTGTTGTCATAAGTATGAAATTAAAGAGTTTATGTGTCTGTGAGTGATGAATATTATTTTAACAGCTTTGGGGCATTCAAGAACGTGTTTTTCTGGTTTAGAACAACATAAGAATACTTTTGATTCATTGATAAGTCAAAAAATCTCCAGATGAAACTATAACTGAAATTATCACCATTATCAACATTCAGCAAACAATTATGAAGCAATGTTTGTCCATATTAAACAGCACAATTCCTAGTTAACAACATGAGTCTGCACACAATGGTGTAATAAAAAACAGAATATACATTTATCTAAAGTGGCTGTTGTTATCCATCCATCATTATCTACACCACTTATATTTTTGGGAATGTTTGAGGCTGGAGGCCATCCCATTTGACGCCAGGCAAGAGGTGGGGTACACTCTGGACTGGTCACCAGCCAATCACAGAGCTGACTGTTTTATGTAATCTGTGAAATGCAGGGTAGTACAGTACAGACATAGAGATATTACTGTAGATCTCTTATCCATTATCCAAAAGGCTGATATGAACCACAGAGGGAGGCACATGTTTTGTAATTTCAAAATAAAACATAAGAAACAATGTGTACTTGTTATTTTGCTGCAAGTGTATCACCTGAGGGTCAGAGATTATGAAATTGTGGGTCTGGATTGGTATTAATAAAGTAAACATGATGAGTCTTGTGCTTGGGGTCAAAAACAATTTCTTCAAGCTCTTATAAAAACACTCACTGTCACAGTCTCTCTTTCAAACCTGAACCAAATACTGGGACTATTCATCTCAACAATATAAAAAGTTAAGAACACTTTATTGATTCCAGCACACACTGTGCAGCAAAGTTGGCTGGATAGTCTGCAGATAATTTCTGGGAAGGCTGCTCGATTATAAATCATAATCATGGTTATTATGATTGATATTGAGATCATTATCATGATATGTACAACTTTGTGCATTCAATTCAAACCACTAAGTAAACTTAGGGCAGCCATAACCAAGTAAAAAGGCTGAAGTTACTTTGTATTTTCCACTTCTGACTTCTAAGAGCAACTTTGAGCCCTCAGTTGACCTTACAACTAATATTTTAGTCTACAGGAGGAAAAAAAAATATGCAGAAGAAACATGCAAGGGGAGAAGATGAAATTGCCACACAAAAAGCCCCTGTCCAAACATGGAGTAGATCCAGCAACTTTCGGGCTGTGAAGCAGCACTACCTGCTGCACCACCCAGCAGTCCTTTACTGCTTCTCACTGCAGAGTAATTCAGGTTTTAAGGCAGTAACAAAGAAAGAGATAAGAAAAGATCCAAATGGTTTATGTAGACAAGAAAAAGGCCAAACCATGATGCACAATTTGTTATTTCTGACATTACTATGATCACTTATCTAACTAAATATATTGTATCGATTAAAGCTGTGGTGTTCCTCACGATAGAAGATGGAAAGAATGTGGTCTTCAATAAATATCAACAAAGACAACTAGAAAAGCACTCAGAGAGCGTAGACCTCTGCCAAGCAGCTTCGGTCCACTTTGGCAAAAATGGTCCTATCTGGCAATGTTAAAGAATCCTTTAAAAAATTCCTGGATCCAGACGGTGATCCAGATCACCCCCAAAATTTAATTAGATCTTCCATATCCCATTTCCAACAATTCCTGAAAATTTCATCCAAATCCGTTCAGAACTTTTCAAGTTATTTTGAACACAAACAAACAAACAGACAAACAGACAGACAGATAAACACCGGCAAAAACATAACCTCCTTGGCGGAGGTAATAAGCATTGAGGTTAGACTCCTTGTAAACATGCATCTTAGACTTTTAAATACCTTCCACAGGACTAGTTTTCAAACTACTTTTGCCCAAGACACACCTAAAACAAAGCCAAAGTCTCAAGGCACAGCATATCAAAAACCTCCTTTTCAATGTGTTAAGATTTTAGTCTGTTTCATATCTCTATTTGAATCTACAAATGAGCAAAAATATATGACACACAACTGTTTTACTAATAAAATACTTCTTTAAAAAGTTATTAAGTATCTATTTTCAGAGTAAAATCAAATCCCTTTCGGTACTTATTGTTTAGTTGTTTAATAGTTTTTGGTGGTTCAAAGTCCAAAGGCACAGATAGTGTACCCCGCCACACCAATTCACAATCATTGTTCTGGAGGTCTTAAGTTTTGCTTAGGCCTCTGGTGTGAATCAAACCCAGGACACTCTCACAAGGTATGAGCCTTCGACTTATGGTAAGTGCATGGCTGCTTCCACTCTGTCAAACCAGCACCCTATCCCTAAACTTTTAATTTTATCTTGTGGATTGTGTGTAATTAAATTACCACTCCAACTAAACCTTTATACAAAACAAGTGCAACACTGCACCCCACAAAGCAATCATTACCTCCGCCAAGGAGGATGTGGCGGAGGTAATGTGTGTGTGTGGAGGGGGTGCGCGTCTCACTGCGTTATCACATCGATGGGAGATAAAACTTAAACTATGAGAGAAATGTTTTGTACATGGTTGAATATTTATTCCTTTTAAAGTTGATAATGTCATTTTTTTCATGTAAATTGAGGGAGCAAAAAGCAGCTTCGGCCACAAATATCGGCCCAAGAAAATCATCATTAGTCATCGGCTAAGGGTGATGGAAAAAAATCGGTATCGGCATCGGCCCTAAAAAAATCCATATCGGTCGATCCCTAGTAAAAATCATTCAAAAAACTGAATTTATAGCCAAGTAGTTAGTACTTCTGTGAGAACATTCTCTGCCTATTCAAGACCCATTCATAAAAAGACAGTTTAAGTAATTGGGAAAGTGCATTTTCTGATGCAAATTAGCATAATATAAACATTATTTTGGGATGGCATCCAGTGGAAAGCACATCTGTATGCTGGTATAAGAAACTTGTCCCTCCCAGTTTGACTAGACTGCATGCTGGACACAGACCAGGGCTAGAGAGGGAGAGGGTTTGAAATAACACTGTGCATTCTGGCACAGCTAACAGTATGTGGTTTTTTTTCTTGTCACTGAGACTGACTGCAGTGAGACTAGGGGTGGACAGAAATATCGATTCAGCAATGCATTGCAATTATTCTCCTCCCAATTCAATATCGATTCAGAAAATCCTCTGAATCGATTCACCTCCTGGCCAGTGGGGGGCGCTGTGCACTTTTTCAGTGTTTATCCAGCTGCCGTCGGTCGCAGAAGACGACATGCTTGCAGAGTGATGTGGGATTGAGAGCCAAACATGAGAGTGATTTAATGGCGGTTTATCAGTATTTTCTGTGTAAATAATGTAAAATATTAAACACAATAGCATTGGTATAATTCTTGAGTGCTTTCTTTTCGTTCTTTTGCTGTATTTTCTCTGTGTTTTGCCATATTTCCGACGTATTTTCCACATGTTTTATCGTGTTTTTTGTCATTTATCGTATTTTTGATCATAGTTCATTTTTTATGGATTCCATAAATAGTAATTTTAGAAGTATTGGAGGAAGAAATGTCGAGATCTCTGTCTTCAGGGACTACCATCAGCTAAAAAACGCCTGGATATGGTCTAATATAACAGGCTGTAACATGGACACTAAATGCTGTAGTCTAACAAAAATGTTTGAGTTTATGTAAAATGGGTGAAGTTTATTTTATCATCTCAGAAAATTTCTACATGTTCATTTACAATTGTTTAAAAAGATAATCCTGATGAAAATTCATAGCCATTTTTATTCTTTTTTTGTAATTACACACTGTTTAAAGCATTTATAACAAAATACTGACAAATACTTGCAAGAATTGTTTACATTTATTTCTCGTGAAAAAAGGGTGAAAAATGTGTTCAAAGGACAATCCCTGACACATTTATTTACAAAAAATACCTGGTGGACATTTACAATAATCATATTGTTAACTGTCATGTTTGTACTTTTGTACTCCATATGCACAAACAAGTTATTACTGTGCAAATTTTTATTTTCAGATGTTTGCTCAAAAATATGAAGTGACATACCACATATGTTCACATTGGCATCAAAATTAAAAAATAAGGTCAAAAATTGTCAACAGGTACTCTAATTATTTGTGTATTTCTACTTCTTAATGAATCGATACTGAATCAAATCGCCACCCAAAGAATCAAAACCTAATCAAATCGTGAGGTTCTTAACAGTGCCCAGCCCTAAGTGAGACAGAGCCACTCATGCTGGTCCAGTCTCTGTGGCTGCTAAAGCCAATTAAAGACTAGACAAGTCAAGAAACCAGCTCCACTTGCTTCTCTTTGTTAGAAAACAAGAAGCTGCTGTGCAGGACGACATGTCAAATAACTTTTCATGTGTGCATAAAAATGCAAACACACCTCAGATATGAGACCTGAGAGCTGTAAAGCATGTGAGGCCACATTAGAGATGAGAGCCCAGATTCAAAGTGCATATCTGGAAGAAAAAGATGCAAGCTTTGGCATATAAAATTTCTAAGAGATCCCAGTACAAAATGTGGCCTTAACTTGTAAAAGGTGAACTAATGTGCTGCGTGGGAACATTTAAAGCCAGATGAAGTCACAGTAATGCCAATAATACACTTCTACTGAGTCTAAGTCAGCTCAGACTGTTTCTCTAACCCACATGACATGCCTCTGTAAGACTCAGACACTCAGCCTATTCATATAGGACAGGCAGCTTTGTCAGATTTGGTAAGCAAAAATCACATCTATCTGTATTTCTCTAATGTCTCCATCAAAAAATAAGCTAAATACTGATTATGTGAATGATTGTGACAGAAGTTACAGAGGGGTATTAATACCTTAACTATTTAAATGTGTACGTAAAAATCATTTATTTAAATTTATATGTCGCATTATTTGAAACATGAGTTGAAAAAGTGCCTTGAAATACATGTAGAAAGTGCTCAGAAAGCACAAACCTGCGCCAAGACCGCGCCGAGTTATTCTTGAAAAAGTAGAAAACTGCCCTATCGTGCAATGTTCACAAACCCTTTTTAAAAACTCCAGAATCTGCATTCATATTCGCATCACCACCACAATATAATCACTTCCCCTTTGTGCCATGAACAACATTCTCTGAAAATGTAATCAAAAACTATTTGCAGCTTTTTGAGTTATGCAGCTCACAGCCACATGGACAAACTACCAAAAACCTTCTTGGCGAAGGTAAACAAACAAAGAAAAAAATTCAATGTGCGGTAGATGAGCAAAAACTGGAATTGCTGTTAAAATGTATTGTGTTTCAGGTTCCTGACTTTGTTTCAAAAGCCTGGAGGAGAAGAGGCAGTCGAACTAGTACTTGGTTTTGTGTCACTTTCCTCCACTGTTTCCTCACTCGCAATGGTCCTACTGTAGTTTAACTCCTGGTGTAGTGTAAGCTCATGCAGGCTTGGCATAAACACAGTGATATGTTAAAAAAAAACTTCAAACTAGCACTCTGCTTACAGTATCACAGTAGACATATTGTGATCTGCTGCATTCTCACTCCTGTATTGCAATTTGTATCACACTATAGCAACAGTCTTTCCAGTATACACCCCTTCCTATAGTCAACATTTTTAAACCATCTACATAAATATAGATTTTGTGTGTTGAAAATATTGTACATCTCATGTGTTTGACATTGTGGCAGCAATGTCAAACACATGGCACCCCTGATAGTTAATGTTATGCTGAATAGATGAATGTTTCAGCAAGCTGCTTGTGTTTCCACCTTGCCTTGACTACTGCAAACACGGTGCAGTTAAGGTCAAACCACGTAAAATTAAGCTAAATTTCAACCCAGTCTGTCTCTTATCTGCAACGATCACATCTTTGAGTTATTTGCTATTGTTACAGACAGACAAATATGATTAAAAGGGAGATGCTAAAGTGAGGAAAGATTCTGGAATAACTGTCCCAAACATTTCCTCACTCTTTTCAGCTCATTTAGTTCAAATGGAGAAAATATCAAAACAACTCTAATGGTCAGGGGTGGAAAGAGTATACAATATTGTACTATTTAAAAGAACAAACTGTAAAGAACAAACTGTAAAGAAACTGTATTCAATAAATAATTCTACTCAAGTTAAATTAAATGTTCATGAAGCACAAAGTATTTTCAGTATACTTCACTGTTTTGTGTCAGAAAAATACATGTTGAGCATTGATGAGTAAACAAGTTAGTTGTCTCTGTAATATCAATGAAAACATATTTTCTACACTCAGGGAGTTGTAATATTATGTACGCTCATTGTATTTGGCCAAATAAATATAGGATACCAAATACATGAAATAAAAACTAATGAAATGCCCTGTTAAATGATTAAAACTTAAGTTTAAATGTATTTTCTATGTATTTTTAAATAACCATCAGTTTCAAAGTGCAACCAACTCTTGTGGATTTCCTGTTTTTGTTCCATCAGGAAGTTTATAACAATTACAGCATCACAGTATATAGTGCTTAATAAACACAATTAACCAGCATCACTTTTGTTTAAAGTATCGTTTCAATGTTGAATATTGCGATATAAAAATTGGTATCAGTATTAGGGGTTGCATAGACTAGTTGACAGGTTTACTCTTTTTGCTTTAAGTTGACTAGTTGCAGATCTCATGATTAAGTAACATGGACTTCTTCAAGAAGACAGCAGGTAATGACACTGTCGAACTAATACTGTTATCCAACAGAGAGACAGCCGCCATCCAGCCTTACAACCAGGATTATAAGTCAAAGATTGTGCCTGAACAGTGAACTATGGAAGTGAGGAGAGCAACATGCTGTTGCACACACCTTATTAGTGCATTATTGTAGCCAAGTTACACACTGTTTTTGTTTTTACTTGCTGTTAAAAAATTACTAATGACTGAAAAAATTGTAAATACCAACTTTGGATATATAAATAAATATGTGAATGTTACCAACAGAAAATTTAACCTAGATATTGTTGATAATGTGTAAGAGGGTTATGAGAATACTGAATCTACCAACCCTGTTGTATAACAAAGGCTTGAAACTATGAAATGTTTCTTTGACGGAAACAAAAATTTTATCTAAGACTGAGAAAAGCTAACTTGACACACTAAATAGACTAATTAACATATCCCAGGGTATACTGCATATCCGTAGATGTTGCTACAGACAGCATCCTACAGAAAGTAATTTGGATGCGCAGACTCATTCAAGAAACACAGGAGCATGACTGAACCAATGTTTTGTCTGCCAAATTTATTATGGGCCTGTCACTTCTCACTTTCAGAAAAACTAACCAACATCCTAGTCATTGCCTCTGCATTAAAAGTGTTCTGAACAACCCAGTCTTTCTTTGACTGCAACAATTATTTCAGCTTGAAGCTCCGCAAGACGAATCTGCCCTGATGACAGACATGAAATCTGGTGAATCCAGTTGCTTTGAGAGGTTAGAGAAAACACGTTTTTGATACCAAATTGATAAAATTGATGAAATATGACACCATGTGAAATGCTTACAGAGTGAGATATAATAGTGATATATTATGAAGATCCATTTAATCACTTTTTAGCAACAATCTTCTAGAGCTTCGAGTATTGTCTTCTTGTCTTAAGTTCAGTTTGTCTAAACTCTCTTATTTTTATTTCTTTTTGTACTTGTTAAAATTGTTTGTTAAATGTCTAGTGAAAGCAGCATATAAATTGGGTTTTGTGAATTTCTCTATTTTTTTTATTATTATTGCCTTTAGATTACCAAGAAGTAGCATTAAGATTAAAGATCTCTTTTACAAGTAAAACCTGGCCAAAGTAGCAGCCAATACAGCATTACAAAATAAAAGAACAAAAAAAAGTTACACAACACAGCTCACAACATTTTAACAGACTTTCAAATGAACAGTGACCTTTAAAAACAGCTACATCAGTTTGTCACTACAGTCTTTGTGATCCTTTAAAATATTCACAGCAAGATCAATGATTGTATATTTAGCTCTTTATAGAGGTTGCTCCATACCCAAGGTGCATCCTAAGAAAAAGGCAGTCTTCCCATGATCTGTGTGAGCTCGGGGTACTGTAATGTGCACAAAATTAAAGCCAGCAGACAACCAGTAGAGCTGAAATGAGTTGTTACTCGTGCCTGGTATTTATTCATGATATTGTGAGCGAATGGTCAAAGTAAACTTGACTTTTAACACAAAAAGTTGACTGAAAAATCTCTAAAGTCATGTAACTTCTAATAAGTATAAACTTTGGTATTGTGACAACACTAGCTGATGGGAAATCTTGAGCTGTTTAGCGCCTCATCCTTTTCTTTTACTTAGTGTTCAGATGCTATGAAAAAACTGACAAAGTACAATACATCCCACAAATAGCTATATTCAAATAAAAATAATGTCTCAAAACTAATCATGAAGTACAAATACCAACAAGCCAATTAGTTACAGTAACTTGACTTACTGCAATTAGTTACTTCCTACCCCTGCTAATGTTTTACTTTTACCTGAACCAGATGTGAACGTTTTCCTCATTTTCAGGGGATAATTACTAATATTCACCATTTTACCTCCAAGCTACAACATCCTGTAATTACAAAACCCACAAATTGTTGTGGGAGCCTTTGAAGAGCCCACTTCTTGCCAAGTCTGTTCGCTTTGCTGCAGTCATAATGACTGTAAATCAATTTGTGCACCGTGTGCCTCCGGAGAATACAGTACTCCACCAGAGTCGTTTCTCAGTGGATGAGGAAACACCTCAGGATTTGTGCTGAGTGAGACCGGCAAACACTTATTCCCTAAGATTTAATAAAAACGTCAGTGTAACTGCTGGATTTCATACTCGGCAGCAGACCCACTGATGCATTAAAAAACATTGATGATGGTCTGACGCATTAAAAACCAGATAAAATGTGTTATCAAGTCATTTAAACCACTTCATGCGGTCTTTCAACGCTCTCTCATTATAGCCTCTTCTTCTGCAGCGCGTTGCTATGACGAACTGTGTAATTAGCGCCACCTGCTGTAAATGTCGACGAACCAACCACTAATCTTAGCATTTAATATCGCTTTATTACCTTTTTTGAGCTCTTTTTCGGAAAAAATGGGAAAAATTATGAGTTGAATTCATTGTTTTTGGAATTTCGTTTGAAAAGTAGCCTGGTTTTAGCTGGTATTTGTTGTTTAAAAGAGAAAGTGAGCTAATAAAAAACAAAAAAGTTGAACTACTGGTACAACCTTTCATGTTAAAAAAAAAAAGTGAGTTCTGTGGACTTACCTATCAAAATGACGACGGAGAGACACGTGCTGTGATGTTTTACATAATCCATGTTTTTATTCGTCGGCACAGAGACAGAGTTGTTGTAGTTTTTGGCGCCGTTAGGTCGTCATGAATGCGTCCGTAGACCTCACAAACAGGCTCGTGAACCTTCCGTTAACGGACACTCACAGCAGCGCGCGCTCCCCCCGGATAGAGTAGTTGTGTCTCCAAGTTGCGCACCGTTACTCATACTGTGATGCTGATGCTGCTGCAGCACCCAGTGACGACAACCCGTCTCCCCCCTTCTCCCCGCTTTACTCTCTCTCTCTCTCTCTCTTTTTCTTTCCCTTACTGGTCATGACGTCTCCAGCTCTGACAGACATTAATTTTCCCTCTCTCTCCCCCCTTTCTCTCTCTTTCTCTCCCTCTCTGCCTGCTTGGGAATGTGTTTCCATCATCACTTTTTGGTCTCAAAAGTCTTTAATCTTCTTGTTCCTGCTGCAGGTGGTGACTCCATGTAAAATACATGACGTAGTCCTATATAAAGAATGATGAAAAACATAGCTTAACCCTCCTGATGTCTTAATATTCTTTGCACTCCCTGTTCCAGGAGTGAAAAACTGCTTTCACTAAACAACAGAGATAAAACCATGGAATAGAATTTGAAACTTAAATCTATCTCGCATGACAGATCAACCTGCCTGTTAATACCCTATTAATATCTGGATAGTACCTCTTCACAGTCAAAAAAGACTAAATTAAATCATATAAAGACCACCTGCTTTTTATCATTATGCCTCTGATAAAGTGGTTCCCAGAGGGTGCAAATGGTGTCAGTTGTGTGTAATTAAATAGACCTGTAAGGGTAACTGGCATTAGATTATAAAAACATGTCAAAAAGAAACATTCTTGTAGAAATCCATGCCATATGCTGTTACACAGCTGTAATGGTTACAAATTTAAAAAATAGAAAATCATAAAAATACACAAAAATGGCTTACAGGCCCCTGAGGGTTGAATCAAATGTTTGTTTCCATCATTTTAATAGTAAGGACTTTTAATGTTTTAAATACAATGAAAACAACAGATACAGGCTGATGAAAGTCGTGAAAAGCAAACAACGCAAAGATGTTTGTCCACTGTGATTTTAAGTTTGGTTGGAAGGGCAGCTAGAATGGCTCATAAACTCTTTCATATAGCTTAGAGTTAGCCTGTCAAATGCAAGGAATATTGGGATCTCATCATACTAGACTGGCCTGCCTGCAGTCCAGACCGGACTCCCATTGAAAATGTGTGGAGCATTTTGAAGTGCAACGGAGACAGAGTAAAGTCGTACATCAAGTTCAAATAGGAAAGAATTCTGCCTACAAAACTTCAACAATTAGAGTCCTCAGTTCCCAAACACTTATTGACTGTTATTCAAAGAAAAGGTGCTGTTACACAATAAACATGCCCCTGTCGCAGCTTTTTTGGATCATGTTGCAGGCCTTTATTCATTCATTCCCCATTCATTCCTATCCCAGCAGACACTGGGCGAGAGGCGGGGTACCCTCTGAACTGGTCACCGGTCAATCGCAGGGCCACATAGAGAGACAGACAAACCATTCATGCTCACACTTACAGCTAAGGACAATTTAGAGTCACTAATCAACCTAATGAACATGTTTTTGGTCTGTGGGAGGAAGATTGAGTGCCTGGAGAGAACCCATACATGCACATGAAGAACATGCAAACTCCACACAGAAAGGCCCTGCCAGACCCAGAGATTGAACTGGCAACCTTTTTACTGTGACTCATGGCACATAGCACGTGCACCTCCTGCTGCACCACCATGCCGCCCATGTTGCAGGCATTGAATTGAAAATGAGTGAATATTTGGAAAAAAAAAAAGGAATTGACCAGACTTAACATTAAATATCTTGTTTTTTTAGAGCAGTCAATTGAATAAAGGTTGAAGAGGATTTTCAAATCATTTTATTACCTCCGTCAAGGAGATTATGTTTGTGCCGGCTTTTATCTGTCTGTTTGTCTGTTTGATTGTCTGTGTTCGAAATAACTTGAAAAGTTCTGAACGGATTTGGATGAAATTTTCAGGAATTGTTGGAAATGGGATATGGAAGAACTGATTAAATTTTGGGACTGATCCGGATCACCTTGGCAGAGGTCTGCGCTCTCTGAGTGCTTTTCTAGTTCTGTTTTTAATTACCGTTTTCACAGCGTCCTTACTTTACCAAAATTGGAGTTTGCATACATACACTATATTGCCAAAAGTATTCGCTCACCTGCCTTGACTCGCATATGAACTTAAGTGCAATCCCATTCCTAATCCATAGGGTTCAATATGATGTGGGTCCCACCTTTGCAGCTATTACAACTTCACTCTTCCTGGGAAGGCTGTCCACAAGGTTGAGGAGTGTGTTTATAGGAATTTTTGACCATTCTTCAAGAAGTGCATTTGTGAGGTCACACACTGATGTTGGTCGAGAAGGCTGGCTCTCAGTCTCCGCTCTAATTCATCCCCAAAGGTGTTCTATCGCGGTCAGGTCAGGACTCTGTGCAGGCCAGTCAAGTTCATCCACACCAGACTCTGTCATCCATGTCTTTATGGACTTTGCTTTTTACACTGGGGCACAGTCATGTTGGAAGAGGAAGGGGCCAGCTCCAAACTATTCCCACAAGGTTGGGAGCATTGAATTGTCCAAAATCTCTTGGTATGCTGAAGCATTCAGAGTTCCTTTCACTGGAACTAAGGGGCCAAGCCCAGCTCCTGAAAAACAACCCCACACCATAATCCACTTCTCCAGCAAACTTTACACTTGGCACAATGCAGTCAGACAAGTACCGTTACCGGGCAACAGCCAAACCCAGACTTGTCCATCAGATTGCCATATGGAGAAGCGTGATTCATTCTCCCAGAAAATGGTGTCCACTGGCTCTAGAGTCCAGTGGGGCATGCTTTACACCACTGCATCCGACGCTTTGCATTGCACTTAGTGATGTATGGCTTGGATGCAGCTGCTCATCCATGGAAACCCATTCGATGAAGCTCTCTGCGCACTGTTCTTGAGCTAATCTGAAGGCCACATGAAGTTTGGAGGTCTGTAGTGATTGACTCTGCAGGAAGTTGGCGACCTCTTCGCACTATGCACCTCAGCATCTGCTGACCCCGCTCCGTCAGTGTATGTGGCCTACCACTTGGGGGCTGAGTTTCTGTCGTTCCCAATCGCTTCCGTTGTTATGATAGCACCAGCTGGACAGTTGACTGTGGAATATTTGCCGATTTGTTGCACAGGTGGCATCCTATCACAGTTCCACGCTGGAATTCACTGAGCTCCTGAGAGCGACCCATTCTTTCACAAATGTTCGTAAAAGCAGTCTGCATGCCTAGGTGCTTGATTTTATACACCTGTGGCCATGGAAGTGACTGGAACACCTGATTCTGATTATTTGGATGGGTGAGCGAATACTTTTGGCAATATATTGTATATTAAAGCTTTTCTTTCAGATTGTAATAAATAAACCTTTGAGCATGTGTTTTTAATGCCATTGAAGCTGGATTTGAATAAACAGGGTTAATTCGGAGGTAGTTTGTAAGTTTCCCTGGAGAGGGACATTGACTATAAGTAGTGCTTTTCCAGCAGGAAAAGGTTAACATAAGTGACTTAGACCCTTCTATAAAATAATCTAGAATATGTGTCCTTGGCTTTATTGTGCTCATAAAAATACATTATCTGTGCTTTTTTCCATCACTACTGCACATGCTGGCACAAGTTTCTAATTCACAGCTGAGGCCAACTCCCTCACTCAACACTCAACTCCTAAAGAGGTTTTTCCCTCTGTGGAAAATGAAATTCACACTCAAGCATTGCTGTCCATCATCATGTATGGATCTTTGTCCATTGTAAAGATGAACTAGTCTCATGGGAAATACAAATATTTTTCAGTTTAGATTGTCAGTGCCTGTCAGTTTCCTGAATATTACAAAATAAAATCAATACCTCTGACCAAACTATAGGACGTGTCCTTAATATTTTCAGACGTGGTAATTATTGAGTCTCTTTGAGCATACAGCAGCAGTGTCTGAGCTGTTTCATAATGCTTGGTGCATAAAGCCACATCAAGCAGAATTTTAGATGTTTTCATGCTGAATTTTTTATTTGTTGTGATTGAAAGCAAACCACACACTCAAGACTAAAGCCTGTTGAAAAGAAAGGAACAACATTGTGAATGTGTATAACAACAGCATGAATTTGCATTTATGTTTGTGGCTGTGATAACTTTGTTTTTTGTAGTTTTTTTATTCCTGCTGGCATTAGCCAGGGTGGGAGAAGTTGTGTTTGTGGGTGCTGTTGTCAGTCCATACGGCTGTACATCCATCTACTTACGCATCTGTCTGTACAAAGGTTGCACAAATTCCCTACTCTGACTTGGGGATGAACTGGTTGAATATTGGTGGTTCGGAGGTCGATGGCACTCATGTTCACTGCTTGTGAACTCGAAATCTTAACAAAACCTTGAGGGATTTTATGCAAATGCACCAATGTCCACTCTGACTCTAGGATGGACTTGTAAATTTAGCTTCATGCTTAGCACTGAGTCATCAAAGCCATATCTTAAGAATTCTATAAGGTGTTTTTTGAAACTTT
The DNA here is from genome assembly GCA_037902135.1 of Cetoscarus ocellatus. NCBI lineage: Eukaryota > Metazoa > Chordata > Actinopteri > Labriformes > Labridae > Cetoscarus > Cetoscarus ocellatus. Next base: position 932,717 of record JBAMNC010000801.1, on the reverse strand, counting down.
GCACAAATGTCAACTCTGATTTAAGAATAAACTGGTAATTTAAGTGGTCAAAGATCATTTAGCCTCATGTTCATTTGTTTTATGTAAATGAAAAATGTTGAGAGCACTTTAAGGAATACTTATGAAATGTTTAAAAATCTTCACTCACACTTAAAGATGGACAAACTCGATTTTGAAGATCACAGTTAAGGTTTATCTTTTTCACGTTCAACCCCTGCCTCAGCCTGTCAGTGTCAATAAGATACCTCAAGATTGATTGAAATTTTTTTTTGTCAAACTGCATAAATGTCCACTCTGACCTTAGGTGAACTAATCAAATTTTGGAGGTCACAGGTCAAAGGCCAATTCAATGCGCCACTTGTCCATCCTTTGCTTAATAATACACTATTTTAGAACATTTTGGAGCTTTTCTTTAAATCTTTGAACCAATGTCTACTCTTATACAACAATGAGCTGATTAAATTTAATGTTTGGAGGTCATTTGTCTGAATGTTCATGCAACCCTTTTAAATGCGATAATTTGAGAATTCTCAGAAGGATTTTTTAACTGTACAGGGTGGACTATCTAGATTTCAAAGGTCAAAGGTCAGGTCAATTGGGCTTTATGTTTATCACTTTGTTATTGATCCAAAAACTTTAGAATGGAGTAAGGGGTTTTAATGAAGCTTTGAATGGATGTTTCTTCTAACTTAGGCCAGAAAATTTAAGATTTTAAGATATCCCAAGAGTGCTGAGGGTATTTTTGTAAAGTTGCAGAAATTGTCACTCTGACTCAGTGATGGTAAATCTGATTTTAAGGGTCAAAGATCATGGTCATTTGGCTTCATATTTATATATTGCTTGTCAATGCAATTTCTTAAGAATGCACTAGGAATTCTTGTGAAGCTTTGCACAAAAGTCTGCACTGATTTAAGGATGACAAATCAGATATTGGAGTTCATGGGTCAAAGGTCTTGCTCATTTTGGCTCTCTGTTTATCCATTGTTTGTCAGCACAATAAAGTGATGCAAGAATGGTCCCAAATATGAGGAAGTGAGTTGGCATTTTAGCACTTTTGGCTCCCTCTGCCTTAAGTATATCGGACTTTTGAAAAACATTTTGGAGAAATGTCTGAAAGGTCCAGGGTGAGCAATGGTGTTCCAGATTTGAACACTTTATTTTGCAACATAAAATGTGATCTGCTAACAAGGACTACAAAAATGGCCAGGGATCCAATGCAATCATTTCTGCTCCTTTTTTTTTTTTTTTTTTTTTTTAAATAAGCGAAAATATATGGCTACACTATAGCCACAGACATGGGCACCAACTTTATCAGGTCATTAAATTTAGTGGCAGTTTCAAACAAGAGGGTACAATGTAGCGCTTTACTTCTTCGCTATGCTGCTTCTAAGTTGAACTGCCATGTTGTAGAGTTGTTCCATAATAGCTTAGTAGTAGCATTTTACAGGTGCTGATTATGTTTAAGCCTGAAAACTTGTGCAAGCTACATTCGTTTGTGAGGATTATCATGAACAATCCTAGGGAACAAGTCAAGGGAACCAGGGCAATAGTAACTTGGTTGGCTTACAAAAGTACGTCATCCCTGCACCATTCTATATCTCAAGAATTCTGAGACTCTCTCTCCAAACATTGAACCAACATCTACTCTGACTCAACATGTCACTACATAAATGTTGGAAGTCAAAAGGTTAAGGTCACTTAACTGCACATTCTTTTCTCATTTTTAATGCAACAATTAAAAAATACTCTCAAATTTCCCCTAGCGGCCACTCTTACTTAAGGATGATCTGAACACATTTTGGTGGCACAAGCTCAATGTCAATATGACCTTATTTTTATTACAATATTCCAGGAATACACCATGAGATTTTTTTTTTTTTTTTTTAGCTAATTTGGCTTAAAACAAAACTTAGGTTTTGATGTCAACACTCACTGCAACCTCACAATCCTACAATATCCAAGGCCCTCTTCTTGGCCAGTCACTTTCCTTTCACCACTCAGGATATTATATTTCACGGAGCATATATAGCTGTCAGCAAGCCATTCTGTTATTCCTTTATTCCTCTGAAAAAAAAAAAGAAAACAAAAAAAAAAACAGCATATGTCTCTCATAAGGAAATCTGACCATGCACACGTTTTGAGCCTTCATTCTAGATTCCTTGTACGCAAACCCATTTCTCCAGAGTGGTTTTATTAATATGCTGCACCATACTAAAGTGCTTTCCTGTCCTTCCGATACTGGTGGTTCAATCATACAAAGACTGCATCATAAGACACCACTAGAGAGTACCTTCATGCTCCTCAGCATACCTGTCAATCAAACAGGGATTTTTCTCAGAGCACAACACACTTCAGATTCCCACAGTGGTGAGGCTGACAGTGGAATGGGAGGAGCAAAAAGCTTAAGGATTGGGTAAGATTGAATGGTCATAGAAGAATATTTTCTCCATCTTTCAAGGATATAAAATGTGGTTATAATCAGCATTGAAACAAGTAAAGGAGCTGTCCCTGATTTTTAAGAGTCCTTGTGTAAAAATATGCAAGATCCAACTTTGCTCTGTATGCCAATGGTGAACCCTTAAAAACCTCATTGATTGTGAAAATTGTTGAATCTACTTTCCATACTTGTGTTCACGTTCATCCTCTGTAAAATGTGAGTAGCGATCCAACAGTGGTTTAATGTTTGTCACTTGCCTTGATAAATGTGCTTTATAATCAAACATTGCTATTCATCTGGATGACTGAGAAATAACAAGTAATTGAGCCAATTAGGCAGATTGATGAAGCTCATATCAAGTGTCAATAAAACACCACAGATATATAGGCAAGAAAAGGCTCCATTTTATGTTTATAAAAGAGCCTGACATCAAGTCATTGTTACACTTATACACCTAAACTCGGTATGCATTTGATGTATGGTAAAAGTCCAGTGCTGGATATGAAGAAGGGCTTTGGAGGTTTTGTGGTATAGTGTTTGGTTGAAATTTTATGTCGATAATGGTGTAGATTTTATAACAATGACCTTGATCTTTAGCCCGTGTATACAGTGTATGATAAAATTGTCAAAATATTTCGCTCACAAGTAAGAAATGACCAAATAGAACAATTACCTTAAAGCTTTTCACAAATGACCTCTGAATTTTAGTGAGTTCATCCCTGAGTCAGCCTTGACCAAGGTCACAAGGACCTTGACTTTTGGCCTTTGACCTCCAAGATCTAACTAGAGTTTCTTTGAGTCTGCATAGGCAGTTTTATGAAAATTCCTAAAAAAAATGTTGAGATATTGCATTCATAAACAAGGAATGACAAGAAGTACAATAACATTGACCTTTGACCTCTTTCTTACAAATTCTTTGGTATAAAACTCTTCAAAGTGTTCTTGATACTGATTTACTGGACAGTAAAAGTTCAGTGCCAGGGTCAAGAAGCAGGGCTGGGGAGGTTTTGTGTGGGGTGCTCTGTTGAATTTTGATCTCTATAATCATATAGATATTGATACAAAATTATAGGTTCTACCCCTAAAATATATATGATAGAATTCTCAAAACATTTTATTAGCAAGTAAGGGATGACCATAAGGCACAGTTGGGGCGTCGGTTGCCCAGCTGGATAGTGCGCTTGGTAAGTGATCGGGAGGTTGCAGGTTCAAGCCCAGTTCCTGGCGACGCATGGTGATGTGTCCTTGGGCAAGACACTTAACCCCAAGTTGCTCCCACTGCTGTGTCAGTGGCGTGTAAATAGGCATGAAAGGGTGTGAATGTGTTAGCAGATACTTTTGGATATATATATACACACACACACACACACACATATATATATATATATATATATATATATATATATATACATACATACACACACACACACATATACATACATATATTCACTATATACACTTACACACACACACATATACATATATATATATATATGTATACACATAAACACGACTCGAAAAAACAACTCAAAAAGTATGTTGGCTCAACAGTATGCTAAGGTAAAATTATTTACAGAGTTTAACTTTCTTCGACAAAGCCCCTCACAAATTCCTTTATTGGCTCTCATATTTACTTGTGCCATGGGCCTCAAAAAACCCAAACTTACCCATTAACACAGATGTTTGTCAGTTTTTCAGGCAGGTTTTCAATAGTGTTGTGCTTGCAACCAAATATGCATTTCTGATAACAGAACATCCTCATTCGCTGTCATGTGATGTTGCTTAATGGACACACTTCATGTGCTTTACACGAGTACTCCTGCTACCTCCTGTTTTGCAGACAAACTGCTCTGTATTGCATTTTTTTTTCTTTTAAAGTTCAAGATGAAAATAAAGTAAGGTCGCTGAGACTGCCATTGTGCATGTAATTTCCAAGAATACAATTGCATGACCAAATTGCACAATGCATGCTGTAATGTTATTCGGTGGTAATCAGAACATCTGGAGTGGAGTGATAAACAAGCTTAAGGACCCTGTGCTGTTGCTATCCATATTATCATCAATTAAAATGCATCCTATCCAAGTGAAAGCACCTTAATGCTGTATGTATAGATTTTTGGCTCGTGGGTGTGTTTTCCTGTTTGTATGTAATTTGTTGTGCATGTTTTGCGCGTCTGTTTTTTGTTTTTGCATTTCGAAGGCAAGCTGTATGACTCAATGATGAATAAGGTTGAAATGAATGATACAGAAAAGTGAAAAATAATAAAAATATTTCTGACTCAATTAAAAACATTTTTATCATTTACATATCATATTAACACAGGAGGTTTGAAAGAGAATTAACAAGTTTTCAGACATCATAATTTTGAAAGCAATCTGACTGGAAAGATTAATCACATTTGATATTTATAGACATTAATCTATATCAATAATAACCACAATAATCTATCATCTACTCTGATGTTTTTTAGTCCATAATTACTGTGAAAATGTATTTTTGAGCCACTAAAGTAACAGAGAATATCTTTAATATGGAACAAAAATGTCACTAAGTCCGTCAGATGAGTCTGGTCTCCTGAAGAAGACTCACAAACAGTAAAAGGAGCGTAGACTGGACTAAAACAGCTGCTGCACATCAGTCAGACAGCGTGTGGATCTGCTGTTTACAGTGATGCTCAATATAGGACAAACAAACACAGCATAGTGACATAATTTGAAGAATTTTTCAGGGATTATAATTCCTGTTTGTTTTGCATTTAGAGGAGGCTTTTATGAACACGGAGTACACAGCAAAAATGTCTGCTGATGGAGACTTAGCGGGTTTGAATGATAAATGGCAGAAACCTCAAAGGGAACAGGGGGACATGAGAACATCCAGGTTACCTGTTGATGCAGGTGTATAATTTATTGGAGTATTTTGTCAAATTCAGTGAAATATAAACATGACTTGATAAAAACACTTCAGGATGTTTCATGATCAGAGGATACCAGCAGCTAATGTGTGTAAGTGTTAAGTTTGATGCTGGGCAGCATCCTTTTTGACGTTCAGCGGAAATTGAATGGTGTGACATCACATGCAAATTGTCAAAATTTAATATCTTATTTTTTGAAGTTGTCGAATTTTAAGAGTTTTACAGATTAAATGATGCATAAAGGCTTTTAGCTTATCCTTGAAAATATCATGAACATGCACTTAGTGTTTTCAATTGGTTGTTTCAGTTTTTAAGCTCCACTGATTCCTGAGAAAAATAATTTTGTCATGTCCATTCAGTGAAAAAAAAACAAGAAAACTGCCTGCACCAGCCTCAGCCATCCAATATGTTTGGTTTTGACTGAGAAAGTGGGAGGTTGAACTAATCGGACCACCACAGCATCTGCCAGTACTCCCCTTCTCATAACAACCCCCCCGGCTCTCAGCAGACAACCAAAACGTGAAGCTATGAAAGATTCTTTCCTCTTCTTGTGTCGTGTTGTCACCACATCGGAGGTGTATGTGACAAACTTACAGTTCCAAATAAAAATCATGACTTAGCTGTCTTCTTTTTAGCACAAATCTGCCAGAAAATATGGTTTCATGGTTACTAGCTGATCTGCTTTCAGTCAGGACAACCAGACCAGAAACAAAATTTTTAGCATTTATTTTCTGAGACACCTCTATTATCATTCCATCTGGAGAAAAAAAGAGTTTCTGCTGGATGATTTTCCACAGCTCAGTCAGTGCAAACCACTTATTTTGATAGTCTGTCTCCTTTTTCCTCAGCCAGCGCTCCACTAAACCAGCTGTCAAAGCTTTTGCCAAAACCCAACCAGTGAATCTATCTCAAACTGCTCCTCTTAAACATCTGTTTTTGCGAAGGAGAATTCCCCATGCTAGAATAATCTGACAGCCATGGTTCATTTTCAGCATCCAGCATCATTATGTCTTTTTATCTTCATATTTCCATCCAAAGTAAACATCATCCAATGTCTTTTCATGCTGCTATGGCTATACAGGATGGTTTTCATTAATGCGTGTGTTCAAATAAGGCTGCAAAGTTGTCCAAAGCTAATATAGGAAATCTAGACTCAGCTGGTTAGAGTGCTATTGTTGACACACCATGATCTTCACAGTCTAATGAGTTCATTCCAAAGACAAAGTGGATAATTGAGCAAAATCTGATGAAAATGCCTTGAAGTGCTCATGAATTATGGTCTCCCACAAGCAAAACAGGGCCCTCAAACCAAACTTTTAAAATCCATGTACAATAACCCTTCATCCCAGCAATCATTTGTGCCAAGTTTGATAAAAATGAGCGAAAGCATTCTTGATATATTGCATTCACAACTACAGTCCGACTTAAAAGTTGCTTAAACCTTTCACATCAAACATTCAAAATGTATTCATTTTCAATGAATCTACTGTCAAAAGACATGAATACAAATATCTTCAAGATTTTCTGAGAAATAATATTGACAAAATAACATTCAAAAGCAAAGGGACCTTGTGACCATGAACTTTTTACCCTTGACCTCCAAATTCTAATCAGTTTACCTCTGCATCATGGCCATGGCATCTATGCTGAAGTTGAGAAAAATCATTTAAGGCATCATTGTGATTTCACATCCACAAGCAAAGAATGATTACTTTGACGTTTGACCCACTTTAAAGACAAAGTGGATAATTATGCAAAGTTTGATGAAAAGCCCCCCAATCCTTCTTAAGATATTGTGTTTACAAGCAAAGGCAAGTAAAAGGCTCCATGACACTGGCATTTAACCTATGACCTAAATAAATACCATATGTTTGCGCATGCTTTGTGGTTGACGTTTGTGCAAAGGTTGATGAAATCCTATTAAGCATTCTTGTGATATTGTGTTTACAAAATAGTATTGATTTGTAATAGGTAAACATAAAGCTCTGTGTTATTGATCTTTGACCATCTGACCACTGAAATTGTATCAGTTCATCCTTTGGTTGAAATGGATATTTGTGCAAAGTTTGATGGAAATCCCTTTAAGTGTTCTTGGGATACCATGTTCATAAATGAAAGGATGACCATAAGATCTCATGACCCTGACCTTTGACTTCTGAGCTGGTGAATCCAATATTTTCATCCTTGAATCTCAGTGACCATGTGGTCAAGTTTAAAGAAAATCCCTTGAAGACTTTTGAGAAATTGCATTCACAGGCCTAATGGACAGAAGAAAACCACGAGAGGAGCAAATAGTGGACTAGTGCTGTCAGACACTTTGATAGGATTCACCACAAACTCATTTTGTTAAAGCACCAAACAGACTTCTCTGACATAAATGCTTTGTAAATTTAATCAAATTATGACTGCCTTTTCACCAACATTACTGGTCTATAACATTGCCCAAAGGAGGGAGTTGCAGCTATCCTGAAACTGTCACTAAAAATATAAAGGAGCTAATGCTGGCTTAGTAGCACTCATTCATAATTTGGTTGAGAAGAATTTCATTATGCATAACTGTTTCAAGTACATGTAAATACACAAAATTGTCCAGATTGTCAAGAATTTAACCCTGGCAGTTGTGTGAGGGGAAGTATACTCTACTATTACAGTGTGAAAACATTACTGAGGGGCTGTTCTGGTGCAGACTGCTGTTTTCAGTATTTCAAATAGTACCCCAGATACCGTTTCAGGGTTCAAAGAGCTCATAAATTTCTTTAAAGAGACTCGGATGAGTCTCTTTAAAGAAAGGGAAAGATAAAAGTCCAGTCCTGCTGCTTTCATGTGGTGCTCCATGGTGACAGATTTGTAACTAGAGTATTTTGTCCTTTAGCCTTTTGTTCTGGTCACACAACTAAAAGCAGAGAAAAAAAAAAACAAAAAAACAAATACACAAGTTTGAATGATAAATACGACTTACCACATCGCAGGACCAGTGACGGTCATGAGCTTGTTTCTCTAAAAAAGTGCAGTGGCTGTGTGATCTATTGAATATCAGCTGAGTCTGTCCATGGCTAAGCATGCATAAGATTAATTTTTCCTTGAATTTATATTCAATGTGGATATTTTGTCTTTATAATAAAAAACCCTAAACAAAGAGGAATTCATGAGTACACCTGATTTTCGACAGCTACTGGTACAACAACATTCAGGAATCCAGTCAGCTGAGAGTCATGAATCATATTATTACACAGTATCAAATAAAACTGTAAATGTTTTACAAATGTGGTGCATATGGTGTTGAAGGTGTGCTCCCTGTCTTTCAGCCATTAGTCTAAGCTGAGCTGTTTGTTTTCCATTGATTTCTGATGAGTGTTTTATAAGTTCTGACCTCTGAACTGTCTTCCAGCACCACAGATAGATGAGAGTCTTGAGCCCTCAAGTGACCCGAGAGACCTCCAACAAAATACGTGCAGACTCAAATAGACTTACAATTATGCTCATGACGCAGGTGGGGACGTAACGCAAAGGATGCTGGGGTTAATTAGCAAGTTTATCTCAGATCTTACAATTTCATACATCAGTGCCTTGACAAAGACAAAAAGCCAATAAGTCAAATGCTGACATTTGAGTTGCACAGATGGATAATGGATAATGGAAAAAGTGGATGTTCAAAAAATAAAATCACGACAAGAACCTTAAAAACAAGAAAAATATACATGTACACATTCTATAAAAAAAAGAGGGAATAAAATGTGTCCAGGTCTTACATACATCATGTTTTATTTGTTATCTATTGAAGAACCCACCGGGTGAGCACCAGCAAAATCTAATAGGTACGCCCTTTAGATAGAGATGACATTTGTGACGGTTCTGACTAAAACCCTCAGGATCATTACAATATCACTTTGTAAAAAAAAAAACAGAATACAATGATCTGCAAATATTTTTTGACATATATTTAATTGAATACACTAAAAAGACAAAATGTTAAATATTCAAACTGATAAAGCTAATTGTTTTTTTTTTTTTTTTTTTTTTGCAAATATTCACTCATTTTGAATTTGATATCTGCAACATGTTCCAAAGAAGCTTGGACATAGGCATGTAAATGTGTTACATTACCTTTCTTTTCAATTACACTTATTAAGTGTTTGAGAACTGAGGAAACTAATTGAAGTTTTGTAGGTGGAATTCTTTCCCATTCTTGCTTGATGTACGACTGCAGTTGCTCAACGTTTCGAGGTCTCCATTGTTGTATTTTGTGCTTGATAATGCCCTACACATTATCAGTGGGAGACAGGTAGGGGCCTCATTTATAAAGATAACAGGGCTTGAAAGTGGCGTACGACACAACCCATGCAAAGGTTGTGATTTATAAAAAATAAACTTGGTGGGAGAATGTGCGCACCAACATGTCAAATTTGATCCTGGCGCACAAACATTTTGGAGACATGGGAAACTGGTGGCACAGATGGTGAGGTGGTGAATTGAAGCCATATTCATCTCATACATTTAATGTCATCACATATTAGAATTATAAACCCATGTAATCATAAACACCAAAGTTCACAGTGTTATAGACGTGTTGCTTTAGTGAACCATTAGGCCTACCTCTGTATGTAATGTTCATATGTCATACTTCCACCTTCAAATGATATAGAGCGGTGGATAGCACTGATTGATTAGTATTAGTTGTGACAAGGTGTGTAATAAACAGTCTAATTGCTGAGTAAGGATATAAATAGTGCAGTGACACTTGTGTGTAACGCTGCACAACGGATGCGCTGACACTGCTGGAAGATCACGCAAATGGTAGGATCAGGATGGAGAGAGTCTTTAGCGACCTCGAAGATTTCCTAGCCCATGATGATGACTGAGTAATAAGCCAATTTAGATTCCACAAAGCAGTGCTCTTGGATCTATGCGTTGAACTGGGCCCAGTGTTAGACAAACCACCCGGTGGAACCACGGCATCCAGGTTCGTATACAGGTGCAGATCACTCTGGGGTTTCTGGCAACTGGCTCCTTCCAGCAGGAATTAGCCAATAGGTATGTGTTTGATATGATTAACAATATATAATGTTACATTTTCTGTCTAAAGCCCCTTTAGGGTGTGATATAATAGAGGTAAATTCTGTCCTTAGGTCTGGGATATCGCAGTCATTCCTCAGCACAATAATGCCAGCCATTTTGGATGGCATTATAAACATGACCAGTCGATACATCAGGGTTCCTTACACTGTAGGTGAACAGGCCTACATTAAAACGCAACTTGCTGCAATGTCCAGTATCTCAAATGAAATTGGCACAATTGACTGCACTCATGTTGCTATAAAAGCTCAGAGTGAAAATGAATTTGTCTATGTGAACCAAAAAAATGTGCATACAATCAATGTACAAACATGGTTTTGACTAATTTAGCGGCATGGTGGCCTGGGTCAACACATGACTGATTCATTCTGACACACAGTGTAGGGAACAGACTGCAGGCAGGCAATGCAAAAACATTCATGAGGTACTTTGAATTGACCTGTCATGGTAAGATGTGGGTGTGTAGAGGGCGGGATGTCAGGTGAATCCACCTGTGCAACCTTCCTCGTGGACTGGGGTTTATTAAGGGAAAAGTGCTTGCAGGTGAGCCCACATATGGTTTTATAAATCAGATTATTTTTTGGCGCACACCATCAGCTTTTGGTGTACGTACACTTTTAGTATGGACCATATGCAGTGTTTGACAAATGAGCACCCTGGACTTTAGGCAGGCCAGTCTAGTGCCTGCATTTTGTTTTCTATGAAGCCATGCTGTTGTAACATGCCGAATATGACTTAGCCTTGTCTTGCTGATATAAACAGGGAAGTCCCAGAAAAATAAGTTGCTTGGAGGCAAGATATATTGCTCCAAAACCTGTAAGTACCTTTTAGGATTAATAGTGCGTACACAGATGTGCAAGTTACCCATGCAATGGGGACTAAAATATACTCAAACCATAACAGATGCTGGCTTTTGAACTTTAGGACACCACGTCCATGATTTTCATAAATAATTTGAAATGTGGACTTGTCAGACCACAGCGCACTTTTCCACTTTGCATCAGTCCATTTCAGATAAGCTTGGGCAACATTTCTGGGTATTTTTGAAAAATGGCTTTCACTTTGCATGGTAGAGTTTTAACTTGCACTCGTAGATGTAGCGACCAACTGACTCACCAGACAATGGTTTTCCCTGAGGGCCTGAGGGATTGAACTTCACTGGCATGCATGGTTGGTTTTCAGCCTCGTTGCTTACATGCAGAGATTCATCAGGTATCTCAAAAACTTTTGACGATATTATGGACTGTAGATGATGAAATACCTAAAATACTTGAGAAAAGTTGTTTTTAAGCTGTTGGACTGTTTTCTCACACAGTTGTTCACAAAGTGGTGAATCTAGCCCCATCCTTGCTTGTGAGCCTTTCAGGGATGCTCCTTTTACACCCAGTCATGACACTCCCCTGTTTCCAGTTGGCCTGTTCACCTGTAGAATTTTTCAAACGTGATTTTCAGCTTACCTCCCATTTTTTCGTTGCCCCTGTTCCGGCTTTTGTATGCAAAAAACATTAAATTATAAATCACATATATTTGTAGTGTAATCCATTGAATACTGGAAAGCATTGCATTCTTTTTTATTTACAATTGACACAACGTCCGAACTACATTGGAACTTCGGTTAATAAGTTAGAATAAAATATCTTCAAGTGTTTTTTACACATATTTTGGGAAGCCAGCCTAGACTATCACCAGGGCTGCCAACTCTCACGCATTGGCCGTGAGACTCACGCATTTCATTGGTTTCACACGCTCTCACGCCACACCTCCGATTTCTCACGCTGAAGGCACAAATCCCAGGAGGACGCAGGGATCGTGTGCCCAAACATACTCGGGCGAAGCGGACTCAAAGCGGACGTCCGCAAACCCTGTGCGCGCAAAGCTCAAACTTTAGGACCGCGCGGATTCCGCTCAGCACACTGCTGTCACACAAAAAACACTGCTCCGTCTCTTAATTTGAGTGCTTTGCAAAGTCAGCAGGCAGAGCAGCTCCTCTCCCTCGTCCTCAGTGTACAGCGTCATGACAGAGAAATGTAAAACAATGCGGAAGGATTGTGGGAAATGTAGGCTTTCACGGTCATTTCACAAGAAAATACTACGCGGCAGTGCGCTCGACTATGACAGCTCTGACGCCCACGGACATTCCGCACGGAGTCCGCTCTGCTCACAGTCCCCCAGACTCTGGCTGCACACGCAGGTGAACTCCATATACCCACTAGAAAATGCCCCGAAATACCATATAACCACAACAAAATGCGCAAGGATACCTACAGCAGCATGCTTGTGTGACGTACACTTTCACTCATCGTCTGTATGTGCGCCCTCCTCCATCTGCCGGTAAGCGTAAAGACGCAGATAGACGTGCATCACAGGGACAGTGAGGGACCATCAGTCACACTGTGTGATTTTACCATTCACACGGTGTATTGACAGCTCATGTGCCCGATTTAAGTGAACACAAAGACTTCAAAAATGACGAGTCAGCCTTTGATTAATCAAAACTCAACATTCTTCAGCAGTCCAGCTCTTGTTTTCACTCACTCACTGTTTTCTATATAACAAATTCTTCCTGAGGGATCCTCCATCGGTTCTCAACCTGTAGGTGGAGGCCCATTGTGGGTCTCAGAGCTGTTTTCAGTGGACGGTGTATTAATCTGGTCAAATTGTGGCAAAAATGTCTTCAGTGTATGGAGACCCTAAGAGGACAAACATCCATGTAGAGTATGTCAGATTATACCCACTAGAATAAACCAGACTATACACAAATATTACACTGTTTTACATTTCTCTACTCAGATATTCCTGTCCAGACCTCAAAATTCATTTCTGTAGGCTATTATTTCTTTGAGTTTGATGTTCGAGCATAGATTTATTGATTAAAAAATGAAGTAGAGATAACTTTGACTTGGATGTTAACTTGAGCAGATCCAGTTTCTAATGACATTCTGACTGTTAATGTCCACTCCTTATTGTCCTCCAATTAAAATCACCACTGTTTACATTAATTTTCCAGTCAGATGCTTTTATACTGGATAGTTCTTAGTGTTGTGGACTTGTAGCCTACACATTAATGCCAAAAAAATTCATTTACTAAAGGAAAATTAAATCAAGGCTAATTATGCATATTCAATTGCGTTTCATAATTTAACCCTTTAAAGCCTGAATGCACAAATAATAGCCAGAACATTCACATTTTTTGGAGCTGAAATGATTATTTCACTTTCTACTGAAATCCAATAAAATTTGACATATAAATATTTTTTGTATCTCATTTGAAACATTAGATGTTGTTGGCAACTGATAATCCACTTGAGGACATTTTCATCATTTATCCTATTGTATTCAGATGTATTTTTGTTTTTGTTATTTGTTGATCATATTGATTAGATAAAGGTATCATAAAAGTATGTATCAAATAAGATACAACAGGCTTTAAGGGGTTAATTCTGTAAAGGTTTGTGCATTTTTAAGTTTTGTGACATATTCAGATTTTGTTTTGTTGCTGCTTGTTGACAGTTTGATAAAAAAAAAACATTGAAAAAACATGAAGTATAGTTTGATTTAGTTGGGTTATTCATTAAAGTATTTCTCCTTGTTTTAGAACTCATATTGAGCTTTCAGTTCTTGTAAAGCTGCTGTAGTGGTGATCAGCCTGGTGTTGGTGAACAAAATACTGGTCTTGGAATTGCTGGTTGTGCATAAACAGACCTGTAGACGGGGAGGATATAGACTTGTAGGAAGCAATGACATGATTACAGTTATTGTTTAATATCACTATGACATTTGAGGAAGTATCAGTCAACATAGAACAACAATATAGCATTTATTTGTTGTTTATGTTTTTACCTGTACCTGAGTTAATTGCACTTGCACCATTTTGTTACTTTTGAGTTCTATATAGTACGATTAAACCTACACAAAATGAGACATTCTGTGTCAAATGTTGTCCTTCCGCGTATGTGGCAACATTTTGGTTGGCTCCACAAAATCTCACTCCAAGGTTTTTTGAAAAGTTGGCAGCCCTGTATCACTGTTGTGGAGGGCTGAAAAGAGAAATTTCAATGATATTTTTAATGCAGAGAAATGATACAGTGAAAGTAAGGTATTGTAAGCGGCAATTATGAAGGAGTCTGATGTATCATAATCACAGTTTTTAAAATTTTTTTGGATGGAGTTAAAAAACGGTGACAATTTAGATGGAACCCTCTCTTATTGTCAGTTTGGTGCTAATTACATGATTTCTTAAAAAAAAAAAAGCATGCAATCCAAGCTAAAACAGGACACTGTGATGAAAAAAAAGTCTGAACATCTAAGCCTCCATTAGAGTTAGATACACATGTTCAGACCTGAAATAGGCAAATCTCAGTAGTAAGGGAGAACATATAAAAAAAAAAGAGAGAGAGATTGTGAAAAAAATTACTTTGACATAGAGAGGTCACAACTGCCAACATCATTTAAGCCTCTGAACATTTTAAACTCAGGATATTGCTTTGTGAAAACTGGACCTCCGTGTCAGGGTTAAGGCCTGTCTTGTTTCTGTGGTAACCATAGAAACAGAATAAAACACACCCCTGATAGACCAGCACAGCTTTAATAGTATAATGGAGAACTTGTTTTCACAATCTGAAACATCCTGAATCTGAGGCTTTACGTGTCAGCACCACCAAACCACAGCAGCTTTCCTCTTAGATAAATACACCTGTGTGCAGAGATGCTAAAAACGTGCGGGTCTCCTTGTGTTGTGTATGTGCTGTATAGGACTCAGGGCAACATAGGGAATCAAAGACTCAATCAGAGATACAGCGCAGAGGCCAGAAGGAGGTGAAGCTGATTAAAATGCTTTGTCAAATAATAATAGCTGGAATGCCATGAGCATTACAGACAGATGGAGTCTAGATGAATGAGAAATCTGGGGAAGGATTTATACTGGAACGTGTCTACTCCACTGAGCAAACACTAATGTTCTAATGTTGATGTTATCACAAAAACCAATGAGCTCAGGTCAGAAAAACATCTTCCCGGTTCAATGAGGTTGCTTCGAGGCCAACAAACATCAGCTAACAGCAGATCAAAACTCTCACTTGGGTTGAAAAAGTTAGAGAGGTTTGATTATCTTTTTAGAATAATAATGGGTCTTATAACATCTTTAATTCACATTGAATGAATATTAAATGCATTTTTTTCCTCACTTGAGGGCCTACAGCAACTGTTTTAGTTTTAAAGCTATAGCCTTAGGGGTGTTCTTTGTTTTGTTTTAACTGGCTCATTATTGTTATATCTCAGCGCTTCTGTGCTAAACCAGCAGGCAGCAAAATCCCCTTATAGCCAGGGGAATGATCAGATATATTGCCAATACAGGGGGAAATCCTTACAAATAAATTCTTTGACCAGTGTGTTCATAAAGGCTTCTAAAAACACTTTAAAAAGAGTTAATCCAACTCCTGTATGAAAATATGTTATATGCAGGAAGCTGAGATACCTTAAACCTCTCTGGTTTCAGCTTGAAAATGTGTACCTCTGCCTTTGCTAGCTTGTGGTGGTCTGACTGTTATTTTATGATCCTGCATAAATTGCAAGTGTATTTTTTGTTCTAAAACCAATCCTTGTTAGATAACATGCTTACCTTCTCAAATCATCCTGAATCCTAGTCAAGTCAAAGGGCCCTAATTTCCTGGTGCAGTGCAGGGTGGCGCAAGGTGGCGAATCCCGCGCAGTGGTTATTTCATCTGGCGCATCACCACGCGCAGACCCTTGGTAGACCGGCTGCGCCAAGATGGGTGTGGCGGTGCTCCAGGGGGAGGTGTCGACAGATTCAGCTTGGCACAGTGACAATGGGCTCATCCCGTGCAGTGGTAATGTCATCCGGAGCACCACCGTGTGCAGCCAATTTGGCACATTTGGTAAACCAGTTGCGCCGAGATGGGTGTGGCGGTGCACCAGGGGGAGGTGTCGACAGTTCAGCTTGGCGCACTGACAATGTCGAGCCAAAACACTGTGTGGAAGGTGCGCTGAAAGCTCGCCAGCTCCAACCTGGTCTATTCTCGGCGCAGGCGAAGCGTGCCCGAGGCAGTGGTAATTTGGCCAACAGGCGCACAGTGCACACACGTCACCAAAACCTCACAGGCAGGTATCCAGAGTGTCAGGCACATTTCAATGCAATAAACAATCACAGCAACCACTATTTAATGTAACCATCTGACCCAGCACATACATTTGTATCTATATTAACTGTCCCGTCACATCTGATGTCAGATCAGAGACGTTTGTCATAAAGGAAACTCAACCTGACGGCAGCTCAAAGAGTGACGCAAACTAACGAGTTCACATCTCTCAGCCACATCATCCGATACAGAGCATCCAGCTTCTCTCATCTCATGAAATTCAAAAGAAACGAGAGAGAAAAAAGAGAGAGACGCTTGCTGAATAAATGTAAGTCACTCGGTGTCTTAAGGATTTACCTGTGATTGTCCATAGTTCTCTGTTTTAATCTTTATCCTTAATGTGATCTAAAAAGATGGAGTACATTATGGATGAGGAGGAGATACCAGGAGAGAGTATTTCACCAACGGTTGGCGATGACATACCAGGAATGCAGGGGGATCACAGGCGTGATAAATGGATTAGCCTGCTGCTGTGTTTAAATGTAATTATCGCTTAATTTTGTACTCCTATTCACGACACAGGAACAGATTACATCTGTCCCGCAAGGTGGTCCACATGGTGACGCGCATCATGGTCTCCGATGCGCAGCCCGGTGGCCCCTGCGCTCTCCCAGTTGCTGTAAAAGTGACAGCGGCTCTGACCTTCTTCACCACTGGGTCTTTCCAGCACACTGTGTCCACGGCTGCAGGGATCAGTCAGACCGCTCGGTTCGGCCATGCATGCAGTGTCCATTGTTTGCATTTTCATTGCAAACAATGAAAATGCATCATTTTAGCACAGGTGCTTCTAGTTCATGTTGTGATCTGTCCACACCACTCATCTTTATTATGCGGGGTTTAAATATATGTTACTAAATGTGAGTGTCTTCATTAGTAGAACAATATTTTTGCCTTACCCGTAATCCCAACTTCTATCCCACCAAAGCCCTCAATACTTATCACGGAGAGTGTGGAGGACACGATCTCCTCCGCTGAGCTCAAAGTGAGGCTGGTGGAGGGGCCACCGTGTGCCTTCTTTGATCTGACAGCTTTTGTTTGCCCCTTCTCCTTACAACATTGAACCATTTTTTACATTGGGCAGCAGTTCTCAGAATATGTGGGCAAACTTGATTGACAATATTAGTAACTTCCTCCCAGGCTGTTTTTGCATCACCAGCCCGTGGAGGTCTGTTCGCATTAACATATCTTTTGGTACTGCGTGCTTGGACCTCTTGGACCAGCAGATACGTTTCCTCCTGGGAGAAGTTTGGCCACCTGGAGCTCCATGATGAGGTGAAACTGTCACTGCGCCGCGCCTGCAGCTCATTCAAAGGAAAGGAGAGGCGTTCATTTGATTGGTGAAGACTCAGATGTGTTAAACCCACTCACGCCTTCTCTCCTCCCTCGTTGCCACTTGTGCCAGTGGGAGGGATGGAGGCGTGGGTGCGCCTCGCTGCGCCTGGTCTACGAAATTAGAGCCCAGAGTCTCTTGCACTTCAGCTGCTCCACAGATGGAGGTGGGTGCTTCAAAACAGGACCAAACCATTTTCTAAGTTAAGTCAATTCCAAAGAAAGAACTTGAGCACATGAGTCACTTTAGACTAGTTATTCAGGTGCAGGACTAATATTTTGACACCAAGTCTTCCTTGGTGTTTAACAGTACAGATATGAAAGGAAAACTTAAATAACTTCCCCTTAAACAAGACTCAACTCTGACAGTTTCATTTGTCCGAGGTAATACTCCTACATCACACTTCTCATAATCTTTGAAGACCCAGAGATGCCTCAAATTATGCATTTTATATTAGAACTGTAAAGAGCAATAATGGGTCTGTAAGAAATTAAGGGCCCCATTTTGATGGTGTGAAGTGAGTTGTTTAAAGCCTTTGTTTTGGGGGGTGTTGGTCTATATTTTGCTATTTTTAGGACGCATAAAGAGATGGATAATTTGCCTTGATAACACTTGGAGGTGTTTTGGGAGTAACATTATTAAACAGAGTGTCAGCTCTCATTCCCTTTAAATCAGTGTGCGCCGGGCAGCTGGTGTTGTGCCATTTGCACAGCACGTTTAGATGTTTTGTCTGAATTTTGAAAGGATTTTTCCACTCATTTTATTGTGCCACTATACTCAAATAACATACACAGAAAGTGGAATGAAATGTATTTATGCTTAGACCTGAATGTTTTTTCAACGAAGCATCATGAGCATATAAAACAATCCAAAGGACAAGCCAGACACTTCTGTATGAGCTTAAAAGTGAAGCCTCATGAACTATTTAAATCTCTGGTCAAAACTGACAGGATCAGACAGGTTTATGTTTATTATAGACCTGTTAACTAAACATCCAACAGCTTTTGGCTTAAACAATTAATTTTCACCTTCCTGCAGGAATCCTTGGCACTGTTCTCTGCTGCATGTGTAAAATCCAGCCCATTTTATTATCTGTGAACATAATTATTGGTGAGACTCATTATTTACTAAATATTATTAGCTACGCACTTTGACAAAATCTTTAATCCTGTGTGTGTTTTTTCTTGTTTATTGAGTATTATACAAGCTACACATGCTGAGAAACAATGGACCAAAAGGCACACTGTCTCTGAGATCTCCATCCAGTTATCATACATGCATTCGGCAGAAATTAACCAGGACACCAGCACTTCATGCAATTACACTTTTCTCCAGGCATAGCTACAATAGGGCCTTATATGAGTATGGTCTTCACCCTCTCTCTCTAAAACAGTGTCATGAAATAATAAAACCTATTTAATCAGGATAACAGATATAAAATAGATATTATTTTAAATATATGTTGTTTATTATTTTATTTAAGAGTTAGCAGCCAGGTCTCTCTCCTGGTATTTAAATGTTTCGTTCATTTTTAAGTTCTTTATTTAATTTACTTTTGTTTGTTTAACAGTTACACAAGAATTTCAACGTACGATGCAAACCCTTACACTGAATGACTCATTATTTTGAACCCCATATAAGAATATGGGGTTCCATCCCTCCCACTGGCACAACAATATACAATGTATATTGTTGTTCAGACTCGGCCTTCACACCAGATAGTTTCCCAGCAGTTTGTCAGGAAATGAAGGGGTTGGATAGCAGAAATGCACTGGGGGTCACAAGTAAAAGTAAGGGCTTAAGTCTGGGTGAAAAACCCTGCTGTTGGTGTTCAGGCACCCAGCTCAACCAGGTAAATTCAGGATTATTTCAGGACTCTTCTTCAAGTGCGAACAAGGCTTATTAGTTGTATTCAACTCTCCAGTCTCTCTAACTGCATATTCTGTCCCTTCAGCTGTCTTGTCATTTAAAGCCAAGACCAAAAAGTGAACACATAAAAATGTGGTTGGTTATTGACTTATTTAGTCCATTTCCCTTTCAGTCTATAAAATAAATTGTGGATTCTGAACTTACTTCACTGCCTTGAAGTTCCAACACACAGCCTTTCTAAACTTGTGGGTTGGTCTTAAACTTTTTATGAACTCTTTGTGTCTAAGCTCTGGACAGCTCAAAGCCCTCTTGGGGTCTTCTGCACAAGTCATTCAAATGAATAACCCCTTCCCTTCATTTTAGATGTTTCACAACAGGTAAGGACTCGATAAGCCGTTCATAAAATAACTGTATTTCCATGGAGATAGAGCTTCGGTAGTGCAGGATTAAGTCACCGAGCTGTCGCCCCTCTTTCGGCACGTCCCCCCTGACCTTTGTTTGACTACGTTTACCATCTCTCAGGATGATCTCAAATCTAATCATGTAAATTCAATTAGAAGAACCTCATTACTTTGAATCGCCTGCAGAAGTAAGGCTTTCTCATTACATGACATTTCTTCTTCCACGAAACCCAGTCTGGTTTGTTGGAAGCAGGATGGTGACAATAGATGAGATGTTTGAAAGGAGGAGGGGGTCTTCATTATTTGAAATCAAGCCCACAAATCTTTGTTAGTTTCAACGAGGAGGTTATGTGGTCTTGTTTTGCTGTTTGTCAGCAGGATTACAGAAAACTACTGACCCAATTTCACTTAACTTGATGCAGTGACGCATTGGCCGGAGAAGTGATTGGTTGATTTAGTTTTATTTTGACACTTTTAGTTTGTTGAGATAGACTGCAATTTAACACAAAACTTCTATGCTTGTTTCCTGCCTGTTTATCGCAGATAAAGGTTGCTTTGCACACACCCAGCATGTGGTTTCAAATGCTTTTTGATTTGCTTGTTAAACAATCAAAAGACATATTGTTCTCTGTATCACTGTCAGTATAATTCAGACAACATTTCTGGAAACATGCTTGTCATTTAGACCAGATTCAGACCTCAGAGGATGAATGACTTGCCAGAAAAGAAACACCATGATTGAAACAGGCTTTGTATTGTTGTTAGTGCTAGTATCAATGTTAACTTTTGTTTAAGGGTTATGACAGGTGTGACAGCTGGCATATGTTATCACTTTCTTTTTTATTGCTGAATCAATTGCAGCTTTTATTGGAGTAATATGAATTGGCACAAGGACGCTTTAAACTAGCAGAATAGCTGTGGACAACCCGTTGACCAACTGGATTGTTATTATATGGCAGCCGAGGGAAGTTGCACTGGTGAATTTATGCAGCTTTTAATGGATTTTTTTTTGCCAGACGTCCTCCATTAAATATGAAACACTTTGATGATTTTTTTTGTGTGCTTTAATCGTACACATTGCTTTAACATCTAAAATTGATGAAGTATTTTACATACTTGACATGATTTATATGACTGATGATGTAAGTTAAATAGAGATGCTCCAGAAGGGCTGCAAATGTAGGGAGCGGCCTATATGTTCAAAATGTCACATAGTATAAAATATTTACACTGTAGGCTCATTAATAAAATATATATGGTGATTTTTTTCATCAAATGTGATCCAGATTCTGCCTTTGCATTTATTCCCAAAGTTTGCAGTATCACCTTATCTGCTTGGAATCATCTTATAACTTTGTAAGGCAGACAGATATATAGATCGACAGACGTTGTCATGCAGTGTTGAACATGTTGTTTTCCCCCCACAGTCCACAGGAAGTGACTTGTCCCTGAAGCGTAATTTAATAAATGTGAAATACGGAGCTGTCTGGGTCTGTCAGGATGCGTTTCCTCCACCTTTAGTGTGTTTGTCTGAGTCTGCACAGGCTTATCACAGCCCATCAGTCTCCAAGTTACAGTAAACAATCTCCACATACTGTTATCATGAAATTTTTTCTCTGCAATGATTTCACAGTTTGGAGACATGAAACTTCACATCAATCCAGTCCAGTCCAAATGTATTTATAATAACTTTGAGAACAATAAAGATGTATCAAACCTGTGCATGTAAAAATAAAAAAAATATACAGAAACACAATAAACACAAGGCCAACATTAAAAGGACAGGACATGAAAAGGAGAATGTTATTAAACTACTCCACAGGGTATTCAAGTGCTGGACAGTAAAGCACAGTGATGGGTTATGTGGATTTGTTTTAGTGGTAGTGGTAGTAGATGAACCTGAGATCCAAACACCTTGACCTTTGACCACTAAAACTTAATCAGTTCATCATTGAGTTAAAGTGGACATTTGTAAAAATTTTGACAGAAATTCCTCAAACTTTCTAAAGTTATTACCTCCGAAATCTAAGTAATGTACAGTGTATCCCTAAATCAGAGTGGACACATTTGTATGAAGTTCAAGGAAAATTACTCAGAGTATCCATGAGATGTTGGGTTCAGAAATTGCATTCTCCAGCAAAGAATGAACATGATGATTAATGACCTTGACCTTCGAGCTATGACTTTTAAAATGTAATCAGTTCATAATTTAATTAGTGAACATCAGTGCAAAGTTTGCGGAAAATCTCTCAAATCATTCTTGAAGTACACAAGCTACTGTAAGAGTAAATCTTTGGCCAAATGATGAGTCTTTTGATTGCTGACCTCCAAAAATCGGTTCAGTTTAACAGTGATTTAAATGGAATGTGAATAGATTTACTAAAACCCCTTAAACTGCCTGAAGAGATCAAATTCAAAAGCATGGGATCAGCATGATGCCCAATTACCTTTGACATTCTATCTCCAAATAGTAATCAGTTTTTAATTTAGTCAAAACCGAATTGTTTAAAGTTTGAAAAGAACCCCCCCAAATGCAGACCCATCCATCCAATATCTATACCACTTATCCCTTTTGAGGGCATGGAGGGCTGGAGCCTATCCCAGCTGACATTGGGTGAGAGGCGGGGTAAACCCTGAACCAGTTACCAGCTGGTAACACAGGGCCACATAGAGAGATGGACAACCATTCACACTCACACTTATACCTAAGGGGAATTTGGAGTCACCAGCGATCAAATCAGCAGCTGTCTTGGTGTGAGGCACGTGCACTACCTGCTGTGCCTACATGCTGCGCCGCCATGCTGCCCTCAAAACAACAAGGAATGAACATGAGGCCAAATAACCTTTACATAAAAACTCCTGAAGTGAATTCCTTAATCCTCCAGGTCAGAAAAGACAACTGTGCAAAAGTTTGACAGAAATCTTCAAACTGTTCATAAAATATCACATTCATAAGAAAGCTCTGACCAAATGACAAAATGACATTGACCTTTGACCTCTGACCACAAAAATCTAATCAAATTATTCTTAAGTCATCCTGGATGTTTGTGCAAATTCACAGATAATCACTTAGAATATTTATAAGATATTATGTTTACAAAAAAAGTCTCAAGCACAGGATGATCATGAGACGTCATGACCTTGAACCTTTTTCTGTGACCTCCAACATCTTTCCAGTTTGTCAACAAGCCAAATAGTCTCCTGGCAACATGGCATTTACAAATAAATGATTTAATATTCAGGCAGCATGGTGGCGCAGTGGGTTGTACACACACTTCACAGCATGAAGGTTGCCTGTTTGATCGCTGTGTCGGTCAGGGCTTTTCTGTGTGGAGTTTGCATGTTCTCCCCATGCATGTGTGGGTTCTCTCCAGGTACTTCCCACAGACCAAAAACATACTCATTAGGTTGACTGGTGACTCCAGATTGCCCTTAGGTATGAGTGTGAGGGTGAATGGTTGTCTGTCTCTCTATGTGGCCCTGCGATCATCTGAGTGTGAACCCATTATGGTGAACCCTGCCTCTCGCCCAGTGTCAGCTGGGATAGGCTCAAACCTCCATGACCCCAGAAGGGATAAGCGGTATAGATTACAGATGGACTGATGATTAATTATTTAAAAACAGGCTGCATGAAATTGACCTTTGACCTGTGAACTCAAAGTTTCTTTGATTCATCCTTGAGTCTGAGTTTATGTTTTTGCAAGGTTAGATAAAAAGAAAAAATTGTGTTCTTAAGATGTTGCATGAAAAAGATAGACAATGTATGAATGGAGGAACATACAGCAAGACAGCTCAATTTGCCTTTGACCTTGACTGTTGGCACAGGGACATACAGATACCAGAGCAAATAATAGGTATATCAGAAAGCCTTGAGACTGAAAATGCTACTCTTTAACTTTGACCCAGAGCAGGAGCAACTGAGAACCAGAGAATCGTAGCCTTGCATGGTCTGTTAATTTTACCCCGGGCTTGTTTTTTTCTGCAAAGTTGCTTGACGGCATTATAACTTGTGGAACACTGTTTGGGGCTTATTTCTACAGTGTAGTTGCCTGTTTTGGCTTGCCTTGCACCCTGTATGAACCCCTCCTTCTCCACCAGCTCTCAGAGAAAAAAAACACATTGTCCAAAGAATTGTTGTCAAGGGGCCTGTTAGAAGTAGGGAGGGTCACATTAAACCATTGTCTTGTGAAAGTCTCCTTTTTTTGTAGTTGTTTCTGGACAAGGTTTGACAAGATTTCTTTGGGGGTTTTTGACCCATTAGATAATCCCTTGGATGAGGCAAGCCAGTTTATTGATCCAAAAGTCAGTAATGACATTTTTAATCAATCCCAGAGCACAGAGGAAGCTAGTGCAAGGATGCCAAAATGAGGATGCTAACTTGTTTGCTTTCCAGTGAAGTCATGCTGCAAAATGTATTAAATTAGGTAAGTCCTGTACAGAAAAAAAGCATAACCTCAGAACGTTATTAGGGGACCCCAGACAGGATACAGTCTTTAAGCCTATCTTTGTTTATCCCACAGGTGGTTTAAGTTCAAAGAACATGTCTTGGATTGTCTAAGGCTACAGTAAACATTGGAGAACAGCACAGTAAAGCTGAAGCCACATCCACCTCTTAAGAGAAGTATGGTCAGACACAGCTCAATAACTAAAACAACATGTCCTGAGCAGGGCAGAAACAGAGAGGTTTATGGGCAGTCCAAAGTTCAATATTTGGGAGGATCTATAGCAGGCATGTCAAACTCAAGGTCCATAGGCCAAATCTGGCCCAAGATACAATGTAATACTGTCTGCAAGATAATCTCATATGTCTTCTTTTAATGGCCCTCCGTGAAAAAGCAGTTCCACCATTCATACTACAAGTCCCACAATGCACTGCAACAGCTGCCATGCAGGACCCGTGCACCAAACCCTCCTCCTATTGCTTTAATATCACTGCGACCAGTGGTCAGTGATGGATGCATTGGCAAGTGCTTTTACAATGGCTTTTAAGCTTAAAATAAATATGCTGTTCAAATTCATTTTTCTGATTAAAACATAGTCCATTTTAGACTGTTCAATAACTGATGATCCTGTTCAACCTCTTAGACTTTGTGATGGAGTTTGACACCCATGATCTTTTGGCAAGAAACTTTAAATATATGTTCTGGGGACCAAAGTAAACTTGCTAAAAGGAGTTAAATATGTAACATTTGAGGGATTTCCTTTAAATTTCTACTCTGACTCAAAGATGAACTGGATTCATAGGTCAAAGGACAAGGCCATGATCGTGTTCTTTCTTGCTTGTGAGAGGTATATATTAAGTGTGGTATTTTTGTCAAAATTTGCACAAGGGATCTTTTAGACTGAGGGATTTCCTGATTAGATTTGAATTTAAAGGTCAAGCACTGAGCTTGAGATTTTTAGAATGAAAGGTCCAAGGCCACTCGGTCTCATGAAATCTCAAGAATGCTTAAGGAAATTCTGTCAAGCTCTTCACTAAGGTCCACTCTGAGGCAAAAATGAACTGACTGCAGTTTGACAGTCATGGACCAATGTCTTCAAGATGTCTACAAGATCCCAAACAATCTCACAACCAAAAAGACCACCCAAACCCCCTCTTGATCCATCCCTGCACTTTTACTCTCTGGCACCTGTAAATCTCATGAAGAAAATAAAAATCTAGTTTACAAAGGGGCTTGAAGGGGGCTTCAACATTGGACAGGTCCATTCCTGGGTTGGCACAATCTCCATTCATATCAAACAGTTAATTCATGAGAAGATTAGGAATAGTTCCTCTTCTATTTCCCTCATGTTAACAGTCTCTTACTGTCTTGTTGGTTCAAATTGTTGGATGTGTTGACAGAACACTTAATACAGGTCGGATCAGGTTCTTTGTCTCTGCAGGTTTTGCCAAGGAACCATGTCTAAGGATATAAATTTCTTATTTCCCAGTTGATTTTTGTTCTTTGTTTTTATTCCAGGCCAGTTGACTTTTACCTCTTTGGGATGTCGGAGTACATTTATTTAAAAGAAAAACTGAGAAAAAAGTTGTAAAGGTATGTTTTTACTTTGACTTTAAGTAACACTTGACCCTTTTCAAAATTAAAGTTGGTTTGGCAGAAAAAGACAGCAAACTTCATACTCTCTCCTGACATAACAGAATCTCATCTCCTCCCTTCTGGCCAAGTCTAAAAATAAGGAGACACATTTTGAAGACTGCTAGGAGAATTGTCCAAAACCTTGATACTCACCAGACAATAAGTTGGTGCTCTGGTGAATAGAAAAGCTCTGGCTGAGGATTAGAGTAAGTGTAAAACTTGAGAACCTCTGCAAGCAAATAACTAGTGACATAAAAACACATTTGAGACAGTAATAGTGTCCTGATCTGAACAGTAAACTGTAAAGGTTTAATCATGATTTTTGGTGGTGGTTTGAAAACTCTCTGTGGTGTTACCAGAGATGACAGATTTCCAAAGGAGGCAGTTGGATGAAAAATCCAGGCAGAAATAAGCATATCATTAAGGTAATAGATGCATGTGTCACCTTTATTCTGTGTAGTTTTTATGCTCTGAACAAATTATTTGGAATGTTAAGGAAATGATAATTAGCTTACTTACTTGGAGTTTAATGAGACGATTAAAAGCATTTTCATTTATGTTAACTGGGCAACGAACACCAAAATACTGCAAAATAGTAGTTTTAAAGATGTTAGCAGATCTTGCTTTACAACCAGATTTCTAATAATAAACTAAAAGTGAACCAAGAGCAAGGTGAAAAAACAGTACTTTTCAAATATCTGCTTAACAAGCACCTACAGTAGCAGGTCAGCATAAAGCTAATGAAATCTAACACATGACACAAACAATTAGCCAGCAGCAGGTTAGCATAAAGCTAATGAAATCTAACACCATGCACCTCAGCTAACAGAAAGGTAGCATAAAGTTTAGGCAAAAAAAAAGCATAGCCTTGATTTGAACAAATTTAAAACTGCTCTATATTGTGCTTGAGGGTTGTTTGTTTTTAGAATAACAAGTGGTGCCTCTTCACCTGTTTAGTGTTTATGATTGACCTTAGATACAGGTCCATAGCTTTGTATAAATGTAAGAAAATATTATATTTTGTTGTGAATTGTAACATAATAACAACAAACAATCACTCAAATATCTTCAGTTTTGATATGAAGCCAAAATTAGATGTGAGTTTGTCTGACCCAGAGGTTCTCATTTGGTGTGGCAAGACTCACTAGAATGCTAGAAAGTCCAAGTGTGCCTTCTAAGTTAGTATAATTGTAACTGACAGCTATCCATCCATCCATTCATTATCTATTCCACTTTCTGTTTTGAGGTCGCTGGGGGGCTGAAGCCTATCCTGGCTGACTTTGGGTGAGAGGTGGGGTACACCCTGAACTGGTCGTCAGCCAGTGCAGGTCCACATAGAAGGACAGACAACCATTCATGCTCACGCTCATACTTAAGGGCAATTTGGAGTCGCCAGTTAGGAGGCATAAAAATTCTAGCTTACTGTAACCACTATACACTACAGGATCTCTTGCATTGAATCGTTTAAAAGAATTGGGTTTTCCAACAGAGCAAAAGTTGAGTTGCTGGTGCTTATCAGCCTCATAATGACCCACTGCAACCTCTGAGAGTGAAAAATTTGTTTTTTTGAGGTCAGAAGATAAAATGTTCCAGAGTCCTTCCAGAGGTTTGATTGCTGTGAAGATAAAACAATGTGAAATATAATTCCCATATCAGGAGGCCAAGATGTTGGTTCAGCCAGAAAATCACTAATGAGCTGCCTTTTCAAAATCAGTTAAAAGGCAAATCCCTGCTGTCTTCCTGTTTGCCAAGATATATTCCATCCAAGACTTTAAAGACATATTTCATGCCAAACGTTAATCTCACTTTATATCTCGATTTAGATTTGTCATATTAAAAGAGGAGGTTACGGCTGTGTTATCTATTGCCAAGCATAAGCAGAGTGCATGTGTGTGTTTGGGATTACCTGTGTTTTAAAATATAGCTCTCAGCAGACTAAATTGGTTTTCCCAGCAGTAGATCCACACAGAAAATTCACAGAATAACAGACACATGATTGTTGCACATTTTCTCTTTTCCTGGGGTACCACAAATCACTTTGAATATTTTTACATACTGGAATGGCTCACTGAATGAGTATCAAGAATACCAGACATTTTTCTGTCTCTACTCCACATCATTTATTGTAAAAAGTCAGTCCATTTATTGTTTCTATCATAATGGATGTTTTTCATGTGGTGTGTGTGATAGCTGGATGATTGCAGGAATGCAAAAAGCACAATGTTAAGTTCAACAACTTTAAGGAGAATCAAATATAGGATGTTTATAATATATACAATCCTGAAACACTTTAAGTTTTCAGCAAATAACACTGGTGTAGTCTGTCTCCATGGCAACAAATGACTGTTACGATGCCTTCAACTGGTGTCTTTATCACTGTTTTTGCCAGATTGGATCATATGAGCATATGAGCGCCCTTTCGTATGGTATGCGCCTCATAAGTCATTATTGTCTGAGAGCTTTCCTTCATCACGATGTATTTGATTGCATTTTTAAAGTTCAAAGCTCATAACTGTCGGGGGGGAGGGTTAAACTTATGTTTGTTTTTTATTCACACTTTGCTGAGTGTTAAGCTTCATTTGCATATTGTTACTTTTGCCGTCTTGTCCTTCATTTCTCCATGAGGCAACGCAAAGAAATAATGTGATGTAAGCATTTTCGTGCAGGAAGCAAAAAGGAGAACTTGAGCCATTTGTTCTTGCTGCATAGCACTGTTATTTCTATATATCCAGTGTTGGAGTAACATGTTACAAAGTGGGGCAAGAACATCATCAAAAGTGTAAGTTAACCTTGTGTTTACTGTTTCTTTAAAACAACTGTTCAGCACTGTCGTTTCAGTAAAATAGTCTTTACTAAGACTGTGTCCAATATTCATTGATGTTAAAAATTACTAGACAAAGCCAGAGTGACATCAGCCATTTGATTATCTTAAACCCAGTTCAGATCATAGAGTTAAGATGCAATGAGACCATTTAAAGGGTACATATCATGCTGTTTTCCTTGACATTATGCCAATCTGGGATGCATTTTGGGTACTTCTGTATGATTTGCAGGTCATAAAGCTCCTTCTTCGCCTCAAAATCGCGTTTACAAAAACCTCTCTAGCCGCTTTTCAGGCTCCCCCTCAAAATGCTCTGATTCAGATGGAGTACACGTGAGAACTGAGACCACGTGTGCTCTGTCCTCTGATTGGCCAGTTCTGTGAGGGCTGAGCCGGAGACGGAGCGGAGGGGGTGCCGAGGCCAAGCGGAGGCGTGACATACGGAAGTGCATTGTTTACTAGCCCCGGCTGTCCAGGGATCGTTGTATAGACTTTGCAGTTAACATTAAACTTTTGTTTGGCTTTATTACATGATTAAAATGGCTACTTATGAGATTCGCCGATCAATCATGCACATCTCCATGAATACAGAGGAATTTTTAAGTAGAAAAAAACCCCACATTAGTTATGTGATTACACACAACAGTGAGTCAAACCGCTAACAATAGCTTCCCATTACTTTCAGCAGTTGAGGGGGGTGTGCAGACCTTGTCAAAGGCATGTTCATCATAATAATTAAAAGATAGATACTTAAGTAACAAAGGATGAAGCGCCGTTTGTGAGTTCTGCTTTTCGAGCAACTGTGTGGTCGTAAGAGGGCCCCACAGGTCTGAATTACCACAACACAGCTGTCGCTAATGCTAAAGCTAACGCTAACGCTAACGAGCTTAGCATTGGCTCAACATTATATCGTATTTATTTACGAGTTTAAGTAACAGAGGATGAAGCACCGTTTGTAAATTTTGCTGTTTTAGCTACCGTGTGGTCGTAAAAGACCTCTACAAGCCTGAATTTACACAGCACAGCTGATGCTAACGCTAACTAGCTTAGCATTAGCTCGACATTACATCATGGCTTTATTTACATTACTTCCTCTGATTACATTTCTTACCGCTTGTGGTTCCGGGTCTCTGTGGACAGTCTTTACGGAGGGAACTGCTCCTTGTTTGAGCAGCAGTTGAGATGCAAATCCTGCATCGAACTATCCTTTGTTTACAAAGGAATCCGGAGTAAAATGATGAGCACGCAGAAACAGCTGAGACAGCCGCTGATCCTGCCCACTGCTTTCTGGTGTCTTCATTCTTTGGAAGTGAAGATAGTTGTGATTTTGATCCACAACCAAAAATACACAGATGAAGACCCTTCCCAGCCATGTCTTCTCTCAAGTATATAGCTCAGGGAAACAACAGAAAACAAACACTTAAACTACTACTGAACTGCTGGTCCTGGAGAGAATATCAAGGGCTGAGCTTGGTGGGCGTGTCCTAGCTGCAGCTCAATGCTTCAGGCATTACCGGGGAGGAGCTGCTTTCTCAGGCTCGTCCAGTGAGAAGAGACTGAAAATACCTGACGTCAGGTTGCGAGAAATCTCGCGAAGATCTCGCTATGAGACGTTTTCAGGGGCGGAAATCTCGCTCCCGGATATCGGGGACAGGAGCAGATCTCATGTTGTGGGATTTTCTGGAGGTGTAGAGTCGGCAATTCAATAAACAACATTATTTGTAGGTATTAAATCTTGTTTCTGCATGATATGACCCCTTTAAGAAAGTTGCAGGGAACAGTTGCAGCTGTGTGAATTGAGCAGCTTGCATCTGCAATCATAACCTGACACACCAGATGGACTGTTCAATGTAACTTACTAGTCCATCTTTCAAAACACTATCCAGCAGGTGATTGGATGATCGTTCAGTCAATCACATTCATTACGGCCCAATCAGACAATGTAGTAGGCAGGCGCTACTGCCACAGTGTAAAATACAAAACGTGAGCCACTACATAGAAAAAACTACTTCCAAAACATGTCAGAAGGGGAGTGAAAATAACATTTTCTTATGAGAAGTGCTTTCAAAGTTATTATTTGATTTTCATTTAATAAAGAAATGGGTCTTGGATCTGATAAAACTGCTACTGAAGCTGTTAGCATGCTAATTTCTGTACAAGCAGTCAATTTTTGCTGTCGTAGTAGCTCCTGCCTCTTCCTGCTTAAAAAGATGTTGGTTTGGCCATGCCACTTTGGGCTGCTCATAATCGTTGTAGATTGGAGCATGGCACGGTGGATCTGCCTGATTGCAGACAGTGAATCAGGCCAGTCCAGCTGGATGTAAGATCAGTGGTTATGGTTCACCTGTTGCCAAAAAGTGCAGTGTTGTCATCAGCTGTTCCTTTTGAATACACTCATGTCTGTAGAGTTTGCCTGAAGAGGCAATACATATGTTTATAATTGTATTTATTTATAGATCTATATTTATGTATAAAGATTAGATTAGATTAGATTAGGTTATATCAGATTAGATTCAACTTTATTGATTCATGAGATCAACAGCTGTGGTCAGCTTCTCACACATGCAATAAATATCTACATTCAACAAAATGACAAACTGTCCCCAGAATAACTAGAAGAAATTGCCAAATCACAGGATTTCTCTGGCCTCAAACCTGGCATAAATTGGCATAAACCTCCAGGGTATTCTTTTAAGCACACTGACAGCTCTAAAGTCTGGATCTGCCTTTTTAATTTTTTTTTACAGTAAATTCCCAGCTGGAGCAAGTAAATAACTTTTACTGTCCTTATTCATATCATAAACCACAAGAGTATGCAGCCACAAGACAGTCATTTAATATGGAAGTGAAAAGTGAAGCACAGGATCAAAAATTCATTGTCGCTTAAAACTTCAGCAGCATGAATTCACAGGCTTTTAGAACATTGCAGAATGGCCAGCTGCAAACAGTTGCAAGTTTAAACTAATTTTTTGACAAATCTTTGGTCTGAACTGCACTTAAACATTTTAAGAGCCATTCAGTGGATGCAGCTATGCTGTAAACATCCTCTCAACGATTGGATCAACCTACTGACAGACAAAGAGGCCAAGGTGAGGTAGGACTTATAGTCAGTGGCACCACCAGCTGTAATTCTGTATGCACCAAATTATCTGGTATATTCTTGTTGTATTGAATGTGGAAAAATTGCAATGTGTGTCAGTCTTGTCGTGTAACATTTCACAAGTGATTGGCTTAGAGCAGATCAGGATGATTTGCTGTCCTCAGGGAAGTCTGGTGCTGACAACACTCTCAATTAGTGAATCATAGAAGCTTTGTGACATCGGCCAACTTGCAAAAAAATCAGTGAAGAGAACTTTTAACTCAGACTTGAGTTTGAAACTTACAGGCAGCACATACAACCATCTGGCTAATAGTCACATCACTTGGGCTAGTATCCATGCCAATCATGTCTTAAGCCATGCATGACCTTAATAGAATTTAAACAGGCAAAATACCAAAAAAAAAGACAAAATGGAGGGCCTGATCACCCTGGCTGCAAAATGAATCTACTTATGCGTGTAAATAAAGTATCCCAAGCTTGAGCCTGTAAAGGTGTAAATTTATGTCAGCATTGCTTTATTAAAGCTACAGAATAGCAAGGTCAACATTATTGTGCCAATGATAGCAGTATGATTTCACTAAATCAAATTTTTTTCATAATCAGAACATCAAATACTGTCACAAATAAATATGCTTTTATCTGACTAGTGAATGTAATTGAAAATTCTTTATAACTGTGAATTTATTGATTCTTCAGAGTGGCCAAAGTGTTTATTCCAGAGAGGACATTTTTCCAAATTATTATTTGATTCGGGAAACCAGACGAAAACAGTCCAGATTACTATGTGGATATCTTAGGACACCCAGCAGACATCCCAGGCTCACTTTAAATAATGTTAAAGAACTGGAATTAAATCACAAGCTCACCATCACAGTCTGAAAAGGCACAAAGTGCACATGTTTAAGTTTTCAAGTTTGGCCAATTGAAATGTGACAGGGTTCCTCTATCTGTGGGTCATTTGACCCGCTGGAAAGCCCACAAAAGGTTAGTTGTAATAGTCTTCCTTCTGAGTAAATGGTCCTCTTTCTGTTCATTTTCAGCCTTAAGGAGCACAATC
Source organism: Cetoscarus ocellatus (assembly GCA_037902135.1). NCBI lineage: Eukaryota > Metazoa > Chordata > Actinopteri > Labriformes > Labridae > Cetoscarus > Cetoscarus ocellatus. The sequence goes on along the minus strand of JBAMNC010000801.1, from coordinate 899,485 downwards.
ATGTTTTACTCAATGGTTTCAAAGTCAACTATGAGAAAATGAGTTTCTGTAAAAATGAAGTGTGATCTGCATTATCTGCCCTGATCTTTAATTGTGCTGAGACATTCATCTTCAGCGTCTCAATGGTTGCCAGCACATACCAGATGCCTTTTGAAAATAAAATCTAAAGCCCATGGGTCCACTCTCTCTAAAGCTGAAAATTAGCTACATTCCTTTCTTTGCCAAACATTTGAATATGGGCTAGCTTGAAGGTTTTACATGTGATGAACTCTGTCATTAATTTAGAAAATTCTGCATGTGCACAAATAAACAGCTGGCTCTTAACACCACAAAACAGAATACAACAGTAACGACAACAAACCAATGAGCATATATTTAGTTTAACTTTGAAAATAAAGTGAAAGAGTGAAAACCTAAACAACTCCTTGCATGCTTTAATGATTACTAGTGCCTTACTGAAACATTGAGTCTTACAGCAAACGTGTTTTTCTAGTGTAGGGTGTAACACATACATTGTTTGCATAACTTTTGTTTTTTTTTTTTTTTAGAAAGAAATATTTATTCAACATATAGTGAATGGAAACATGTAAGGTTGTCTTGCTAAGTACTAAGTCACTGTAATTTCACTACCAACCACTGGATACTTCTTTTGGTTTGGGAAACCGGATGAAGCATTTTTTGTTTTTCTGTCACACACATTCATCCAATAGAGAATTATTTGCTGAAGAAGGATTCTTTTACATTATTTTTGTCATGATATACCCTTGAAGGGATACTAAGCAATGTGTGCTGGTAAAATGAGCTCTAAAATGGAGGATGTACGCACTGTCAGCTCAGAAAGCAAAGTCCTTAACAGAGGCTCTTTAGTGTATGTGCTGGTGGCCTGTTGTGTTCATTCTTTGGATATGTGTAAACAAACGAAACAGGGATGTATCAGGGTAAAAAAATGATCAGAAAGGCCTTTGTTTGGACTCTTTGGTCTGTGCCACCCATTTGCCACCACAACAATCCTGTGGGGCCTGACACAAATGCAGCAACTCTACACCCATGACATCAGGAGTGGATCCATATTGATCAACAGAGGCAAATATGATAAGGGTAAATTCATAGATCAGGCATCCATAAATTAGTCGCTGTTGGCCCACCGCTCTACCTCCGCCAACTAACACCCCCAGCACAGCTTCATTTGATAGCTGTTTCACGTGAGTCTGGATCTGCTTAAGATTTCCTGCTTAACACATTTTTTCTTGTCACTGTAGCTGTTGCTGGTTGTGGCAAAGTGCTTCAAATATGGTGGATTCATTAGGTTTGCAAGAAAAATGAAAATTGAATAAATGAAAAAAACGTGATAAAATAGTTGATAAAATATATATTTATACAATAAAGAGTATGACATCGACCTGCTCCTTTGTAAAGTGTCTTGAGATAACATTTGTTATGATTTGGCACTAAACAAATAAAGATCGATTACTTGGTTGATTGATTGTTTGGAAAAGCAAGTCTAGTTGGTAAATCTCTGTGAAGGTTAGACTCTGTTGTCAGAGCAATATGTCATTGTCAAGAGTTCAAAGTAGATATTATATTTGAGTTTACTTTTATATTTCTTGTTTTAAGTTCCTTTGTACTTGATGTGTATACCCTCTTATCCAGTGGCGGCTGGTGCCAAAAATTTTAAGGGGGGTGCAGCTTTGGAGGAAACAAACCAAAGAAGTGCTCCATACTACAGTGAAAAGAAACTAAAGACAAAACATTATCACAATACAACCTACTTTGAACAATGCACTATTTGAACAGAAATTTTGCCCTCCTTTCCTTCTGGGCTGCAAATTTCTCAGTGACCCTCTGACTGAAGTCCATCATATCCGTCACCAGTCTCTCTTCCATTGACAGCATGGCCAGTGCATTCAGCCTGTCCTGGTTCATGGTGTTTCTGAGGAAAGTTCTGAGAAGCACCTCAGCTTCTGCAGTGGTCATGGGTGTGGTGATGAGGGTCTTTAGCAGAGTGACAGTCTCTGAAAATACCTCTCCAAGATTATTTTCCATCAACAACTGGATAAGATCCACAGCACCACAGCAGGCCTTGAACTCCTCCTTGCTGTAGATTAAGACTGAGCTCTGTCTTCAGCTTGCTTTAGTTGAGCACTGGGTCGGCCTTCAAGGTGCTGCTGAGGGAATCCTCAGGAAACATGGTGTGGTACTGTGTGAATCTGTCATTAAAAAATACATAGAAAAGCACATTTTATTACCAAAAGTTAACATCATTATTTACTGAAAAAAATCAATGAAACAGCCAAAGTTTAACCTGCGCCCATAAAATAAAGCTGTAATTTATGTCAGTTTCACTATTTTATGAACATTTCTTGTGTCACCTGAACAGTGTCTTATTTTATACATGATGTCTCATGGCTCAAGATTGTAAACACAAACAGAATCTTATGTACCACTAAACTGATGCTGTAAAAGTATGGGTAAAACTATGTGATACAGTTTTGGTATAGATTAACTGTAAAAAGTATGAACAAAACAAATAAGAAAAAAAAATCAGATACAAGCATGCAACACAAAGGGCAGACGGCTCACACCAGCTGACTGATTCTCATAACTGAAATGGAGGCTGTCAGTGTTTGGATGACACTTATAGTTTTCAGCAAAATTACTTCAAATTTTAAAAGTCAAAAAAATAAACTTTACATTACAGGAGTCTGTTTCCATCTGCTAAAGCTTTTGAATACTTTAACTTTGTACCGTTATGTGCAGTATTCAGTCAGCAAAAAACACCAACAGAATGTATAATTTCTGTATCCAAATAGAACATTTTATTATAGCAACTAAACATATGGTATGCAATTATATATAATGACAATACTATATATGTTTATATTGATATTTATTATTTTTTATCACATGTTTAGTTGCCATAATAAAACTACAACATTTAAAGACAAGATGATACATCCTGTTGGTCTGTTTTCATTGATTTTATACTGTGCACAATGGTACAAGCTGGAAAGATACAAGGTAAGTGTCAAATCTAAAAGCTCCAGTGGATTAAAAAATAATTCTGTGATGGACATAAACCTAAGAGGTAAAGAACTTGTGCTGTTTACACTTTTGGGACTAATAAAACCCCACTGTTTTCACCAGTAAACTGCAACACATAACTTGATAACATTATCAAGTCTTCTTTTTGTAATTTTTCAAAGGGTTTCACACAATGTAACAGTAATATTTAATGAGCAGTGCAATAAACCTCTGCAATAATCTGCAAGCACTTGTGTATTACAATTTCTCCTATCTTGTTCCTGCTTTGCCATGATTTTTAAAAATATATTTTTATAGGTCCCTTAATATAATATTATAATCAAAATAATGCATCAATTTTGTCAATTAAATTTAAAATGAACTTCTAGTAGGGTAAAAACAAACTTACCCACCCAATAAAAGCCCCGATTCCTTCTAAAAGTATGTTGTTTTTGTAAAAATATGCAAGAATTAAAAACTAAATAGATTTTTGAGAACTTAAGTCTGCAAAAGGATAATGCTCTACTGAACAAAATATTTATATCCTCTTGGCAAACTCATTTTGTGGCTCCTGATCTATTGTTTAGTGCCATGTGTGACATAAAATGCAAAACTTTGCCCCTGAATTATGTTATGTCTACTAGGACAGACACATCCTAATCTAATCTTCAGTGTAGCAGAGCCTCTTACTGATTTTCTTCTCCAACGCAATCTCACCTCTTCTGTGATCCTCTGATGGATCTCTGGACGGCGCCTCCTCGGTGCATGGGAGCATCAGTCGGACGCGTGAGGATACTTGAGATGCTTGCGCATGAGTAAATCATATCTGCTGCGGTGACGTGTGGATATGATTGACAGCGCTCGTTGTCCAGTCACAGGAGGAAAAGCAACACCAAAACAATACTGATTTGCTGCCAGTCCAAGTGGGAGTGAGCGGGGCGCTCCGGTCTGCGCCCCGGGGGCAAAGTTGAAGCGGCCAATCCCAAAGAGGCCTCAGGTCACATGCTGAGCAAAAGTTTAAGGACTTGCATAGACACCCATTAGGCCGGCGCCCCTCTGTACGTAAATGATGTATTCACAACACAGTTACTACGTAAAAACATTGTGAAACCCCTTTTATTGATGGTGACAGGTGCTGCTGACAGACTATTACTATGTGGTAAAAATAAATGTTTTTATCCGTTATTTTTTATAATTTAAAGACAAATTATGTTGTGTTTAAGTAGACTTTCTCTGTTGAATTTTGGAGGGGGCGGCGCCCCAGCGCCCCCTATTGACAAGCCGCCACTGCTCTTATCTCATACCTGTTTATTTATTGTTTTTTATTAAATTTTGCTGTCTTTAAATGCCCTCAAATGTTCTGTTTTAACTCCCCTAAGCACTTAAAACTGCTTTCATATGAATGGTGTTCTATGAATAGCTGTCCTGCATTAGGCAATACCCCGGTTGGACCACAGCAGATGACTAATTCAGGACACTGCACTGTTTTTACTGTAATCAGTATTTGGATGTTACCCAAAGGTTTGGTTTGGACCCATAATTAGGTAATAAATATCAAGCATTGCTGATATTAGTACTTTAATGGATGCCCTTTTTCATCAGAAACATCACATTATATCCTTTCTCTTCAGGAAAAGCAGTTTGTCATTTCTGAAGTTGTAAATATGGAAGCAGAGGGCTGAATCTGAAACTTTTACGGGCACCAAACAGCTGCCAAAAATAAGTCGTCACTGACAGGTGAGTGATGGCCTGTTGGACTGAAGTAATCAGTACACATGCTGTGGTCAATGCATGTGCTGTGTGTTAGTCGGGGGTAGTCTCATAAAAGCGCAGGTTTGCAAGGACAGTTTTATTTCTAGCTGATTAAATAGAGACGTGCACTATGAGTGACAACTGATCCCAAGTATCAAACGTGATGACACAAAATTAAGCACTGTCAAAGAATAAAAATGTACTGAGTATATGAACAACCCTGATTTTGATCAAGGTGCAGTAAACCCACTCAACAGACTTTTCACCACTATTAATACTACAGACTAGCCTTCCCCAATAGTTATTTGAATATTATGAATAGGTCAGTAGGACTGAAGAATGTAAATTACTCACAGTTGGTTTTTATTTAGCAGTAGCCTTTACTGCAGCTGGCTCTGCGGGTTCCTGTCTCAGAAAATTGATGTAATAACACTTAAAAACAGTAAACTCTTCTGAATAGATTTTAAGATTCTTTAATTGGTTCATAAAGCTCTTAATGGTCTTGCTCCTTCTCATTTATCTGTTGTGCTTTTATGAATGCAGCTGAGCCCTCAGGTCCTGAGGTTGTGGTCTTTTAATAGTGACCAGAGTAGAACTAAAACACACGGTGAAGCATTTGTTTATCATTATGGCCCCCGTCTAAGGTGCAGTCATCTTGAAGTCAAAGTCAAAGCTAGTTTTATAGTTAATTTCTGCCATATTTACAGGATATACTGATTTTTTTTTCTCTTTTTACCCCTTAGAGTAACATTTATGTACTTGAAAAAAATAGCAATATGAAGACACCAGGGGGGTGAGGCACCAACAATTATTCCTGCTGTGTTGACGATGCGTTGCAGGGTCCTACGGTTGTGGGCATTGCAGTTCCCATAGCACACTGTGATTCAGCTGGTCAGGATGCTCTCAATGGTGTCTCTGTCATGATCCTGTTTTCTGTTTTAATTAAGTTACCCATTTTGGATTCATGTTTTGTGTCTTGTCTTGTACTTCCTGTTTTATTTTGAAATTCACCTCTTTCCTTGTTTCCGTAGGTTTTCCTTCCTGTCCTGCATTGTCACACCTGATTCCTGATTGTTCCTTCCCAGCTGTGGCTAATCACCCCCAATCACCTCATGTATTTAAACCTTGTGTCTTCCCCTGTCTTGTTGCCAGTTCGTTTGTACCTCAGTGTCGCTTTCAAGCATTCTTTCTAGTCTTGTTCCATGTCTGATCTGATCCTGCTTTGTTTTTTGACCTTGCCTTTTTGCCTCAACGTTTTTGGATACCTCTGCCTTGTCTGACTGATCTTCTGTGTACCGAACCTGACCTGTAAAATAAACCAAGCCTTTTTGGAACTGCTTTTCACCTTGTGCCTTGCATTTGGGTCCTTAACCTGGTCTAGTTTATGTCAGTCTCTTCGGAAGGAGCACATGATGGGTGGGGGTGCTGTTGCCTTTTTTAGTTTGCGGAAGGAAGTAGAGCTGCTGTCCTTTCTTTGCAAGTGATGTGATGATCTATGTCCAAAAAGGGTGCTCACTAATGTGCATCCCCAGGAAACTTGGTGCTGCTCACCCTTTCCTCAGCAGAACCGTTGCTGATGGGTGGGATGTGCTGGTGTGGCCTCTCCTGATGTTGAGGACAACCTCCTTGATCTCGTCCACGTTTATTAGGAGGTTGTAGTTTGTGAACCATGTGGACAGCTGGTTCACTTCCGTCCTGTAGTTGGTCTTGTCATTGTTGGAGACGAGACCCACAACAGTAGAGTCCTCCGCAAACTTGATGATGTGGTTGGTGCTGAAGGTTGGGCTGCAGAAATGGGCCATTAAAGTAAGCAGTAGGGCCTGAGCACACATCCCTGACTGCGATGGTGCTGTAGGTGTTGTTGCCAACTCTGACTGCTTGTGGCCTTCTGGTGAGAAAGAAGCAGAACAACCAACTGCAGAGAGAGGTGTTGAGTCCAAGGTGGTCCAGTCTCTAGATCAGCTGTCGTGGGAATATGGTGTTGAATGCTGAGCTGAAGTCTGTAAAAGGCATTCTCACGTGTCTTTGATGTCCAGGTGGGTGAAGGCAGGGTGGTGAGCAGTGCAGATGCAACTACATGGTAATCATTGGAATTTAATGGTAACAGTGGAGTTTTCCTTGTGATATCAGCTTTACTTCCTACATAATATACCTCCTTATTATCAGTGTTATTACCTAATAATTACAATTACCATCTGATAACCTGGTATTACCTTGTTATTAGCAGACGGTCAAGGAAGATTTACCAAACATTAATTGCAGAAGCAGAATATAATTTAAGTTTGGTGTTAGAGCATGACTTTATCACTCCTTGTACAGTTATTTTGCCTGCAGATTTAAAAAGTGATGAGATTATAATTTAGCCAAGAGATGGATGTTGGGTTGGTGGAGGGTTGAAAGCAAGAATGCAGTACTCATGCAGGCAGTGCTGGCACACTGTAGCAGGAAAATAAACTAGATGTCAACTCAGATACCCTACTAAATGATAGGATGTTTGTTGGATGACTGAATAATGATGAATGTCAGGAGTGAAAGCAGTGCAGCTTGAGTGTTCTGCCTCATCTAGTTTACATATGTGCTCTGTACAGTCTGTTGCATAGAGATGTGTACAGACTATCAGCTCTACACCACCTATAGGAGGCCCTTGACAACAGCTGTTTGTCTTTCACAGACTTGATCTATGTAATAAATCAATACTTTTGCTGTTTGATCTGACATACAGTAATATTGAAAAAGCAAATATTCCACCAGTCACGAAGGTTTCATAAAAGACAGAGGCATCCACAGCGGGGTTTTATCCAGGAAAGACAGCAAGAGCTCAAGGTCTTTGTATTTGGGTAACAGGGGCATGTAACAACCACAGCCAGACTCCATCCACTCCTTTTAACACAACCTGCTTCAGACAGAGTCCACAGACTGAGAAATGACAGTGTGTGTCTTGTTATCTTGTATTTGGATATTAGTCACCCAAGAGCCCCTGAGTGATTCACACTGGTAATAAAAGTTTTATGTAATTTGTGGATCGGAAAAAACATAATGAATCAGGAGATAATGTTTGTGATTAAATTAGAATTGGTACTGGAAAACAGAGACATGGGCCCCAAATATCACTTATATCAAAAAAACATCTGTGGGGCTTTAAATCGGCATTTCATCAGCTTTGTTCATTTTGCAATATGAGAATTTTTATATTTACACTCATTATTTTTGATCATTTGCAGGTGAAAGAATCTGAAACAAGTTAGAATCGAGCCAAAACCATGTTAAGAGATGTTTTGAGGGACTAATTCAGCAATTTCTGCATTTTTTCTGTTTTAAACATTATAAGGTGAATGCCTTTACATTCCTTCTTACCTGAAATTTAAGAAAATAATGCTTCTTATAGCCTGTGATGCTTAAAGCAAATGTTTTGTGTTTTTTAAGTTAACATGCATTATCATTAAAACATGCAATCTTTGCAAGATCCTCCCTTGGAAAGTTTATCTTGGAGAATCCTTCCCTTTACTCCACTGTCAGAATTTAAAAAAATACATATCTATAGGCACTTCTAAAAAATTTTAATGTGTTCAGATCAGGGGTGTCCATACTTTTTTTTTCGAGGGCCACACAGCGAAAAACACATGTGACCAGGCCACTTTGCTCTACCTTGCCTTTGATGTATTAAAAATTCAAGGATTCTGAGGTGCTAATCAGATTTCAGGTGGCTCTGGCCTACCCTGGGTACCCCTGTCAGACCCCTGTCAGGATGAAATAAAAAAAAAGAAAAAAAAGTTCTGTATAACAGAGTGGAGTGATGCTTACACCTCATCGTCACGCTCAGATACAAATCAAGAGCAAACTTGTACAAATTAAGCTGCTACAATTTAAATGAATTTTGGTGCCTGAAGATGGTGCGCTACGTGATGAACCTGTTTATCATGTCTCTTCCATGCGATATATTACTTCCAGAGCAAGACAGAAATCTGCAGCATCTAAACTTCTTTTGCTCCCCCTCTTTGCAGCATCAGAAATTTTCTTGAAATGGCTTGTTTCCCAAGCACTGCTGGGAGCCCTTTCAACCACTTTACTGACTATTGTATAAACTATCCCTTGAATGCATATTTTATATAGTCTTTAGTGCAATCTTAAAATAGACCAAGAGGTAGTCTAACCTGAAGGATGCCTCAGGGAACCATCCTTGGTCCTGCACTTCTTACTGTATACAGGCTTTAGTTCAAATACTGTTAGTGAAGTGCTCATTTTTCCAAATGTTAGCATGTTCTGATACTCATATCAACCTGGTCTGACCTGTGGGATACTTCAGAAATCTATCCGACACTCTAAAATGTAATGACTATTCTTATTTAAATTACATTTGTGCACTTTACTTAAATCTTAGAAACCTGTTGATTCAACTCAATCAATATAAGTAAGAAACCCATTTAGCCTGAAAAAAGTTTGCAACTAAATTCCTGTGTGTAAGCTAAAGTCCAAACTTTTTGTTAAGGTGATTGAACACTGAGTTCAGGATTGCACATGCCCAGTAAAGCCAAGCGGGAGACAACTCTGCAGCTTGACTCTGGTGTGGGAGGTCCCAGAATTTCTCACAGTCTCAAGGTGAGTTATTCAACTTCAGTATATATCTCATGTGCCATCAATGACGCTATTATTCATATTTATTGTGGCAGACCAGCTTTTCATGTTAAAATAAAACTATTTACAGACTTATGCTAGCTAATGTTAGCTTAAAGCGGCCGAAGCTAAGTAGGCCTTGCTAACATTAAAAAGCTGTGTCACGGTTATACTTTATAGCCTTTTTTATTTATGTCTATGATAAGAATAGGACAGGTTTCAGTGTGATATGAACGCTCATTTCATGCAACACTTTAGCGCATCTGTGACCGAACCGTCCCAAACGAAGCCTGCTGACATGCATGTAGCCTTTCACTCGGCCATGTGGCGGCAGCATTCGCACCAAGTGGAGTGGAGCCACACAAATGAAAGAAAAGAAGAAGACTGTAACCGCTCATGTCCGTACCTGCTCCGTGTGTGAGCGCGTTCAGAATAGGCTGACAACTTTGATGAAACATGCGGGGACATTGACGGGGAGGAGTGAGGTGCGCACCACTCGAACCAACACCGTATTTGCTAACTCAGACAGCACTCGCACATGTAGCATCAGCCAGCACCGAGTGGCAGTCCGGTCGAGTATCCCGTCAGGCGCGGTGCGATCTACCGGCTGTTTGAAACGCTAATACATTCACTCTTGAAAGTTTTGATATCTTTCCAGCCAGTGGTGTAGTCTACGTGATACTCAGGCAGCCCATGTGCATGTGAGCATTTTATCTAAATACCTCCTAAATGCCTCAGCATCTCAGTGCGCTGACTCCGCTGTGTGCCAGTGCGCATAAAGACGCACAGCGCAGGGACAGTGAGGGATCATCAGCCACTTTGTGTGATTTTATAATTCAAACGGAAACGGTGTCCTGATGGCTCATGTTCACTGTTTGTGAGCACAAATACTTAGAAAATGACACGTCAGCCTTTTGGTTAATCAAAACTCAACATTCTTCAGCAGTCCAGCTCTGTACCGCTGTTTTTACTCTCTTACTTTCTTTCTAGATGATAAATTCATCCTGAGGTATCCTGAATCGCTTATTTGCCATGATGTAAGAACAATCTGTAAAGGATCAAGCTCCAAATACAACCTACTAGTGCAGAGATTCTCAACCTGTGGGTTGAGGCCCAAAAGTGGGTCACAGAGCCATTTGTAGTGGACATGTATAAAGTAGGGGTGGGGGGTGGGAGGAGCGCTCAGAGTATACCCACTAGAATAAAACAGACTACACCACTGTTTCCAACCCACAATGAGACCGAGCTCCAGTGCGTTGGGGCTGTTTCCGGCTTCAAAGCATCCACCAGGGAGACCCCAATTGTTGCATGCTACACCCCACTTTGTGACAAGAGATGGACATGAATGTAGAACTTGTAGAACCTCTCTGAATTAGAAAAAATGATCATGTTATTGTGAGTGGCTACTTAATATTGTGTCTCATTTACCGTTTCCAAATATTAAAATTAAACATTAGTATTTCATAGAAGTTCAATTTTTTGCTTTTTTCAGATGCTGAATTTTCAGAGAATTGCTGAACATAGTATATTAATTATTTTTATGATCCAATAGAATTTGTAATATCTGAATATGAAAACACAACTGACTGTTTCAGGTGAGCGTACTTGGGTTCAACCAGGAGCTACTGGAACTGCCTCTTTCTCTCCTTCTATGTAGTGAAAACCATTATTGTGACTGTTTTTCTTTGTTTTGTTTTTTATTGCAGATTGAAAAAAGACAACCAACACTGATGCAGTGGAAATGTAAGTTTATACTTGTTTATAGTTGTTTATACCTATATTTGCAACTTCAGTTGTGAAAAGCAAGGACAGCTTCTCAAACATTATAGACTAAAACTTGGTGGCTACACAAGAGCAGTACCATCACCATGTCTCCATTTGGATTGCCCCTGCACATTTAAATCCTTTAATGCATTGAAGGTGCATTTGTCAAGAGCGCACTCATTGATCAAAGATCATCTCACCAAGGCCAGGAAATATGGACCTCAAAACACAGTCCTTGCAGCTACATCTGTTACCATAGATGGTATTAAGTATGCAAATGACATGTTAGTGTCTGTTGGTTCATGTGCAGGCCTACCAGAGTTCAGGCAGATTCATCAGATTTTGATAGTGAGTACCAATGTTATGTTCTGCAGAGAGATGATTACATGGTATCATGAACACCTCAGATCTTATGAAGTCTGCAAGAGTAGCTCAAACCTGATTGTAACCCATTTAGCTGATCTCAATGATATCGTTCCACTCTCTGCCTACAGAGTGAAAGGCCAGCTGCTTGTTACCTTGAAACGTTACATTTTGTGCTGATGTCATATCCTTTCAGAATCATGGACCAGTCCTGGCCAGTGAGAGTCGTGGTTGATGACAATGACATTCACAAGGTCACTTTCCAAGAAAGGCCTGACAATTTGGAAGAGCTCATCAGTGAGTTAAAAAAACGACTCAGTCTGCAGTATGACTTAATGTTTCACTATGAAGACCCAGATTTCAATGCTTTTTGCAACCTCACGGATGTAACTGAATTGCCTCCAAGACCAACAGTGAAGATTGTCTCGTTGGAAAATGTAATTAAGACATTGTCTTCAGCCAGTCCCTCATCTTCAGCTTGTGACCTGTCTATCGCAAGTTCATCTGACGCTGATATACTCCCGCGCCATGAGAGGAGGACCTTGCGTGAACCTTGGCCTTCTACATTTGAGGTGCCATATTTTTCTGTGGATATTGAGTATAGGCTGAGACAGGGAAACCTCATTTGTATGAAAGATGGAACACGCATGTCAGTGTCTCGAGACATGAAACATGACATTTTGCAGAAATTAGCAGAAGAAATGTACAAATACTTGGCTTATCCCCAAGATGAACACTTCTCAGTTGTTGCTGAGGCGCTGATTGGGAAACACCCATGTCTTAAAGAGCCAGGATCTACCAGGGCTTGCAATGGATGGAAGAATAGTTTAAAATTCAAGATGGGTAATCTGCGTGCCAAACTCCGCCGATGTGGATTGGCAGATGTGTCAGTCAACAGTAATATGAAAAACCAACAGGACCCAAATGGAGAGCCACCAGCAAAAAATCTAAAGAGGCCCAGGAGAAGTGAAACAAACTTCCTTCCAAATTTTCCAAAAGGTGAGGATGAGTTAACACTCGAAAGCTCTCGACAGATCCTGGAAAATGAGATGAAGAAAAGGTCACCAGATGGACTGTATGTGAATCGCCTGATGAACCAGACCTTCTCATTGAGACGTAAAGAAATCGTGGAAGAGCAGCCATCTGTAAAGCAGATGTTGGAACGCTGGCCAGCTCTTTTCTGCAAACAACAGGTAAGTATTTGAGTGAATCTGATAAATACAAATGTGTCTGCCCCATGTAGGTTGTTTCATGTTGGAGTTCTCTTTTCACTTGTCTTTAAAACAATGCTTGTGTTCTGTTTCATCCTCAAATATTTTTGCTGAGTTCACCGGAGTGGCATGCAGAAACCTGGAGCAAGATTTCTCTGAAGCTTTAGATCGTCACACACTCCACTTCCTTGAAATCTTCAAGTCCAAAAAGGGGCTTGTTGGCAGGGCTCTTTCACAGATTCTTGACCAGGTTGAACAGAGGGTGAGTATTCTGCAATATCTTCTTTTTTAGAGTTAGTTGAACACATGCGCACACACTTCACCATAGGCCCTCATTTTAACTCACTCACTCACTCACTCATTTAATCGTACACAGTCAGTTAGCTGCACATATGTGCACGCACACACCACCGTAGGCCCTCATTGAACTCCTTCACTCACTCACTCACTCACTCTCTCACATTCACTCGAATACAGTCAGATAGCTGCGCACATGTCTATACACACACCACCATAGGCCCTCATTGAACTCCTTCACTCCTTCACTGACTCACTCACTCACTCTCTCACATTCACTTGCACACAGTCAGTTAGTTGCACACATGCACACACACCACCGTAGGCCTTCATTGAACTCCTTCACTCATTCATTTTAACTCACTGACTCACTCACTTACATTCACTCAAACAGTCAGTTAGCTGCACACATGTACACACACGCACCACCAAAGGCCTTCATTTTAACTCACTAACTCACTCACTAACTCTGTCATATTTAATTGAACACAGTTAGCTGCACACATGTCTACACACACACCACCATAGGCCCTCATTGAACTCCTTCACTCACTCACTCACTCTCTCACATTCACTCGAACAGTCAGTTAGCTGCACACATGTCTACACACACACACACACCACCATAGGCCCTAATTGGACTCCTTCACTCACTCACTCACTCACATTCACTCGCACACAGTCAGTTAGTTGCTCAGATGCACATGCACACACACCACCAAAGGCCCTCATTGAACTCCTTCACTCATTCATTTTAACTCACTCGCTCACTGTCTTACATTCGCACAGTCAGCTGCACACATATCTACACACACACCACCATAGGCCCTCATTGAACTCCTTCACTCCTTCACTCACTCACTCACTCACTAGCTCACACTCTCACATTCACTCGCACAGTCAGCTGCACACATACGGACACACAAAATCATTGGCCCTCATTTTAACTCAGTCACTCATTTTAACTCAGTCACTCACTCATTCACTCACTTTCTTTCGCACACAGTCAGTCAGCTGCACACATGTGCACATACACTAGTGTAGGTCTTCATTCTAACTCAGTCATTCGCTCATTTACAGACACTCACTTACACACACAGACGCACCAACAAACTCAACAAAACATTCTGCTTATTTTCATTTTTTTCTGCAATTGGCAGACCAATGATGTCATTGCCATGAGGACTGCTGTGTTGCGATGTCTCCCGATTTTCCTTGGGGATGATGGAAGTGACTTCTACAGTGTCTGTTTTGTAAGTATTATAAAACTTTATGCTTGTACTTAATGTGCACTTGGAAGCCAAGATTTCTGTGTAATTTTGTTCTTACTTTTCTCAATTTCCACAGGATTGCGATCTCATGGCAGACTTCACTCAAGTTCCTGTGGGGATACTGACGGTTATCCCCGAAGACAGACAGCGGCCAGGTCCAAATACTCTACACCTTGAACCATCCAACACTGATATCATTCTAGAAGGTACCATTGTCATGGACGACATTGAAAGCCATGATCAAGCTTTTTGCCTTGTATATGGGTTAATCTATGCCCTGCATCTTGATTATCCAAAAACACAAAATAACACATTTGACTTCATTCAGAGGGTGATGCTCAGTCTGGGTGTAGGTAACCTAAAGCCCAAACTTTAGGTTGGGCTTTAGGCTTGAAAAATGCACTTTTGCCGTAGAGGCTAAACAATACAGGCACCTACAGTTTTGGATGCTGACACTTTCGTGGTGCTGACACTATTTCTATGTGTGAAGCTGTTCTCTCTTGTTCTCATTTTAAACAGCCAAATCTAGTTCACTAAGTTTATTAAACAAAAGCCTCAGTTACCATGAGTAGAAAAGGGGTATTATGATGACAGTAGAGGCTAAACACTACAGGCACCTACAGTTTTGGATGCTGACACTTCCTGGTGCTGACACTATTTCTATGTGTGAAGCTGTTCTCTCTTGTTCTCATTTTAAACAGCCAAATCTAGTTCACTAAGTTTATCAAACAAAAGCCTCAGTTACCATGAGTAGAAAAGGGGTATTATGATGACAGTAGAGGCTAAACACTACAGGCACCTACAGTTTTGGATGCTGACACTTCCTGGTGCTGACACTATTTCTATGTGTGAAGCTGTTCTATTTTTTCTCGTTTTAAACAGCCAAATCTAGTTCACTAAGTTTAACAAACAAAAGCCTCCGTTACTATGAGTAGAAAAGGGGTGTTATGATGACATTTGTTTAGATTTTCAATTTTGATATTTTTGACAGTTAGTTGCACACATTAGCGCACACACACACACACACACACACACACACACATCACCATAGGCCCTCGTTTTTACTGACACACACACACACACACCTTCACTCACTCACACACAGCCAGTTACTTGCACACATGTGCATACACACACACCCCCATAGGCCCTCATTTTCACTCAGTTGCTCACTCAAACACGCACATATTTACACACTGTATTGTTAATATCGACAATGTCAGTGTTTTGACCGAACTATACGATGGCTTTTATTTGATTTGGCAAAAAATAAAGAATCGTTCCTTGTGTACTAACTATCCTTTGTTGTGCTTACTTTATTTATTTAAGGCAATCGGTTTCCTAGATTCCATTAAGTAAACAGTACTGTTCATGTAAGTCAGAATAACTTGGTGTAGCCGAGTTGATTTTATTCGACATTTCTAAGTTAAAACAACTTTCTTAATTCAAGTTAAAATTAACTTACTAGAATTAAGTACATACAACAAGGTTCTGAGTACACAGAACAAGTAAATATAAAGTAAATGTATTCTAAGACTTTCTGAAGATTCAAAAGCAAGGCAACTGGACTGTGTAGAGTTTGTTGGGAAGACGTTTCACTTCTCATCCAAGAAGCTTCTTCAGTTCCTACTTCTTGGATGAGAAGTGAAACGTCTTCCCAACAAACTCTACACAGTCCAGTTGCCTTGCTTTTGAATCTTCAGAATGACCATGACCTGGATGAATGAGAATCTACACAGACGTAATCCAAGACTATTAATCATATTTACTTAGCTTTTTTAAGGCAATCAGTTTCCAAAATTTTTTTTAAGTAATGCCAACTTGTTAAATTTTAGAGTGTAGGACATTAATTATTTGCCATAGAAATGCTTCTATACAATCAAATTTTCAAACCAATCCCAACACTTATATGCAGATGACACTCAGCTTTATCTCTCTATGAAACCAAACAGTTTGTTTGAACTTGCTGTCTCTTGCACTCTTTTTATTCTTTTGAAAGAATGAAAAATTAGATGGAGACCAAATTTCAACATCTGCGTCAAGAACAGAAGTTGCTCTGAAGTTTTTTAAACATGTCCTTTTTAGATTAATGTGACAGCTTTTCTTGGAACACATCTTTCTTGCAATTTTTTGACACATGCATCCATGTTTGCTGGGCATAAACTCAAGCTCTCTGGTGATCCACGGTCTTAAAAAGCATCATCATGGAACTGGAAGATGTTTTTTAGACTTTTATCCCCCTGTTTTACTTCCAAACCAAAGTGATCCAAAGGCCTTAGTTGTTCTTTAAATGAAGTGCTATCTGGCAAATGTTTGCATGCTTACACACACATATCATACTACACAACCATGGCCATTTAGATCAAAACCTCCCTTTGCCTGGGTGGGCTAAAGCTGACTGAGTCCCTCAGGTGGCTGCAGACCCTTGTTTCCCTTAATCTTGCAAATCTAATAAGTGTAATGAAAAATGATATTTGGCAGTTACTCAATTTCAACAACTCCCCCAAAAAACAAATGGAGAGTATAATTTATTTTGACAGACTAATTCGTATTTTCTGCTCTGGGATCCTTTGAAGGCATCTTATTTAGCACCTAAGGGAGCCAAAATATTTTATAAACTCAAGGACAATAAATAAAGTAAGAAATAAACATAGTCAAAGGCAAGCTTCTGTGTTTTGTATTTGCGCAGGGGTGTGATGCAAAACAGACTACAACAGAAAATGTGTCGGCCATTTCTATCCAAACCGCTACGTAGTAAACACATGAGAGGGCTGCAACATGAGCTTAACATTCCCTCACCAGGGAGCCTATGATTTATAGGTGATCTTAAAACCGTTGTCACCCAGTTCAGTTTAACGACTGAAAACGAACAGCTGAGGTGAAAAAAGATGTCCTCAAAGTAGGCCATTGTTATTTAAACCAACAGAGAGTCCATTATGAGAACACCAGAGACAAGCTGTTGAGAAGTTGGCTTTGGACACATTTGCACTTTTAATACAAGTACACAGTATTCAGACTTAATCCTAAAATAAGAAGTGAATGCAACTTAGGTCAGCCACTGATGTGCTGACTACTGTTTTGAAGGCTCTAGTTTGGATTTGTAACAGCTGAACAAGCAGGAAGGTTAACATTGTTAATGATTTAATTAAGTAGTTATGCCCTAGTTTAATTTGACAACAGGCTGTCGCTAATGAGGCCGTCGTATATTAGCTAATATGCTAAGTTTGGAGACTTTTCACCATTACCCATGTTCAGATCTGATGGATTTTTAACTTATTTCTTCCAAGACATGACAAAGATCAAGCCAAAATCCCAAGGCATACAATATTCATATCCATAATGTGTGTCACAGCCTCTTATCAGAGTATACTCTATCTTTATCTACTATTGCCAAACAAAAATAAAAAGATGTATTACTCCTTTTTTTTTTTTTTTTTTTTTTTTTAATCACAGCTGGTTTCATTAAGCTTTTCATTGAATACTAATTATTCTCTTTCTGGTTATATGTTTAAACAAATGGTGATATTTTAATTAAAGTCACTATCACTAGTCATTTTTGAAGATGACTTTGAAAAAAACAAACAACTGCAGTATGGCAGCTTATTAAGTGAGAAAATCTGCTTTTATCCAGTAGATTTCAACACCAGATTGTATTCTTTTTTTTTTTCAATCCAGTTGTTAAAAGGCACAGCATTTTGGTTTGATTTGGCTGATGTTGCTTTTGTGTCCTCCTGCAAGAAATGATAAGTCCTTGTGTACCGGCAGTATGGTAAAATGATGCTGATTTCAAAGGACTGACTCAATATCAGTATTGATATGCTTGAACATTTTTGATTTTTAGGTTTAGAAAAATGTAGATCTCCATCAACAGTTGTTTTAGGGAATTACAATGATTATTTATTTATTTTATTAGTGCCCAGAGAGAACCTACGAATGTACTTGGACACTTGGACACTGAAAGGTCCTAATCAACACGGGGTTTGAACCAACAACATTCTTATGAGCCATGCGCACTATCTGCTTCGCCACCATGCTGCCCTTACTGTTTTACAGCATGCCACAAATCTGACATTTATGAAAAATTTGCAACACAGCTGACTCGACTGCCCATGTCAGCTAAGGCCAAGAGTTTAAATGTTCTCTGCCATGGGGCACTCCTGTGTTCTTCCACGGATCAAAATCATCAGATTAATCCGTGACTCTTAATTGCTCATAGGTGTGAGTTTGAGTGTAAATGGTTGTCTCTCTATGTGGGCCTCTGATTGGCTGGCGACTGGTTTGGAGTGTACCCCACCTCTCAGCAGATGTCAGCTAGGATAAGCTCCAGCCCCCTTGACCCTTCAAGGGTTATCATAATAGATGATGGATGGATAGATGGAAGTCAAAATGAAACTATCCTTTTGAGTGATGAAAAATCCAAAACTGCTGTGACCTTGGTTGTGTCTGCAGGAGCTGGGGATCACACCTCCAACTTTCCTTTTATGGAGGACGAACTCCACCACTATTCCACAGAGGCCACATGTCAAGCTTTTGGCAAAATGTTTCATTTAACAAACACTCTTAAAGTGCCTTACTGCTTCAAGGAGCCAACAGAGTGTTGTGTAGTACTTCAGAAATGCTGACTATATGTTTTCGGTCCATTCAGGAAAGTCGTTACGTAGCAGGAATGCTAATGAGAGCTCTGACTGCAGGCTGACAGAGTGACTCGTTTGTCCTTCACCTGGCAGACCTCTCTGCCTCCAGGATCTGGCTTTTGAACAGAGCAGAAGCAGCAAAAAAAGTGGTTTCGATGATCAAAGACAGTGCTGATGCTGCTGTTGTGGATTCTTCCTAAGTCAACACAAACGCTTCGAAAGTGTGTGTGCATGTGAAACCACCTCAGACTGAAGTCCTGTTACATGCTTCTGATCAGGCCAGCCCTTTGTGGTCAAACCCTTTGGTGTGCACTGAAAATCATAAACACACATACAGTATTTGAGCCCATGTATTTATTCTCCCTCTGTTCATGATGATTTGATCACATGTTCCAGAACTAAAGGACTGACATGTTTTGTGGCCTGTAAAGTATGTCAAATGGAAAAGATGCATGTTAATGGTTTGTTTTGTTCTGTGCAGTTAGCTTACGCTTTGAATCTGATGTGGTCTGTTTACGAAGTGGCTGAAGCGCAGATGTTTGTAGGCCGGGTTCAGATGTAATAAATATGTTTTCAACATTTCGTCATATTTACAGGGATGACATGAGAACAGGAAAATCTCCAGCTTGTGTTGTTTATCACACAATCAGATTTTGAGCTTGAAATCTAATTTTACGGTGTAAAAATTTAAATTTCTACTGAAGCAACTATTTTCTGCAATTCAAGTTCACTGATGACCTTAATTCTGCTCACTCAATTAAGAATGCAAGGTCATATGTTTACAGAGAGGCAGAAAAACAGTGGTGCTACTGTGAATAAATTATAGAAGAAGAAATGGGATCAAGATATTCTAGAGTTGTACAATAATTTTTAAATTGAAGCTATAGTCCTCTATGTGATAAGACTTGGACAAACATTGTGATTTTAAAATTAGGAAAATAAAAAAAAAAACCAAGAAAGTAAGATAAAGAAAAAAATGTTAAAAATAACAACAATGGGCTCTCCCTTAGAGACAGGGTCAGAAGCTCGGTCATCTGGGAGGGGCTCGGAGTAGAGCCGCTGCTCCTCCACGTTGAGAGGAGCCATATGAGGTGGCTTGGGCATCTAATCAGAATACCTCCTGGATGAGGTGTTTTGGGTATGTCCCACTGGTAGGCGGCCCCAGGGAAGACCCGGGACACGCTGGAGGGACTATGTCTTGCAGCTGGCTTGCGAATGCCTCGGGATGCCCCGGGAAGAGCTGGATGAAGTGGCTGGGGAGAGGGAAGTCTGGGCTTCTCTGCTTAGGCTGCTGCCCCTGCAGCCCGACCACGGATAAGCGGAGAAAGATGGATGGATGGATGGACAACAATCTTAAAAAGAGGGAACATAATGGAATAAATAAAAACTATATATTAATTACTGTGCATCAGATTAGTAGAAGCAAATTGAGAGACAGAGGGAGTTAGACTCGGAAACTACCTTAAACTAATGGGCTCTAAATTCGTAGACCAGGCGCAGGCGCAGGCACCTGCCCTGCGCCGCGCCTGCGCCGCGCCAACGGGGTGTGTCCAGGGCATTTTGCAAGTTTCGTGCATGGCACAGTCTGGCGCAGGGAGGCGCACCCATGCCTCCATCTCTCCCAGTGGCACAAGTAGCACAGAGGGAGGAGAGTGGGTTTAACACAGCTGAGTGTGATCTTCACCAATCAAATGAACGCCTCTCCTCGACTTTAAATGCGCCGCGGGCGAGGCGCAGTGACAATTTCACCTCGGTGGCGAAGAAGATCAGAGCCGCTGTCACTTTTACAGCAACTGGGAGAGCGCAGGGGCCAACGATGCGCGTCAACGTGTGGACCACCTCGCGGGACAGATGTGATCTGTTCCTGTCTCATAAATACGAGTACAAAATTAAGTGATAATTACATTTAAACACAGCAGCAGGCTAATCAATTCATCATGCTTGTGATCCACCTGCATTCCTGGTCTGTCATCGCCAAAAAGCAGCGCCTTAGGTGAAAATGTATCTCCTCCTCATCCTCCTTGCAATAATGTACTCCATCTTTTTAGATCACGTTAAGAATAAAGATTAAAAGAGAGAAATATAGGCAATCACAGGTAAATCATTAAGACACCGAGCGACTTACATTTATTCAGCGAGCGTCTCTCCCTTTTTTCTTTTCTTTGAATTTCATGAGATGAGAGAAGCCAGATACTCTGTATCGGATGATGTGGCTGTTTGTGGTTGGCTTGCGAGATATGAACTCGTTAGTTATGACAAGCGTCTCTGATCTGACATCAGATGTGACAGGACAATTAATATAGATACAAAGGTAGATGCTGGTTCAGACGGTTACATTAAATAGTGGTTGCTGTGATTGTTTATTGCATTGACATGTGCCTGACACTCTGGATACCTGCCTGTGAGGTTTTGGTGACGTGTGCGCACAGCGCGCTTGTCAGCCAAATTACCACTGCCCGGGGTGCGCCTCTCCTGCGCTGAGAATAGACCAGGTTGGAGCTGGCGAGCTTTCAGCGCACCTTCCGCACGTTTTTTTGGCACGAAATTGTCACTGCGCCAAGCTGAATCTGTCAACACCTCCTCCGTCACGCCATCACACCCATCTCGGCGCAGCCTTTCTACCAAATTGCCAAATTGGCTGTGCACGGCGGTGCGCCGGATGAAAATACCACTGCGCGGGGTGCGCCACCCTGCGCCACCCTGAGTTGCGCCAGGAAATTAGAGCCCAATGTGTTGTCTTCTAGAATAAAACAAAACCTTTTTTTGGTTCCATTTCTGTTTCATGTGCGAGGGATGTAGCACAAATAATATGCAAGTAAAATAACAATTAAAAAGAATAGCTTAAGTTTACTACATCACACTCCAAAGACAGAAAAAGTAAATCAGTTTAATGCTTGTACTTATAAATATAAAAACCTGTAGCATCCTGTATGTCCCCTTGAGGTTGGCTTCAGATACCTGACACCCAAATGATAGTATGAAATGTTTTTTAACAGCCTGATTTGTAATAAAATTACTGACTACTATTGATCAGGCAGACTTAAGCCAAGCCTCAACACGGCCTCTCTTTGAGTAGCTTGATTCTAAAGTTCAGTTGAGATGACAGTATGGCAGCATCCATGACAAGGCGTCAACAAAGCTTTTTGATAATCAAACTGCTGACTTCTCATGGCTTTGTCCAATTCTTTCACAGTCTACAGTGTTGATGGACAGTGGGGTGCGAAGTCAAACTGCATTGTAACAGTGACGTAATGGACAAGGACCTAACTGGACTGATTCAGATTCTAGATGATGTTGGGCCTGTTTGAGAATCTTTGGAGCCTTTCGCAGAAGAGGCAAAATGTCTGAAGAGGCTGAACCAGTACAGCTGCCACTTAAGCTTTTATCGAACCACAATTTTGGCATTACATTATACCTAGTAATGTAATGCCAAAAATATGTTCAGCAAAAGTGATACAATCTTTTTGATCACCCAAATGTCTATTTCTCACAGGAAAATAAAGGAGAAGAAGTTCAGACTCATTTTCTGAACAAACAGACCCAACAAGGTCAAAGAAAGGATGGTACACTGGGTTTATAAATCATTACATTGATTGTGGTTGCTAATGAATCACAGGGGGGGCGTTGGCAAGTGCTTTAAATTGGCAAAGCCTGTCAATCAATTTAACATACCCAATGGAAACAACAGAAGTACACCCTGAGGCACCACTAGAACAGAAGGGTGGAGAAATATGGCATGTAAGACTAGAAACACATTTCGTAACTATTACAAACATACACCCACAGGATCTACACACCTCAGTCTCTAACCCAGTTTTGATCCCTCCAATAACAAGTGGAACATCAGCCTGACCTGAGAGTAAATGGTGAAATTCCACATAAAATTCAGCCTCTGCCAGCTCAGCTCAGAAGAAGCTCAAAAACTGTGAAGGCTTTCTGTTTTTTGCTGTACATGCTGCAAATTTTGTGACTAACCAGTTTGTGTGCCATTCCTTACATATGTGTCCTATTATGGTCTCATAATTTGCAGAATTTGTATCTGCTGTTCATAAAGGAAAGAAGAGATAAATCCTATAAATTTGTGTTCTGTTAGGCGTTCAGTCTGACAGGGGAACTGAGGTAATATCCAGCGCTGAGCTCAGGAAAGCCATGGTTTGCTGCGTCAGATCCAGGAGGTAAGAGGGAGGACAGGGAGGATTTGAGAGCAGGAGAAAAGAGAGTAAATCGCTATGCTCCTCAGAATGTAGAATCTGCACCCAGTGGGATTCATTAAAACAATATCTTAGGCTGTATTTATATATGGGCCTGACAGTAATGCTACAGCTGGTGTTTTAAATGACTACTCAGCTCTCTTAAGCACATCTCACTGTCAGATGTGTGCTGGAGAATGATGGATGAGCATGGTAATAAATAAGCATGGAGTAGTTCTTCTTCAGCTCCACTCAGGGTCTGGGGATCATTTGTTCGGAGGCTATTTATGGTCTTTGGTTTCTGGCAAATTCACAGGTGATGGATGTGAAAGCATTGTGTAGAGGTTCCTGTTGAGAAAAACGTATGCCAGACATTTTTAGATTTATATATCATGTAGAATTATTACAGGCCTCGGTTTGAAATTGCATCAGTGTTTCATCTTATGCTTGGGTGACCACATAAACTTTATTTAGGAATTTAAAGTCAGGTCAAACTTAGTCCCAAGCCCAACAACATAAAATGTATATGAGCTTTGAAAGCTCACAGCAGGGACTTACGCTCTTACAAATGTTAAAGTAAGTGTAGGAATGAAGAAAAAAACACAAAGAGTGTCAGAGAGGGGGGAATGAAGGAAGAAATGCTGGTTTTGATATTAAAAATGTCTTCGTAAGAATGAATGTTTTTTTACAGCCTGTAGATATTAATTTAAGTACTGTACAGCCTTGCTTGTAACTGAGAAAAATCCTTGTCTAATGAAAGGACAACTAGGCCATGGTGCCAGTGGTTAACTGGGCTGCACAGTTCTCATGTATTAAGGCTCTAGCAATGTTCGGGTGGCCTGGGTTGGATTTCTGCCTCTGGCCTATTTTGCCATGTGTCTTCCCCTTCTCCCTCCCCATTTTCAGACTTATTCAATGTGATTAAAAGAGAAGGATGGTTGCCAACAAACTGCTAACAAGGACTACAACAATTCAGAGTCAAATCACCATGTTGTAGTTCCATAAAAACTTATCCAACGCTGATTCAAGTGGCGGCTGGACTGGTTCAGCCTCTTCAGACATTTTGCCTCTTCTCCAAAAGGCTTCAAAGTTTCTTAAAGAGGTGCAGCATCATCAAGAACCTGAGCCAGTCCAGCTGCCACTTTGATCAGCTTATGGCATCCATGACCAAGATGACGAAGAATCTACACAGACATAAAAGCTGAATAGTATCTTTTTATTCTTTTAAATTTCGTTAAAGCCCATAAACTTGTGAAAGTTAGGTTTGTTATGAAGATTATCATCAAGTTTCATGCGTTTTGTTTGCCACAGATCTTATTATTAGAAATGATCTCATGACACAGTGAGAATTTGGTCAAGGGGTCACTCGGGCTACTTCAGCTGCTGGCACTTCCTCATGGGCCTCCATTGTAAGCCCCAGAGGTTGCTACCTGGTAACTACCTTGAGTTTATTTTAGTTAGTAAAATAGATCAATAAGCCAATCAATCAATTGTTATTTGTTAAGTGCCAAATCATAACAAATGTTATCTCAAGACAGGTTACTAAAGAGCAGGTCGAAGCCATACTCTGCAACACGTTCTGCACATTGAAATAGAATAAGCCCCTTGTGGTGGCCTTTACTTCACCTTCAGGTATACTTGCATGCTAACCACGCCAAAGCCTCTGGATGGACGGATGCATGGATAGATGGATTCAACCTGGAGGTAACTTGTTTCATATTAGGCGCCACATCGGAAAAGGCTCAGCCACCACAGGTTTTTAGCCTGGTTTAGCCTTAGGGACAACAAGGAGAAGCTTGTCCAGTTGATAAAAATAGTCTGTTTAAATGAGTAGTTGGAATAGGCAAAGAAATACAGTACCAATTTGGTGGGCATTAAATACCTCCTGAACTACATTATAACACAGATTTGGCACTACATTTCAGTACCATTCACTAAAAGTCAGACCTCAGGATACTGAACCCTTCCTGTCTTCTCTACCCAGTGGCCACCAGTATTAGAGGAAATCTATACAACACCCAACCCTACTGACTTGTAATTTGTTGGAGACTATCAAGGGATCTGCCTTAAATCATCCATCCAGCCAAATGTTCTTATCCTTACCTTAGCAGGCCACAAATCAGCCTAATGTTAATGGAAAGTAATTTGAAAAATGAACTACAAGGATTTGTCCACTTGGGAAGCATTATTGTCTGTACAAGAATTGTGGCGATCCATCCTCAAGTCACTGGGATAAACAGTCTTTAACAAAGTTGCCAAATCATGTATGGTTAACATCAACAGAGGGCTGAAGTAATTGAAGGAAATACAACAATGAGGAAATACTTGATCCAAACATAATGAGTGAAGAGAAACAGCAGTAGACGATATCCCACATGATTTTACAAAACCATCTTTATCTGCTGACTCTTTTATGTGATCTTTAGGCCTCCTATTTCCCACTAGTGTGCATATATCTATACACAATGTAAACACAGCTCAGAAAATTATGCCCAGCTCTGAATAATCTGCATCATTTGTTCTTGGAATTGTTTGTCCTGACTGATATAACAGGAGCACTTCTCTGAGAAAACCTGTGCAGCTTATGGACACTCACAGGGGATATAATAGGGTCCTCACACAGCCAGGAATGTCACGGACGTCTGCACATATGGAATGCCAACAGCCACACACATTCGCACCCAGACACATGGTTACCAGAACTAATACAGCTCTAACTTCCAGCTGGATGTCGGCCATTAATCGAGAGAAAAGCCAAAGCAGAGGGTGGGAGGAGGGAGGGACGACTGCCTACTGCTGTGCCCAAACATATGTCTGGAATACTGAGTGCTGCATCAATCAGAGCCGGTGTGGTTTAAGATCTTCTAAATTGACACCAAATTAAACATTCATCACTAATCACATCAAACCACCTGAGAGTTCAAAAGCTGGAGCAGGAAACAGTGGGGGCCTGAGTAGCCTAGCTTCAGGGTAGAGATTATGTATGCTGTATTATGCCTGTTTTTGTTGTTAGTGCTGCGTACATATGTGGACCAAATGTGCTCAAAAATGCAGATTGATGAAGTAAAACCCATAATGTGAAGAGGTTGGTTTGTTGTTGTTGTTTTTCTTTCTTATGGGGCTAGTTAAAGATTAGGAATTCTTTTTAGGGCCACAGTTTCACTGAGGACAAGGAGTTAAATTAGCAATGAGAAATATTTTACTGTTAATGAGACAAAACAATAGTTATATGAGGACCAAAGTGGCAATAGGAGGCAGACCTCTTGATTTTTCAGTAGGTATAAGGAGCCTTGATAAGGCATCAAGTTAACAAATTTCACTGGAACAAAGTCACATCAAATCAGCCATTGTTATAAAAGGTGCCTTTGAAAACCCTTTTAAAGACAGTTTTTGGATGCAGCCATACACTATCTCTACCTAACTTTGGATCAACCTACTGACAGGGACTTGAGTTGGTCTGATCTGCAGTGGTGCCCTGCAGGCTAACAGCCATTTCAGCTATGTCCCTTAAGATTCAAAATAGGAAATCCTTAATCAGTTCAAAACAACATAAAATTATTACTCAAATATTTCCTGCCTTTTTAAAAATTGCTGAGGGCTGATCAAAATTCACCAGTTGGCAGCAGTTGGCATAGTCTGGACACCCCTGGTGTTGAGAAACAGGAGACGGAGTCAGAAAGGAGGTTAGAGCACAGGGGGAGAAGTGAAGTAAACCGGTCTCAGGCTAGAATTAAACCTGGGTCACCAACATGAGACAAAGACCTTTCAACAAATGAACTGGTACACAGACACAACCACCAGGCTATGAGCACATCATTAAAGCGATACTTCAAAAAAACATCCTTTTTCATCTAAATGTATTGTATGTTTTTATTTTTCATATAATGCTTAGGCAATACTGTTCTGAAACATTCATGGTGATAACGCTCATTTTCAATTTGAATTTGATATTAGACTGAGCAGGCTATCCTGTTAGCTGTTAGCTACGGTCAAAATAAGTTCATTTTGTCACAGCACTTAAAATATAAGCTGTGTATCTTATAAGTGTCTTTAGCTGATTTTTTTTGTAATCTCATGGCTTCCTGGTTGGTTTATTTCTCCAAAAGATCTGTACGTTTGTACTAAAAAAATGGTTTATTGACATTTAAAAACTAAGTAGCAGGAATGAACATTTGCTCACATCTTTGTAGCTAATTCATTGCTTCAAATCCACAAAACTGTTTTAACCCTTGTAATGCTAACACATTTTTTTTGCTCCTTATGGTCCTACGGGATCATTTTTTATTTTCAATAATGCATGAAGAACCTAAATCCAGATGTCTTCAACAGATTTCTGAAGGTTTTTTTCCGAGACAGCCTGAGCTATCAGAATATTTATGCTGTAATGATGTCAGATTGATAAAATAAAATGTATATGTACTGTCGCTGACGAGGGCAAATGGCCTACAGCAGCTAAATGTAGTTCAAAAGAGAAGAAATGCAGCATAGCCAAATACAAGAGCAGAAGTGCTCCGGGCCTGCATGGGGCTCTGTGGCAGGTAAAGCATGTGGGAGAGACAGAAGAGAGAGACTGCGGTCAAACCAGCCAAACCATGGCCAAATCAACCGCTCCTAAATTTGAAGTGCTCATGTGTTTGAACCTTGACAGTTAATGCCCCGTGCTGAGCAAGATGGGGATGAGAGACAAGTTGCACAAATTAATTATGTTCCTGTTTTACCTTTTACCATCAAGAGTGTGAAATACAGAAGTCTTAACGTTGGCTCTAAGATGTCTCTTTTTCCAACATTAATGAACATAATTTGTAATAATATGGCATCAAATAGAAGTTGACGAATGCATGGAATGCAAAAGGTTTATTTTTATTTCATGAAACTGGTATGATTGTGAAAAGGAACCCTTGGACTATATGTCAAAGAAGAATGAAATACTTTTACTGTGTACTTTTTGAGTAATCTACTTTCAAAGAACATGAAATACTACAATGTTCAGAAAGTCTCACTTATTGAACTAGTTGAAAGGAGTGTTTAACAAAATATTTTGTGTAATCTACTCTATCTGTAAGTAGATTAAGTTAAGGTCCGGTTGAGATGAAGTGTGGAGTATGACAGTGTCCATTATGGGGCAGTAAAAGTATTCCAACGGCTCCTGTGGTAATTAAATGGCTGATATCACATGGCTACATCTAATTCTTTTACAGTCTATGGGTTTGAATATCAGTTGTTTGTTTGTTTGTTTATTTGTTTGATTGTTTTTAGCATCAATCATCATACAGAGTGAGATTCAGGTGAAAAGTGAATTATTTATTACTTTCTGCAGGCCCTTGAAACTCTCTGGAACGTTCACCATCCTGGACAGTCTACTTATCCAACAGAATCCTGTCCTTCTCTGAGGAAAAATTGTAATTTATGGCACTAGCTCACCAATGCAGCTGCAGTTTAAATATGATCGGAGATTTCAAAATGAATATTTCTGCTGTTTAGACAGTTGGAGGATGCAGGCGTCTTTTTAACATGGTTAGGATTTTAAAACTCTTGTGGTCTGAGCCTGGCCTAAGAGATGCACTAATCACAGGGGTCAAAGGGTTGTCTGGCCACAAACTTTCAAAGAAAGATGTCCTCTTTGACCCAAAGTTAGCCACAGCTCAGAAGAAAACGCAGACCAGTGTCTGTTTTTGTAGATTTGTCTACATTCAGTACATATTATGTTTTGATGAAAACTGACTCACTTCCGTTTACACAGGCTTCAAAGATACCGTACTTTAATGTGACAATCATCAAAACCATTTACTCAAGCCACAAAACATGATATGGATACTGTTAAACAAACTGGATTAATAAACACTAAAGTTTGCATATTCTGAGCAATAAGTTAAGAAGTTTTATGTCTTTTAATTTTCTGTGAATGACCTTGTATACGTGTCAAGGGTTGGCTGAGCACATTGTCAAAGTCAATGGACAAGAACTGACTCCACATTCAGCCAAGTGTATCTTCTGGATGTTTCCAAAAGTCTGCTCCATCAACCAACACACTCCCACATGAGTGCAAACACACAAACACACACATGCACACACACTGGGACATTAACTGGGTCAACTAAATCCTAAACTTTGGTCATCCTGCACACATTCCTGCCATCAATATGTCAGTAAATCTTTGTTTTAAATTGTGTGTAAAACATATATATATGTATATATATATATATATATATATATATATATATATATATATATATATATATATATATATATATATATATATATATATATATGTATATATATATATGTACATATATATATGGGGGTGGGGGGTGGGGTTTATGTGTGTGTGTGCATTAATGCTGTTAAGTGAAGAACGAGAGTTACATAACTGCGGTTCTATGAATTCTGGATGACCACCAGAGGCAGCTCTTAACACTGAATTATATCTGTCTCGTGCACGCGCAGGTCGAGTATTTAATATCAACAAAGTCACATGTGACCTGGGATGACGCCTGACGTAGCTCAAATAGCCTGCGTCATCGCGTGAGACGCCCCTACAGAATCTTCTCGCCAAGATTCCGAGTGACGGAGAACTCTGGCGGTCTTCCAGAATTCATAGAACCGCAGTTACATATGTAACTCTCGTTCTGTTTCATTCTTCCTGACCGCCAGAGGCAGTTCTTAACACTGGATGACTAATATCAGCATGGTCACGAGGAATCCCAACTCACCATGGACAGTGTTAAGGTTCCTGAAAAACCGCTGCTGCCAGTGCCTTGGAAGCAGCAACATTTACTCTGTAAAAACGGGCAAAGGTACATGGTGTGGCCCAAGTAGCTGCGGCACATATCTCACGAAGAGGGAACCCCCGTAGTGTTGCCCTGGAAGTGGAGACACTCAGGGTTGAATGACCCTTGACATTAAGAGGCGTCGGCAGACCCCTTGACCTGTAGACCTCTTCAATTGCCATAACAATCCACCTGGAAAGGCTCTGCTTGGACAGGGCTTGTCCTTTCCTGTGTCCGCCATGGGAGATAAACAGGCAATCAGAGTGGCGAAAGCTTGAGGTTGCCTGGATGTAGTGCCTCAGGGCCCTAACTGGGCAGAGCAGCTCTGCCATATTGACTCCCTCTCCTTGCGGGGATGAGGGGAGATAAGCTCCCAACTCAATGACCTGATTGGTGTAGTCTGCCCCCAACCTCTTAGGAAGGAACACTGGGTTAGGCCAGAGTGACACTCCTGTGCCATCTGAGTTCCAGCGCATACATGTGTCACTCACCGACAAGGCTTGAAGCTCACTCACACGCTTCGCTGAAGCTATCGCCAAAAGAAAGGCAGTCTTTGATGACAGCCACTCAATCCCCGCCTGTTCTAGAGGCTCAAAGGGGGGGAGGCAAAGGCCTCCAAGCACCAAAGGCAGGTCCCACGAGGGGACCTTAAAAGCTCGCGGTGGGTTTCGCCACTGAGCCCCTCTGAGAAACCGGGTCACCAGATTGTGGGACCCCAAGGTGCAGTTATCAACTGTACCATGCCTGGCCGAAATCGCAGCCACATATACCTTCAAGGTGGAATCAGAGATTCCCTTCTCTAGTAAAGACTGCAGAAACCGCAGTACTACTGGTACCGAGGCACTCTCAGGAGTCTCTTTGTGGGCCTTACTCCATTCTGAAAATAGTTTCCACCTATTTGCATAAAGTGCCCTCGTAGAGGGTGCCCTGGAGTCATTTATGGTCTGGAGAACTGCTGGGTCACAAGCAGCTAAGAGTGGCTCAGGCCCTTCAAGGGCCATACGCATAGTTGCAGGCGCTCCGGAGTCGGATGCCAGATGCTGCCCCCCAGCTGTGAGAGCAGGTCCTGCCATGTCGGCAGGCACCATGGGACCCCGCTCAGAAGACTGTACATGATTGGAAACCAGGGCCACAACAGGTCCACCTCTGCCCTGCCATATATCTTCCAAATCTCCTCTATCACCTCTGGGTGGAGCCTCCACTCCCCCGGGGGAGGTCTCTGGCGCGATAGTAAGTCTGCCACCAGGTTCTGTGGCCTGGGCAGGTACATGGCCCTGAGGCTGGCAAGGTGAGGGAAAGCCCATACATGGAGACGGTGCGCCACTCCCAGCAGCCGGGTTGACCTTGTGCCCCCTTGATGATTGACATGGTAGACTGCAGACATGTTGTCGGAACGCACAAGAACATGTTTGCCCTTTAAATGTGGTAGGAATCCGATGAGAGCCAAATGCATTGCCTGGAGCTCGAGCACATTTATGTGCTGCGTTGCCTCCTGAGCTGACCAAAGCCCTCTCACCGCTCTGTGCTTCCACACTGCCCCCCAACCAGATGTTGAAGCATCGGTCACTACCACTTCGCGACTGGACAGAAACTCCCTGTTTCTCCATGGTCGCAGAGCGAGAAGACATCGGCTGGACACCGTGACTCTCTTTGATCTGTGCACCCTTGGATCCAAATGAAGGCCATTCATCCAAACCTGGAGAGGTCGTAGGTACAACAGGCCCAGTGGCACCACTGATGTCACTGATGTTAGCATACCCAACAGCCTGAGACAAAGGCTGTACTGCAACCTTCTGCCCCTCCGGAAACAGAGGAGAAGCTGGAGTATGGCCTCTACTCTGCGTTGTGTGGGGGAGGCCAGCATGCGACCTGAATCCAGGGTCAATCCAATAAACACCACCCTCTGGCTGGGTATGAGACAGCTCTTTGCATAATTGACTGTGAGGCCTAACTGTGACACATGACGAAGAAGGGTCGAAGTGTCCTGATCTGTCTGCCTCCGGGTTGGTGCACAGATCAGCCAGTCGTCCAGGTATGGATGGATATGCATACCAGCGGCCTGCAATGGGGCCAACGCTGCCCGCATGCACCGTGTAAAAAGCCGCGGGGCAAGGGACAGCCCGAAAGGGAGCACTTTGAACTGATACACCCTGCCTTCGAATGCAAAGCGCAGGAGCTGTCGGTGGTGGAGCGCAATTGGCACATGAAAGTTTGCATCCTTTAAATCGATGGTTGTGAACCAACTCTGCTGAGTCACAGACTGTAGCACATCTGCCGTTCTCAGCATCTGAAAGGGCAACACCTTCAGAAACATGTTCAGCCTTCTTAGGTCTAGAATAGGGCGAAACCCGCCCTCTTTTTTGGGGATTAGAAAATACACTGAGTAGAACCCACCTTGCTGTGTCAGATGATCCACTTCTTCTATGGCATCCTTCTCCAGGAGGGTGGCTATCTCCTGGCTGAGTGCCTGTCGTTTTGTGGGATCGACGACTGTGGTATGTCAGATCCCACTGAAAGCTGGGGGCCGGCGTCGGAACTGAAGATTGTACCCCTGGGAAAGAGTGGCCACCACCCAAGGGTCTGAAGTGCAGCTTTTCCAGTAGCTGAGGTGCTGTTGGGAGAAGCGTCCGACTGCCGGCCCCAGGGCCTCAGGGCCTGTTCCCCTGGCCCTTAGAGTCTCTTGTCGGGCGAAACCCAGACCTCCGACCCCTCTGGGTCTGTAGCGCAGACCGTGGAGGGGGGCGTCTGTGGTAATCAGGCCGCTCAAGGGCCTGCAATGTTCTTGGGCAGGCACTAGGCCGGGCCGGCAATCGAGAACGGTCAGTGCCATAAGCCCCATGAAGCCGTCGTCTCTGAGTGGGCGCAGAGTCCTGAAGGCTGGCAAACTGTAACCGAGTTTGGTTTGCCTGGACTCCACGCTCCAAGGCTTGCTGTGCCGCTGGCCCAAACAACTCCCCAGGCACTACTGGGAGGGCCCGAAGAGCCCTCCGACCAGGTTCAGGAATCGGAGACTGAGCTAACCATACCTGGCGCCTAGTCAGGGTTAGCGTCGACATTAACCTGCCAAGCTCCCTAGTCATAATGGCAAACGCCTGCAAAGATGTGTCACTCAGGCTCTGGATGGATGCATCCAGGCCAGAGGACTGCAGGGACTGCGACAGGGCCAGTATCAAATGGGACAGTGAGTTACCAATACGCCCCATATGGGCCGCTGTATGGTAACATTTCACAAGATAATCGTCTGTGATGCGACACTGTGGCCTGGGGCAGCAAGCATCAGGTCTCAAAACCTCATTGGGTGACACAATGAGGGAGGCTATAGGTGGTTCTACTGCTGGCATCTGGCCCAGGCCATAACTGCAAGCATTCTGCATGGATGCCAGGGCCCTGCTGTCAGACGTATGGTGAGACAGAGACTTGGGGTCCGGCCAGCACTTGTGGAGCTCCTCAATGTATGGTTGGGATGGTGGAACAGAGAAGTTTGCCTTTGGAGGGGCCGCCTGAAGAAGGCAAGGCAAGGCAAGGCAAGGCAAGTTTATTTGTATAGCACAATTCATACACAAGGTAATTCAAAGTGCTTTACAGAACAAGAAAAATGCATTAAAGTCACAATACAAGATAAAAACAAAAATAATCATGATAAAATGAACTTTAAAAGAGAAGAGTGCAGATAAGATCTTTTCAGTCATATGCACAGTTAAATAGAGCTGTTTTGAGCCTAGATTTGAACATTGTCAGTGTAGAGGCCTGTCTCACATTTTCAGAAAGACTGTTCTAGATTTTAGCTGCATAAAACTGGAAACCTGATTCTCCATGTTTAGTCCTGACTCTGGGCACCAGCAGGAGGCTGGTCCCTGAGGTCCTCAGAGTCCGAGATGGTTCATATGGCACTAACATGTCAGAGATGTACTTTGGTGCTAGGCCGTGGAGAGACTTGTACACAAGCAGAGCTGCTTTAAAGTCTATTCTCTGAGCCACAGGAAGCCAGTGTAGGGACCTGAGCACAGGACTAATGTGCTCGTACTTCCTGGTTCTGGTCAGGACCCGAGCAGCAGCATTCTGGATGTACTGCAGCTGTCTTACAGCTCGTTTGGAGAGGCCAGTGAGCAGGCCGTTACAGTAGTCTAACCTACTGGAGACAAATGCATGGATAAGTCTCTCCAGGTCAGGTTTAGACACTATACCTTTGATTTTGGCAATGTTTTTTAGATGGTAAAAGGCTGCTGATGTTATTGATTTGATGTGGCTGTTGAAGTTCAAGTCTGAGTCCATTATTACCCCGAGATTTCTAACCTGATTTGTAGGTTTTAGAGAGAGAGACTGGAGATGACTGCTGACACTTTCTCTTTGTTTCTGTGGACCAAATACAATGACTTCAGTCTTGTCTGAATTTAGCTGGAGAAAGTTGTTCTGCATCCACAGACTGACCTGTAGGATGCAGTGACAGAGTGAATCCACTGGTCCATATTCACCTGCTGTCAGTGAGACATAGATCTGAGTGTCGTCTGCATAGTTGTGGTAGGACACATTATTACTATGTATTAACTGGCCTAAAGGCAGCATGTAAAGATTGAACAGAAGGGGTCCCATGATTGACCCTC
The DNA here is from genome assembly GCA_037902135.1 of Cetoscarus ocellatus. Lineage (NCBI taxonomy): Eukaryota > Metazoa > Chordata > Actinopteri > Labriformes > Labridae > Cetoscarus > Cetoscarus ocellatus. The sequence continues at coordinate 865,003 of JBAMNC010000801.1, read as the reverse complement.
TGGGCAACCCACAGGTCAAGGCCATGTGGTCCGAGACACAGTTACCAATTTCAACAAAGTACTTCCTGTCTTCTAGATAAGACTTCAACCAATTTAGGGCCTCGACAAGCGATAACCGAGTGCAGAGCAGTCAGTAACAATCAGCCTTTTCAACACCGAGATACCCCCAGCCTCGCGAGTCAAAGCTCAAACACTTTTCACCGCAGAGAAAAAGAAAAAACACACCAAGAAACCCGAAGCCAGGCTCGTCTTAAATGAAAACACTGCACTGCCGAGGCAAAAACACTCGTGGGGCAGGCTATACCTCTCAAACATAAATGATGTCCAGCTAGTAGGCTAAGACTTACCTTAGCAGCTCCCAGCTAACGTAAGCCAGTCTATAATGCACCGAGAGTGCCGGCGAAAACACCGGTCAGACAGCTCGGTCTGGTGAAACAATGTAGCCGTTGTGACTTATCGCAGCCCTTGGAGGACGAAATTCCGTAGCTCCAACCGTAGTTACAGGGCTCCAAGCAAAAAGTCTTTTCGGCGTCCTTCTGAAAGCAACCTGCAGCGCGGATGTCTGCGAGAAGATAGAAGGGGCGTCTCACATGATGACGCAGGCTATTTGAGCTACGTCAGGCGTCATCCCAGGTCACATGTGACTTTGTTGATATTAAATACTCGACCTGCGCGTGCACGAGACAGATATAATTCAGTGTTAAGAACTGCCTCTGGCGGTCAGGAAGAATGAAATAGAACTAAACATTACATGGAGAACTGTGAGGGTGCTTGCTTTTGCCTCGCCCTATCAGCATTATTTAGAGCAGGGTGAGGTGTGAGGCTGATTGGCTGTGATTAAGTCCAGGTGTGGTGACCTGATTTGGACCTCTGGGTCTGAGTGCTCAGTGCTTACTTATTGTCTCACCATCAGAGATCATGAGAGCTTCTCTGTGTGTCTCGAAAAGTCTACTTAAGCACTTAAAAACACTTGTGTATGATTTTAGTTTTTTTTTTAGTTTTCTAGTACCCCTAGGAAAGTTTTGGGATCAAAAGAAAAAGCTGGGATTAAAATCCTGCCTCATTGTTTTTCTTAAAACTCATACCAGTTGAATTTTGTTTAATTATATGGAGGGAAGTTTAGTTAGCAGTCATCTGCATGGCAGCATGGGTTTGGTTCTGCATTGGAGCTTTAATTTATTTGGGTGGGAGCCATCCTGTTTTCTTTCATTTCCTCATCCCTATAAATCAGTTGTGATTCTAGTGGTTATTCCTCTGGAGTGACATTAAGAAACCAGATTCCCCGACCTCCTTACAGAAAATAAAACAAATAAAAATGGGACAAGTAAGAAAAACATCCACAAATTAAAAAGAAATCATCAAACAAAACACAAGAACAATAAAATATGACGCAGCATCACACAATAAAACACAACAATGAATAATAAAAACACAATGACAATTAAAAACCCACAGTATTTGTTTTTCTCTTAATTTCTCTTGTGTTTTGTATATACTGTTGTGTTTTTTTCTTTTTATTGTTCTTTTTTTATTGGGTTTTAAATTTGTTTGTGAATTAGTCCAAAAATGTTGAAGTGAGTAAGCATTTAGCATTTCCTATCAAGGCTGAAAGTACATGTGATTTAGAATATATATGAATAGTTTGGATGAATGCCTGAAATAAGCTTTGTGATGAACACGTGCACACATTATTTCAGTGATTAATCTGAAATGCTAACAAATTGCTAACAAGGACTACAAAAATGGCTGGGTACCCTAATGTGAGCATTTCTAACAACTTTATAAAACAATAATTCATAGACCATACATACGCCAAAGCCATGAGGTCAAACTCAACCAGACCACTTGGTCATGAGGAAGTTCTTCAACAAGAGGTTACAACGTGATGTTATACGTTGGAAACATTGTAGTTTCTTCAAAGTTGAAGCACGATGTTGTAGTTCCATAGTAGCTTAAAATAGCTTATTACTCCCGCAATTACTTTTAAAAATATCACAAAAGTTAGATTTGTTTGTTAAAATTATCACACAGAATGGAACGTTTGTTCTTTTTAGTTGTTTTGTTTCTTCATTTGTTGTCATATTTTTTTGCTGTATTTTTTTTACCTTCGCCGAGGAGGTTATGTTTTTGCCAGAATACAGCTGCATTCACACCAAACGTGACTTGGCGACTGAGATCATATCGCCCATCCATAAATAGCTCATTTGGTCACCGTCACTGTCACTGTTGCGTTGCTCAGTGACGTTATGATATGATATGCGATCATATCATATCATATAGTAGGATGTATTAGCTTACATTATTCCAACTGTATCCTTTACACTCACCTACCAACCACATAACACTGCAGCTGATGGCCCTTCAGCAGTATCGTCTGTCAGCTGCACCTCGAGTAGGGAGTTCTCCGTGGTCCCGTCTAGACAGAACTAATGTGCTCACTACCTAATATTCACACATGGACATGAATTGTCACTCTGTGAACCGCAATAAAAACAGTCTGTCACGGGTGTTGTCACACACCCACACAACGCTGATCGTGGCACAGCCATACGCAACGTCACCTGAAAATTTCAAATTCTTCAACTTAGCCAACCAAGCAACAACAATTGTCAGTAATGGCCCAACTTAGAAATGATTAGAATTTGGTGGTGATCCAGATAACCGCCATTAGCAAATGATTGTTTTTGCTCAATAACTGTCTAACTAATAATGATATCAACACGATTCTGAGTGCTAGGTGCAAAGCAATCATATTATGATGGTAACTTTATCATGGAACTATTACTTAAAGATGTAAAAGTAATATGTGAGCTACCTTGGCGGAGGTTTGTGCTCTCTGAGTGCTTTCTAGTTTTTTATGTTTTGTTGTTACCTCTGTCTGCTTTTGTTAGCAAGAATACTAAAAACATCTACTGAATGGATTTTGCTGAAATTTTCAGCAGGTGTTAGTAATGGCCAAACTTTAAAATGATTACATTTTGGTGCTGATCCAGTCCATCTGTGAACAATCGTTTTTGCTTTAACTGTCAACAAAATAATGATATCAACATGATTCCAGATGCTAGGATTAGGTTATTAGGGTCAAGGGATTTTATTCTGAGGGTTACTGGATGGAGGTTAGCGCTCTCTGAGTGCTGTGTAGATTTGATGGGTTGTGATCTTTAACATTTTGTGATTTCTCATTGTGCTGTGTTTCTTTCAGTTATCATTTTGTTTTCTGATCTGCCCTTGTGTTTTTATTTTTGTTGTTTGCTGTCTAATTTTTGATCATTATATCTATTCAGTGTTGTGTGTTTTGCAAGCTGTTGCCTGTTTTTTCTTTTGATTTTCTCTTTTTGTTTTAATTTTCATGTTTCTTATTTGTTGTGTGTTTAAATTGATCTTACAGTTTTATGACAATCCCGTTTTTATTCTTATTGTTTGTTGTCTTCTTTGCACATGTATCTTTTTGGGTTTTTTTGTGTTTTTTGTGGGGTTTTTTTTTGTTTTTTTATTTACGTTGTAATTTGCACTATATGGCTCCCACTTGTACCTCATCACACTGAGAGTGTTAAAGAGATAATGGTTAAACAAAAACCTGTTTGAAGTGATCACTTCTGTATTGATGTTTTTAATGGGTTTTTAAGTGTACCCATACACCCACTACCCCTCCCTCTCGTTCACAAAACACATACACACACAGTGCTGCTGGGTCAGTTAATCAGTGTGTGCACACGTTGGCCTCCATTTTATCACACCATTACTGCTCTTTTTGTGGGTTAATGGCTGTGGTGGAATGTATTTACATTTCCACCGTCTACATTTCTGTGGATGTTAATGGGCATTTAAAACTCTTCTTCTGGGTCGTATAAAGTGGGTTAATTTGTGTCTGTGGTTATCCGATTGCAGATGAAGCAATTAGTTCATTCAACACACCGTTTAAAGTGACCCAAAGTGTAGCCTTGTTGCACTTTGTTGTCCAAATACAAGGTATGCATGACGTCATATTTTGCGTGATGGCCTTGCAGTTCCACTCAGAGTGGCAGAGACCAGCATCTAGTAACTGAAATTGGTGGTAGGAAACAGTGAAGCTTTAAATCACCAAAAAACTTCTGTGTTTTCAATCATTTTCAGAAGGCTTGATTACTTTTGATGATGTGTGTTATGGAAATTATAGATTTTAAGTTAATTTGTGTTTAAAAGTTACTAAATAAACTTTTGGTGCCTTAAAAATAAGTTAAAAATGCAGCATTAATCAGCCTAAGCTATAGGGTGAGGCCCTAAGTTGGTGGCCTAACTCAGTATCTGTGTGATTTTGTGTCCATTTAAAGGTCCCATTGCCTGAAAAATCATCTTCCTTTTTTTTTTTTATGTTGTTAGGGGCCTGTGGAGCAGAAGAACATGATACCTTTTACCGAACTGTTTGTTTCTTTTACTGAAACGTTGCACTTTTACTTCCTAGGATTTAATGTTTCAATGCCATCAGCTGAGGATCTACACTGTTCTCAGTGAACATTATCAAACAATAATAACAAAAATGTGATTTTTTTTCTGCTGAATTGAAGTATTTGCCTGCTTATTTCCCTCTAAATACTGTTGTCAGTTTGAGCTTCCTGTTACCCACTGGCACTGAATGGGACATCATGTGCATACCCTCTATTAGCAGTAGGACTACTGGCAATGATATTTCAGTTGTTTCTCAAGTAAGTCAGTTTACTCCTGTTATTGTGCAGTGATCTATGATGGTCACAACAATAATAACTAAACCCATCAAAGCCACAGCAGCCCAGCTATCTATCCAAACCGCAGGAGCCAAACTACCCGTCAAAGCCCCAGCAGCCTAGTCTTTCACTAGTCACTAAAAGTTCATAATCCAGGGTAACTCTCTGTTCTTATAAATACATGAGTCATTTCCTTTGAATTAATGATCTCATCATCCCTTAACGAGAATGAAAACCATTATCTCTAGGTAACTAAATAATTTGGCTTTTCTCAGCTTCCGCACAAGGGTATCATCAGAAAATCATAAGTGTGATAGCCCTGGAGGTAACAGGAGATGAGCAGAGTCATAAAATGAAGCTGACTCAATGTTGGGTTGAGCTTTCGCAGCCAGGAAACTCAAACTTAACCTGGAGGACACAGCGTTCATTATTTGCAAAACAATTTGAAATGTGGACTCGTCAGACTACAGCAAACTTTTCCTCTTTGCATCAGTCCACCTCAGACAAACTCAGGCCCGAGCAGCCTGCTGCATTTGATATATGGCTTTTGCTTTGCATGGTAGAGTTTTAACTTGCACTTGCAGATGTTGCGACAGTGGTTTATCAAAGTGTTCCTGAGCCCACATGGTGATATGTTTTATAGAATGATTTGGTTTTTAGGGCAGTGCTGCCTAAGGGATCTAAGGTCACAGGCATTCAGTGTTAGTTTTTTTGCCATTGCTACAACCATTGGACTCTTTGCTGTGATTGAATATTAGTGAGAGACAGTCAAAATCAGTGGACTGTTATCAGACTGCCATGACATGAGTCCTGCATGACCTAATGCTATGGTTTATTTCTACAGCTAAATTCCAATGTGCATATGTTTTTATTGGAAATAACAAATAATAGTTTTGGGGGCTAGTGACTCTTTAAATAGGCCACCAGACTGAAAAGTTGGTAGTAGTAAATGAGATGTATGGTGGATTTGCAGGCCAGCTCATGATATCTAGATTTTATGTTTGCCTTACTGATCATATTTACAGCTCTAAATGTTCTGAATATGTGTACATAATTTTGCCACTTGGTTCCACTAATTAAAAAACTTAATGTATCAATAGCATTGAACAATCTGCTCTTGTTATTTTACAGACCTCTTGTTGTCTTTGTGTTAGTTTCAAATAAAATGTTCTCCGGATATAAATCAAATCTTGTGTGGACTCCCTCTTTGTAGCCTCAGCTGCATTAGCCCCTGTGTTGTTCTCTCAACAGTACTCCATTTCATCTTTTGAAATGTATGTGTATCGGTGGCTTGTATGACTTCAAAATTTGTCTTGATTATTTTGATTAATGTGCAATGGTAAGATGAAGCCGTTTTCTCAGCTATGGCTCAATTAGTTTGAATAATAAAAGTGTACGTTGATTAACTGTTGAGCATATGTGCACAACATGATCATCCAAGGGTAACGGTATGAATGTGGATTTTAGGGTCTTCTGGGAGCTTCATGCATGTGGGCATATTCAGCTTGAAGACAGTTCTGTCAAGCCACCCTCATAAAGGAGAGGACTTGGCAATGAGATCTACACAGAAGGAATCCACAAGCTGTCCAATGTGAAGTATTATCAAAGACAAAATAGAGACATCTGGAGTGATGAATGATGGTTTAATGGATGTTCAGTATATCATAAAGAGGTTACACAATGACAATATACTTGTTTTATTGTGCTGCTCAGTCAGTGAGATCGTTGCTGTTGGGAACTGGGTCTTTTCAACAGCCAAGTGAACTGTAAAATAAATTAATTCACTGTGTATATGACTCCTCATAAAGTAAAATGTGTCATATGCAGTCATTGCACTTTATGCATTGTGTAAAGTTGGGCATACACTGATGTGGTAACAGTAGAGTGCCATGTTAGCTCACACTGTGCAGATGTAACGTTTATGTCTCATGACCAAAGAGCAGAATTCATGAGCTCACAATGTACATCTCCCTTGAATACCTGCTGATTTTTTTGCAATGCTCAAATACACAAATAAACTAAAAGGGTCTCATCATTGATCCTTTGCACATTATGCCACAGCACAATGCATAAATCCAGCATGTAAATTAATGGACATTTGCGCTAACAACAAATGTCCCCGTGGTGAAATTAAACCTACATATCCGACTATAAATATCTACTGTTGTGTAGTGGTACATTCTAACAAAGCTTTAAATGTCAGTTTTATAAATCTGCAAGTCATTTTATGAATCTTAAACTATCAATTGCAACAGAAGCACTTTGTGGGCAATGCTAGTAGTCGTCAAGCAAACTTATCATTAAAAACATGGCTGTGTCTCTTTCCAGTAAACTGTAAGTGCAGGCTGAATACTTACTTTGAAGATAAACATTAATTTGGATCTTTTGGTCTGTCTTTAGAGTTTAAAAAATGTTGATTTGGGTCCTTTAAAGAATAAATGTTGATTACAGCAAGGAGCATCTGCATGATGAGTGCCACAGACCGCAGATTTGCACAAATTAGCCGCTGGTATCCTCAGATTCCAAAACATCCTGAAACATCCTGAAACTTTTACAATTAGCAGCGAAATCCTGAAGAAAAAAAGCAGCATCTGAAGCTTAGTGTATATTTGTAAGTTCATTTATATATATTTCTCTGATACTAGGGGGGGACATCCCAAATGTGTGATTACATGATGATTTTAGATGTCTAAAATTATGTTTAGACTTCTAAAATGACCACGCCAAAACAAAAAGAAAATATTTTAGTCAATCAGCTTGATCTCTGCTCTCACTATGTGAGGGAGTGCAGTTGTAGGACCAGAATATAAAGCATGTCAGAAGTCTATCTATTTGGTTGGAGCTGCTGGTCAGGCCATGATTGTGCCTCACTCTGCACTGCACAACAAACAATGGAGGCTAATGCCGAAATCAGCGCCATCTTCAAAACCAGTTGAACAACTCAAGGTCAGAATAACCTTGAAATCACACAATGTATGTATGTCTTACATTGATTTAAGCTGAACAAAAAAAATGAAAAATAAAATAATCTCTGTAGAGAATCACATGCAGAAGCTCATCAGATGAGCTTTACACTGATTGGCTACTCAACTAATGTCTGATGGATGGGGCAAAGAGGGGTTTAAGGCCGTGAAGCACACTTTCAAAACAGGCATGGTGTTTGCCTGTGACAAGCAGAAAACATACGTGTAGGTGGAGGCTTTATAGTTATTACATAATAAACCCCAGAAAGTTCAAAACAAACAAACAAACAAACAAAAAAAGAAAAAAACAGAGATTTGCGTTTAGTAAAAGGTGTTGTGTTCCTCTGATTGACTCTGATTGGTTACCAGGTCAACTCTGTAGTAACTGGTCAGTTCAGCACTGCTCAGTATCACGTTGTCAGCAACTCTGCATTCACTCTAGCATCTACACTTTGAAATGGGCTTGAATTCATAAGCCAATGGGCTTAAACTGAAGACACTCTAGCGACATTCATACTGACATTTGATCTCTCACAGCCAAAATCTGATGTGGTCGTCTTTGAGTCATGGTGGATATTCATACAAAGTTTGATGCAAATTCGTTTGAGTGTTTAGGAGATATTGTGCTCGCAAACAAAAGATGACCAAAAGATTCCTCAACCTCGACCTTTGACCGATGACCCCTAAAATTTATTCAGTTATCCTTTGTATCCTTATCCTTTATCCTTCAATCCAGGTGAACACATACTTAAAATTTGAAGAAAGGCCCTTGAAGACTTTCTGAGATATTGTGTTCACAAGGCCTTGACCTTGAACAGATGGTACTAAGTATGGACAAACTGGAAACATAAAGGCTTTGGCCTTGGCTGTCTAACATGAAGAGTCTTACAAAAGCTTCAAAGTCAAGTATGTGCTTTAACAATCAAAAAGACCTGTGAAATCTCAGAGGTACTGCTAAAATACTTTAAAACAAAGCTGTCCGAGATTGAAGGGCAGGATGATAAATCTCTGATGTCTTTTGTCGACTCTCTACCTTCTATATCACCCAAACAAATGTAGGTCATTGCCTGAAGGTGCATATGTACAACATTTGCAACAGTGAATCATTTCCAGACCGCTCTCTCATCATCCTTATGTCTGGAAATTGTCACTCGGGCTTACAGTTCAGCACTTTCAGATTTTTTCTATATGTCTTTGGATTTCAGTCCAACAAATCACACCCACGCATACACACAAACACACCAGAGCTGCATGTGGCCTCAATCTTGAAAATGCATCTCTTTTAATTCCAGTTTCTCATCGCTCGGGCCTCTCACAGTGTAATCTGGTAAATTCTGCTCGACTCTCTTTCATGCTAGGACGGCCTCGTCTGCCTCCTTCATGTACGCTCGGCTTAAGAGGAACGGCCCTCGTTAGGCAAGTGTTAAATAATTAATACCTCCCAAACTACAGAGAGATGGAGAGGCAGTGGACAAGAAACAGAGAGAGATGTGTGAGCAGCGGACTTGATACAAACTCATTATGGCAGCAATCTGTGTTGTGCTTTGAACATGAACCCAGCGGATGATGTAGTTTGAGCATGTTATTGCACTTTAAGTCAGATTCATTGTGAAATGGACGGCTCAGTATGTGTAAATGTAGACATCAATGAAAATGCTCAGCCTTTTTTCCTTTTATGTGAGGCTATTCCTTTATAAACAGTCTTGGGATAGCAGCAAATTGTGTTTTAGATTTTTCAATAAAGACACAGCCTTTTCTGCTTTAAAATAAATGTATGCCGCTGATCACAGACAGCAGATTATAAAAAACAAATATGGAAATCAAAATAAAGAAAATGTGGCAGCATCCATGTCTGAAAGATGCAGGCTATTAACCAACCTTGGCTGCTTACATATTTTTGCGCTCTCTTCTCATTTAGCCTTCCACGAGGGAAATTTAAAGTGGCATTCACCTGTTCAATCTGGAACACCTGAGCTTCTTGTGACTCAGAAGATATTTAAGCCAGCATCCAGACTCATTTTCTTTGTCAGCTCATCCCACTGTTCTCTACCACCTGTGCCGCTTTGCTTTTGTTCAGTTGCCTTTCAACCTGGGCATACACTGTGTGATTCTAAGCCTATGGTGCGTCAGTCAATGATTGAAAATGACCTGAGTGCTCGCATATTAAAAGTAATATTGGGACAAAACTTGATGAAAGTCAACAAAGTTTTATACATCATATCAGTGGTAATTCTTTTACATCATCAAAAAAAACCAAAAAGATAAACACATTAATGCTGCAGCTCTGGAACACATACAAGGCATCACCAGCCAACACAGTAAGAAGGCAAAGCATAACAAAATATTCCAGTGTTATCTGAAGCTCTGCATAAATTTTCCTGCTTGTTCATGTGTCCTGATACAAGAGAAAGACACATCATACAGACATTCTTTCTGTCTGACATCTCAAAAAGAAAATCAAGTTGAGGGAACAGCATGTAGTTGCTCCCAGTGTGAGAGTGAATGCAGTCATATAAAAAGAAAATCAAACGTAACAGAAAACAACAGAAATCCATCGGACTGGTCGGTAGCCATTGGTCAGACTCAGATGTGGCTTTAATCTGCTGTTGTGTCCCTGTGTACGCTGCATGACAAACAAAGCACAGTTGGGCTTAAAGCCAAAGGCAGTCATGCGGCTCAAACCAACAACTGAGAGGATGTGCTGGTCAAGGAAGACGATTAGCACTGCAAGTCCAAGTGAAAGAGATCTAAATGGGGTATGGACAAGGCTACATGAATGAGGAGAGCAAAAACACCCTCCCGGAGACAGCATCACTTTGCATATACAGTATAAAGGGAAGTTTAGGTAACACTACATGCATCAGGTAGAGAGAGGCGCTAGGTTACAGGTTTACTGGTCTCAGAGTTGAGCTAAGTTATGTTTGTTTGTAATAAATATTACAAACTTCTGAGGAGAGCATATTTCCCCAGATATCGTTGAGTAACCATGACTCAGGGCTACCATAGACTAACCGGCATCGTTCGCAGTTTTCCAGCAGTAATCTCCGGTCAGGAGAAGAGCAAAAACATAATTTCTTTGAATGATTTTCATTGCTCCTCTTTTAAAGAAGAAATTGAGTTTATTTCTGATTAAAACCGCAGATATTGTCGCATTCACAGAGACTGCTTCAGAAGCCGCCATTGTTTTCAAACATGTAATCACTTCCCGCTGTCGTCACGTCTTCAGTTTCTGCCTCTCTTCCCTGATTGTGCTGTCCAGCTTTTTGCTGACTGAAGTCGTTGGAGATTGGCAAGATGGATCTGCGTGATTTCAGACAATGAATAAGGCAGGTCCATCCACACTGCAAGGTTACAAGTGATGTGCTTTATCCTAAATCCATACTGACTGCAGCTTTAATAATGTATCTGTCCAGAAATGCATCTTTCCTAATAAAAAATCATTTTCTAATATTTTTGAAATAGCAGAGGCAAAGACACTGGCCTGTAATTGGAGAAAACACTGGTAGTTTTAGCTGGCAATGTAGCACTGTAAGATCTACAAATAAAATATTTTAAAAATGAATGTATGCGTGGGCTCTTTTTTAACATCACAACACTGAAAAATTTGGTGGAAAGCAAAACTCCACATATATAAATAAATCTTATTTTCAACAATTTTTTGCCACAACAACCTCATATGATCAGACAGTATAATAAGCCCCTACTGAGCTCTTTATGAATTTACAAATGCCACAACACTCTCAGATTACAAAAGCTGCTCTGTTGACTCAGCCTTGTATTTGTAACCCCTCTGCATCTTACTCTGCCCTTCTCCTCTTGTTTTTCATGTTTCTGCAGTGGCCTGAAGGCGAGCTTTGTTAGCCGGACATCGTGAGACCATCATGTCTCCCCTCCTAATGTAATCAGATTCAGTGAATTACAACAGCGCTAATGGTATTAGGACCTGGTGACACTCATTTAGTCCACTTAAAGTCCCAGCATGTCTCAGAGTTTGGAAAAGTTAGAGCACAGAGAAAGTGACAGCTGTCCAAACAGCATCTCTTCCTGGTGAGGCAGAGAATTACAATAAAGATATTTTTAAGGATAAAGATGTATTTACTTTTAATATTATCCTCCCACACTGTCAAAATCTTCAAAGGGGATTTCTTATCTGGACCTCAGGCCCTGTCTGAATCTCCTGCTTCAGTTATCTGTCTGAAGGATTTTATTTAAATGAGTGTAAGTGGGCTAAGCTCTCCTGTCTGATCATCAAAATTTAACATATTGAGTCCAATATGCAAAAAAGACCCCACCAAAACAAATAAACAAAGAACAAGCTTAAGAGGGACTCACTCAGCAAGCACACACAAAAGTCAACAGCACTTTACTACAACAAAAAAACAGACAAGTCCTCAACTTCCCCTTAAGACAAAATGCAATAAACAGACAAACATGCGCACATATCTAGACAAACATAAACACACTTTTAAACATCAGTCTAAGATGAATAGCACCTTGAAAAAAAAACCTGTTTCATAGTCTTAAAGTACTGACAACATTTGACTTGTGACATAAGAATTTGGGACTTCTCATCCTTTTATTAAGTGTATGCCTAATCCATGGCAGTACACTGAGAACATTTTGAGTGTATGGTAGGATATGTAAATTCCACCCCCAGGGAGGCACAGATGGATCTGCCTGATTCAGTGTCTGTAATCAGGCAGATCACGTGTTGTTCTGTTATTAGGACTGCAGAGTTACAGAGTATGAGTGAAGAATGTCAAAAATTTAGTCCATACACTTAAAGATGGATGTACTGTTGGCTATGTGCCATTTATATAAAAATACTGTGAAGGAAGAAATCAGAAAAAGTACTCACATTTTTCACCTTTCTCAGTAAATACTGTAATACAGTAATGTAATGAGTTACTTTTAAAAGTATCACTTGATCCCGTTGTATCCCATTGAAACTATAAATATCAAGGATTATTCTGGCTTTGAAAACTGTTGCAAATGTTTAAGGTATTGTGAGTATACAACAACAACAACCAAAAAAAATCAAACATTTGTTTGTCCGATTCAGAAATTAAAGTCAACATATCAGCGTAAAAAAATAAAAACTGCATATTCAAATCCCCTGAAAGCAAGTAAATCCAAGTCTACAGAGATTTTTTATCCCTGAAGTTTTTTCAAAGGGGTTTCCTGTTCCCAAACTCTCTGACCTGCACACTGGAAATACACACACAAAAAAGTTTTAAGAGAACAAGAATGGTTTAGAGCTAATGTTCCTCTGCAGGGACTCGTATCTTTTAACATCTTCTTTATCATGTTAGTAGTGCTCAAAAGACTTTCCAATCAGGACTTCATTGGACTAATACATCACCCAATCTAGATTGAAAAGCCAAATCATTGTTAAAGTAAAGTTCTCCTGAATCATCTAATAATGTTCATTACTAAGTCTTAACTGTTACACATTAAACATTACATGCACAGCCCTTGAACCTCTCTCTGTGTACCTCTGAAACTAATGGGATAGACCTTTCATCCTCAACATTAAAATACTTAGTTTTTCATGTTCAGATCATTTATTTTTATTTTAAATTATTAAAATGGAAATGACGGTGCCGCTGATCGTATAGGCATCATAGTTCGTGCATGCACAGACATGGATGTGTTGTAATGCAGTCAGGCTTTTAGCTAACAACACAGTGGTCATTAATAAATCACATTCTGTCTCAGTCTCTTAGGTCAGAATAATTTAAAGTTAATATCTCTACACCACTAAAAGAAATACTTTTTTTAAAGACAGCTTTGTAGGTCATTACCATCCTGACAAAAAGAAGCACCAAATGGACACATAATGCTCTCTGCATTGTAATCACTTCAAATATATAAGTCTCTTCATCTATTTATGGTTAAACTCCTCTGGGAGATATAGGCTGCTTCATTTTGACTCTTTGAATTTCCGTAAAGCTCCTGTGAGGAGATTTTTACTGGTTCTGAAACAGATTGAAATCATTCCAATGTCTTTTTCTGACCTAAAAAAGCGAACAGAATCATCAATGACAAGCTGCAACATTTTGCAGTTATGAGGCCTGAAACTACTGATTCAGGGTGGGTGTCTGGCACAGTGATAAAAAGAAAACGCCTCTGTTTCAGCCCTGCTCAGAACAGGTTGTTTTAGTGTTAATCGTAATAGACTGGTTCTGCTCCTCTCAAGAAGTTGACGTGGCTTCAGCTTTTCAGCACTGTGCTCTAATGTTTACTGTGGCTGTACAGACATGCCTGGGCATGTTACTTTTACTTGAGCCTGCTATAAGCTGACAAACACAGATGAAGTGTCACTCATCGAGGGGAGGTACCATATTACCTTTTGACATCATTGGGACCATTTTTTTTTTTAAACTGACTTTTTGGACACATTTTCTGAAAGGTGGAGCATAGATTTTTCTCAGATATTAATGTTTTTTTAGACACATATGTAAAAATACAAGGAATGGATAGCAAATAATAAGACTGCACTTATGAGGAAGCAGAAAGACGTCATTTATTGGAAACTTACGGCAGTTGTGCATGAATGCACAAACTTTAATATATAACACTCAGTGGTGGTTTATCCTCATAAGTGCAGTCTCACTATTTAATGATATGATATGATTAAGAAGTGAATTTTGCATTATATGTGACCACTTAAGCCATTAAAATTAAAAATGTGAGGACTTCATTTATTTGGCTTTAAGTTTTTCAGTATTTCTTATGTTTGGTAGTCATGTTTGATGCATTTTTACCATTTAACAGAAACCAGTAAACTATTTTTGCAAGGACTTCATCAAAGATGCCATTCCAGACTCTAAAGATTTCCTGCATGGATAAAAGTTAAATAAATTAAATTTAAAAGTAGAAATGCTGGCAGCACATAAACTACATAATAGAGTGTGAATAAGGTCATTACAGTAATGAAGCAGCAACCTAAAGTGCTGACTAAAGAAGCCAATGCAAAATAAATGCAGTTTTATAAGTACACAGCGCTCTGTGAGCCAAACAAAGTTTCTCCCTGGGTGTTGAAAGTGAAAACAAATTATTTTTCTAACCAAAATCGATGAATGCTCTGCAATCTCCCACTACAGGCAAGGTTCCTGTAAGTTGAGTGGGCTCCCCATGCGTTACATCTCTGCTGGCAAATGTTTAAACTCCATCGACAATGTCAGGGGGCTGTCAGGAAATGTCATACTCCACCAGCACAAAGCTTCTCTCAACTTTAGATACATCTGCTTCCGTTGAAAACAGCAAAATTGACCTTGGGAACATATCTTCACTGAAATTTTGATGACTTCTTATCATGTGAATGGGCCTTTAGGACACAGCGAAACACCAGCATTTGGAGAAGGCAGAGCCTTGTGAGGAGTGAGAATGTAGCTTAAGGTCTGAACAGACCAAGCAGAAAACCAGGATTCAATTTCCAGTTTTTCTGCGTTTTTCCTAATTCACCAGCCTTCCTGGCAGTTAAGTTGAGCAAATTTACCAGAAACAGAACAAAATATCCTGCACTTGGCTGCCTGCGAGTGATTTCAGCTGTTCTGCATGCAAGGCAGCTGCTATCAAAATGACCACATAATTTTTTTTTTTTTTTTTTTTAAATAACATAGTTTTCAATGGACTGCTGTTATATAATCAAGGCTAAACGTTAGTTTGAGATAACACTTTCATGGTGACAGACAGGGTTAGGATTTCAATCTTCACTTTGAAGACAAATGGATGAGATTACTAAGACTTCTTCAATGTTGTAACATGGTTTACTGTATTGGTTTAAATAACTGAATGATAAAAGCAGTGCTCTTACATAAATTATGTACAATATTCTTCTTGTTCACTGTATAACTGAGCGGATGTTCCTACTTTACAAGAGTTCTTTCATTTGTTATGATCACATAATATAATTCTCTAGAAGGACAATAAACAAATTAGTCACATGTTGATACTAGTTTTAGCTATCCAAATATGTCACAGTTGCCATTTCTTAAATAGAATTAAACTGAGGTTTAATGAAAGGAAAAACAGAAAAAGGGGAAGCAGACAACTTTGTCTTTTACATATTTAAAATTTCTTTGACTTGTTTATTCTTTTTCTTGAACAAAGGTGGTGTTAACTTTGTAACTTTAATTCTTGCTTCACTATTTTTTTTCTCTCTACAGGGTGTCAGATTTTTTAAGTGTTTGCAGTGTTTGCTTCACTGGAGTAGGCAAACACACTTTGCTTATAACCATGCACCACAACAGACAGGAAGAACACTTCCATGAAAATATTTGCAAGGGCTCAACCTCTACACCATGTAATGCTGCAAGCACATGCCTTTGTCAAATCAACAATAACATCCTGATCCCCTGAATTTGTTTGTCTAGTGTGCTTCATGTGTGGTGTACCACCTGGGTCTATACTCGGGCCTGGGTTTTATTACCAGCACCAACCATGTTTAAAGGTGTTGACTGGATTACAGTGGAAAGAAATGTGCAAAGTAATTCAGATTAGATTTCACACCTCATTTACCAGCTCTGGATTTTAATACCTGAAGAACTTTATGGCAGCTCTTTTAGTGGAGAAATAATTACCCAGGATATTGAAGCCTTCCTGCTGTGGCACACCGGTTTATGCTTCTCGCAGAGCAGGAATAAAAAAAATGGAGCACCACACATAACAGCCTCTTTATGTAAGCTTTAATATCAGAGGTATTTATTTCAATAGCTTTCAAATCTGTTTTAATTTCCTGTGTTTAAGCAGCTGAATGAAACCAGGCAAATCAGAAGATATTGCTTTTTCTACAGTGGGAAGCTGGAAGTTTAAATATTATTCCCTTGTGCTTAACAGTCTAACCTGAAAATCCCTGAAAGCAGCTTTAGTAACAGTTGAGAGATGAAGGTGTCATACATATGAGTTCTGTGGGATCTAGACGCTTAAATATACACCAGGGTGACGTTTGAGATAAAGAGGAGGAACAGGAAAAGAAGGAGGACGAGAGTCATGTTTTTTCAAGACAAAGAAAAGAAGGCAAATATTCTGTTTCAGATTTGTGTTCTCTAAATATGAACCCCAATTCCAATGAAGTTCGGACATTGTGTAAAATGTGGATTCAAGCCAGTGAGTCTTTCCAGTTCTCCAAGCTGCTCCCCTTGAACTGTCTCTATTTTAATTCACCCCGAAGCTCAGGCAGAGGTGGAGGGGTGGCGTCTGTTTTTTAAAACATTCTTCCAATGTCGGCTTTCTCCGTCGATCTCTGTCTCGAGCGTTGAACTGCAGACATTTATTATTGAATTCTAATCTGCCTGTATTGTGAGCTGTGGTCAGCCTAAATTCAATATGGATTTTATAAAAGACTTCATTGACTTTGTAGCAGGACTGACAGTGAACCATGATTGGTTTTCAATTGTTTGGGACTTTAATAAAATCTGCTGCGAATTCCACCCCTTGGTGAAAGACTTTTGACATCTTATAGACTCTTTTAATCCCTCCCAGTCTGTCTGTGATCCAACTCATGAGAAAAAACACATTCTGGACTTAATTTTATCATTTGGCCTGCTCTACACACACATACCCCTGACACTGACGTGGGACATTCTTATGCATTTAGGCTCAATTGGTGTTTGGACTGTTGTTGAATAGTTGGACTTTTTAACCTTTTATGATGTATTTATTGATATGCTTTTATTTTTGAGTGATGCATCATTGTGATGATGGATGAGCTGGTGATGCAAAACAAATTTCTGAGTTATTAGACAATAAAGTATTATCTTATCTTATCTTAACTAAATATCAGAGATTTGTGACACATATTTCCGATCACTTTGCTGTTTTATTTTAACATTACACTTCCTCATTTCCATGTTCAACTGTGCATCACTGACCGTCGTGTGCACACAACTAACCCCTTAACTGCTTCTGAGTTTTCTGCAGCTTGTAATCGCTCTGCTAATGCACAGGGTGATTATTGTGCGTCTACTCCTGATAAGTTGCTTGACGTTTTTAATTGTACTTGTTCCAGCAGGTTAGACATGGTGGCCCCCTTTAGGTGCAAACGCTCTAAGCTGGTAACAGAGCCACGGCTTAACGATTCCACTCGCTCTTTAAGACTTGCATGCAGGCGCGCCAAGAGGAAGCGGAAGAAGGATCATCTCCAGGTCTCCCTGGACATTTAAAAAAAAAAAATAGTCTATTAAAATATCAGAAAGCTGTTAAAGCTGCTAAAAGCCAGTTTTTAATTGGATCTAGTGTCAGTCAATAGCCATAAACCTCGGTATCTTTTTAATACTTTGAATAATCTTTTAAACCCCTGTGATAAAAAAGACCTTGTTCCTTTAGTCAAACTGTTCAATAACTTTTTAAGTTTTTCAAAGAAAAATTCTGACATTAGTCCCTCTTTAATTCCGTCCATATCAGATCCATTTGCCCTGTTGTTTTTGACTGATTTGAGCAAGTGTCTATATCAGCATTGACTGGTATTGTCCAGCACCTCAGGCCTTCTTACTGTCCTCTTGACAGCATTCCACCTCATCTGCTTAAGCAGGTCTTCCATACTGCTGGGCCCTAGGATATGGATCTGCTAAATGCATCTTTGTTGTCTGGGTGTGTTCCTGCTGCCTATAAACATGCTTTTGTTCAACTCCTCATCAAAAAACACAATCTTGATCCCTCAGTTTTATTAAATTTCTGGCCCATCTCGAAGTTTCCTTTTCTTTCCAAGGTCATGGAGAAGATGGTATTTGAGCAGCTACATTCTCATATTGACAGAAATTATATCTCATTTCAGTCTGACTTTAAGCCGCACCATAGCACAGAAACGGTGCTTTTAAGAATTTTAAATGATCTTCTTTTAACGGCTGATTCTGGTAACTCTGATGTCCTGGTCCTTCTGGATCTCACAGCTGCCTCTGACATGGTGGATCACAGCATCCTCCTGTCATGCCTGAATACTTGTGTGGGCTTTAGGGCTACTGCTATTAAGTGGTTTGAGTCCTACCTCACAGACAGGAGCTTCTCTGTCCAGCTAGGCCAGTTCCCCTCAGCCTCCTCCCCTCTGAGCTGTGGGGTGCCTCAGGGTTCCATTTTTGGCCCTCTCCTTTTCTCATTATCCATGTTGCCCTTGGGGTCCATATTTCAAAAGCATATTATATAATTTCATTGCTCTGCAGATGATGTTCAAGTATATCTGCCAATAAAAACAAATCAACAAGCCTCTGTTCAGGTTCTGTTAAACTGTCGTTCTTGGATGGAAATTAATTGTCTGTCTATGAACAAAAATAAAACTGAGAATTTTATTTGGTCAGCAAAACCTTTTAGGCAGATATGACAGCGCCATTGGCACACTTAATTCATATTGCCAAGGCTTTGCTAAGAACCTTGGCGTCCTCTTGGACAGTGATCTTAAACTTGATAAACTGATAAGAACCACAGTAAAAAAAACAAGCTTTTTAAGAGTTAAGACTCCCAAAAACAGATTGTGAGAGGGCTATATATTGTTGAATCACGTCACGCCTGGACAACTGCAACTCTCTTTTTATTGGTCTGAGCCAGTCAGCTCTGCACCCTCTACATGTTGCTCAGAGTGCCATTTCTTGCTGACCGGCAAGAAACGGCGTGACCACATTACTCCTGTCCTTGCCTCCTTGCACTGGCTGCCTGTTAATTTTGGAGTTCATTTTAAGTTTTATTAATTGTTTTTAAGTGTTTAAATGGTCTGGCTCCATCTTCTTTGTCTGAGCTGTTGAAGCCTCACACGACAACCAGGGCACTTGGATCGCCAAAGCAGCTGCTCCTGGCAGTGCCTCGGTCCAGGCTCTCCATTCGTGGGGACAGAGCCTTCGCAGTAGCTCCTCCAAAACTGTGGAACAGCCTCCCTTTCCAGATTAGAGCTGCAAAGTCCACTGAGCACTTTAAAACACTGCTAAAAACACATCTTTGTCCCAGCTAGACAAGTTACCTTGACTTTTATGCTTTATCTTTTATTCCCTGTCTTCTCTTTTACTCTTTTATTGGTTTTATTCTTATTTTATTTCTATTTTTCAATACTTGTTTTTAATAGTGTTCATTTTTATTATCATTACTGTTTTTATTATTATTAAGTGTATGCATGATTATATTGTACCCCTTTACAGCACTTTGGTTAACTGAGGTTGTTTTAAACGTGCTTTAGATATAAACTTTGACTTGACTTGACTTTATTTACAGTGAACCCTTTAAAACTTCTCAAGGGTTGCAGTGAAGAAAAATGTCATGAATCAGTAATGAAATTTGATGTCATCTAGAATTTGTCAAATTCTATGAAGCACTTCTTAAGCATCCTGTGAAATATATTGAATTTCAACATCTAATTGTCAATGAAGATATCTTTAATTCTCATATATGAGGACATAAAGTATGTTATGAATGTAGAATTGTAGCCTTGTTTAAACCAAAAATTCCTTTTGGTGTTTTCCCCAAATGATAATTAAATAACACTTAACATACTGTGAAATGTCACACTCTTACATACCTAATCTAATTTACTTGTTTAAAGTAAAAAATGTATGGTAGGGTATAGTATTTATCAAAAATAACTAATATTTCCTCAATCATATGGAAGAAAAATTTAATCCTGTTAGAGGATTGCTGATTACAAGACACACAAGCAGACTTTGTCCAGACTCACTCTAAAACCTTTTACTGTTGGTATCCAAAAGAAGAGATTTAGCCAAAAGGATCACAAAGTTATGTAATAAAGTATTTTTTTTGTGAAATAGCTTTTACATAAAATTTCTTTTTTGTTGTAAAGGAAGGGGAAAAAAACTAATGTTGGCAAAGTCTAAGCTGTTTGGTCTCAAAAGGTGCCAAGTACTTAAAATAGTTCCCCTTGGAACAACAATGGTCAATTGACAACAAAATTAGGAACAGAGTACTAAATTTGGTTCTGAGCTACTCTTCACATTTCCTGTGAATGAGACCAAATATGGAGCAGATGTGGAGTACACCATGTGAACAGTGTTAGTACTCAAAAGGGGTGCCATTGTCTTTCACCGGGTCATCATGTGGAAGGGAATTTCACCAAAGAACAAGAATACAGAGCAGCTTATAAATACATCAACAACAAAGTAAACTCAGGTCTGACAAACAAAGGCACAGATGGAAATCCAGCATGGTTAGGTGGGGAAAAATAAAATGAGTGAAAGGTGCAACACTTTAAACTTTTGCACTTTAGTGACTCCATTATAATTTTTTCAGATGGCTGTGGTCATTTTAGTATCTTTCTTGGCATATACTGTTAGGGATTGATTTTGAAATAAATTGCAATAACTTTTCTGTAAATTTACATCTTGTTTAAATACTTCATCCCAAATTGTATGAAACTCTTTAAGCTTTTTAAATGTAAAGATCCTCCTCACCCATACTGCTGCCAGCTACATCGGGGCAACTGAGATTTTTTCTTTTTTGGTACCTATTTCTGAAATCGCCCTTTATCTGTTCTAGTTATTTTTTCAATCCCTAGCTTACACCACCAAAGAAGTAACTACCTTTCCTGATGTGTACATAAACAAATCCTATAAGCCCACAAAAATTGCATTAGCTTCCTGAAAAGAAACAAGTCTTTTCAGGCAACTTCTGGCACTGTAAACAGGGGGAGGGATGCAGTATTGTACTTGGAAGTACTCTATCACATGAATGAGGCCTATAAAACCACAAAAGGGCATATAAAACAAAAATAATACATAATATGACCTCTTTAAGAGAGCAATAAGGCAGAACTGCCCTGTCTTGAGCATTCATTAATTTACATAGATGTTTCAGTTGTATTAATGTACACAACACTGTATTTTTGCTTAAATATGGTTTAATTTAATCAGCACTATTGATCCTTTTATTCATTTTCATATTTCAAGGTAGCCTGTTAATTCTCCCAGCATACAGTAAATACATATTTATACAAAATGTAGTTATACAGCACAGTAAAGCAAAAAAAACTGTCATAGTGCTTTGAGCACTCAGTCCCAAAAAGCAGACGTAAGTCAGCATTTTAGCACTACCTGGTCCCAGTGCCATACTGAATCTAGAATAACTTTTCAGATAAATGCATGAAAGAAGGTATGTGAACACTTGCATACATAAGATGCATTTGACATTGCCCCGCTCTTAATTTCAAGAGTTATTGTGTTTATAAAGTATGGTTGCTAAGGAACTGCTAACAAGGACTACTACTATGACCAAGGGCCCCAATGCAATCATTGCTGATTGCTTTTTAGTAAACAATAATACATACACTATTGCTAGAGCATGAGCACCAACTTGATCAGGTCATTAAGATAAGATAAGATGAGATAGTCCTTTACTGGGAAATTCAGGTGTTGCAGCAGTACGGGGTAGGCACAAGAGTAAAATAGCATTCATTAAGGGTCAATAGAATAACATAAAAATATAAAGATATAAATCAATAAGCTGTGCAGTACCAAAAAAACCCAAAATAGAATAGGTGGAGGTATTTACCACTATCAAAATAAAATAAAATCAAAATTAAAGTTAATGGAGTAAGTGTCATACAGGACAACTGAGCCATTCTGTGCAGTACAGTGAGGGTAAAGTGACAGTGATGTTAAGTTAAAATTAGAAGGGAGTTCTCAAATAAGAGGTTACAGTATGGTGTTATAAGTTGGGGTGTGGTGGCTGCTTCAAAGTCAAACTGTCACTTTGTACAAGAGTTTTATAATAGCTTTTTACATTTGTGATTGAGTCAAAAAAAAAACATGGAATTCAGGCTTGTACATGAAGATTATTATCACGGTGAACTGAGCGTGCAAGATTTTTTGTTCCCCACAGACCTTATTTTATCAAATGATCCCATAGCACAGTGAAAGTCTTGTAGGCTTTTTAAAGAGGGAGTCAGCATGATGATAACTTCCTGGTTGGCCAACAAAACTCTTAGACGGTAAAAAAAAAAATTGGATGTAGCCATGGGACATAAGCCATTTTTTTTTTTTTTTTTACAAAGGAGCCATAATGGATGCAGCCATAGTGGTGCTAGGTGACTGCATGATGGTGGCTGTGAGGTGTTAAATCCATGCTGCTTGAGGTAGCTCACAGCCCTTCTCCCCATGGAGTGTGTTTGGTGTATGGGCTTCTACCTCATCGAAGGTTTGTTTTACATGCAAAGTTTGCGGAGTGACAATAGTATCTTGGACCCCCAGTTGAAGCCTACAGGTGGTTGCTGAAGTAGTGGAGGATTGAAAGCAAGAGTGCAGTATTGATGCAGGGCAGAGCTGGCCGAGGAAAAGCAGAGAAAATAAACCGCAAACCATACAGCTTAAATAGCCTCCTAAATAGCGAAAGAAGCCGCTTCAATTATCCCCCTCCTTCCGAATGCTTGCCAAGTTCCAGTAATTAACCAGCCATCTTCCAACAACTGAGACCCCCCCTCCTCTCTCTGGGGTCGTGCCTAAATTTCAGCATAAATATGCCCATTCATGCAGTTGCAGGGTCTCCTGATAAGATGGGCCTTTCCTCACAACACATCCAGTGGGCTCCAGCCTTTGCCCTTAATGGATCAGTGTTAGCCTTAACTATTCTTGACCTGTTGGTCACGTCTTCACTGGAAAACTCAGTACGGCCACGATGGTAGGCAAGGCCCAGAACATTCCAGCCACACAGCAGCCAAGACCCTAGTTGAGGAAAGTGGGGAAAATTGAAATGTCTGCATCTGTAGGATGTTTGTCAGGTGATCGAATAATTATGGCTGTCAAGTGTTAAATCTGTGCAGCTCGAGTTGTCTTCCTGAAGTAGCACCCCCCCACCCCCATTTAATTTAAGTTTATAGATAATCCTTAAGAAATGTATGGCTACCACTGGACAAGTACCCATAAATTTAACCATGGAATGTAAGAGGCATTAATAGTATCTATACATTTATTTAGTTGTGCAGTAAATCATTACATATCTGTATCTCACACAGCTCATGGAGGAGCGAACCTCTCACCCAGCATATCCATTCATTGCATGGTATTTTAGCACTGTTTCTATTCATGTGCTTGGGGTCATTCAGTGTCCTGAGTACAAGGAAAAGAAAGGTACACTTAAACATCATCACCTCCTTCTGCCCAGGGTCTGATCTAAAAGCCCTCCAGGTGGTAGTTAAAAACTACAAAAGAGAACTGCATATAAAAGGAAAACAAGGAAGGGAGCCCACCACATTATTAAGACAGAATGTAAGCATATCAATGTACACTGAACCGGACCCTCTTGTTTTTTGAGTGTTTATGTGTCATTAAAAGTTGTGTCACTGGTTCCTAAAGAAATAACAGAGAAAACAGGCCATGGGTCATAAATTAAGCCTATTAAAAAGTACAACAACACACCTCTCATTGTGATTTTACTGCAG
The DNA here is from genome assembly GCA_037902135.1 of Cetoscarus ocellatus. Taxonomy (NCBI): domain Eukaryota; kingdom Metazoa; phylum Chordata; class Actinopteri; order Labriformes; family Labridae; genus Cetoscarus; species Cetoscarus ocellatus. The sequence goes on along the minus strand of JBAMNC010000801.1, from coordinate 840,974 downwards.
TTGTAAAATGAGCCCCTCCTGGTTCACATGTTTTCAGAGTGACATCAGGCTCTTGACAGATTGTCTGATGAGTCTTTAGGTTCTGCTTTGAGTTATTTACCTGTTTTTTTAAGGCACTCATGCTGAGATGCCCTTAAAATACTGCGTTTAATGGTGGCTGTTTGGATTCGTCAAAAATGTGGCCTCTATCTCTGTTGAAGTGTACAGGATGTTTTTTACAGCTAAACACAACTCCTGCATATTTAAAGGACGTAGAGATTTCTTTCTTGCACTATAAAATTAAATTTAAGGGTCAATATCACCTGCAAATACTAACAATAAAGCGTTAAGCCTGTAGCCTTTTCATGCAGTATGTTGATTATGCAGCAAGAGGCCCTCATTTATCAATCTGGTGTAAAAACTTACACTGGCTCGAAGTGTGACTCATGAAACGTGTATTTCTTTGTATTTCTTAAGGAAACTTAAGAAAGCAAAATTCCTGCAACAAGTTCTTGTAAATTTCTACAAAGAAATGATTGAAAGCATCCTGACTGGAAACGTTACAAATTGGCATGGGAGACTCTCCAATGAGTGGTTATAACTGCCAAAAGCATCATTGGTACCCATCTACCGAGCATCTGTGAATTCAGGGAAGTGAGGTGCCTATGCAGAACCCAAAGGATACTGGAGGACAACCCCCTATCCACAGCCTGTTCACCATGCTGCCATCAGGCAACAGATACAGAGGTATCTGGTGCCGTACCACCAGATTGCTCAGTGCACTATCTGCTCTCCTCATAATAGTTTGATTTTGTTTTTGTTTTGTTTTGGAACCACAATTTAATTTCATTGTGCGACAAATAAACTTCACTGTATCCTTGTATTTGGCAAATCCCAGCATACAAACGTTGATGAATGTGGCAGCTGAAAAAAAAAAAAGTTATGTAAATACAGCTACAGATACATACTGGGTACTTGTCGAATGGTAGCCATACATTTCTTTAGGATTATCCATAAACTTACATGGGGGGATGCCTTTGAGCTACTTCAGGAAGACAATGCGAGTTGCATGGATTTAACACCTGACAGCCATCATTATTCAATCACCTGACAAACATCCTACCAACAGATAGAGCCTTGACTGGGTCTTGACTGGTCAGTGGCTGAAATGTACTGGGCCCTAGCTACCATTGTGGTTCTACTGAGTTTGTGAGCAAATACATGAGCAAGTTGTAGTGACTGGTTAAGTCTAATACTGCTCCATTAAGAGCAAAGGTTGGATCCCACTGGATGTGTACCATTGAAGGCTAATTAAGGGAACTGAGAACACAGTTAAACATTCTTTTGAAAATAAATATCATCTGGAATACATTTTTAAAAAAACTGGATGGCAGAAAAAGTCCCTCGAATCTCTTTAGGGGGAATGAAAAAAAAAAAATCAAAAAAACAAAACAGATCTACCTCATGGCAGTCTGATGCCTTCATGAAGTCTACATTGCTATTGTTGAGCTGCTTAATCACACAGCTTTATTTTTAACAGCAGAGAAAAGCTTTAAAAGTCAATGTTGCAAGAAGCGGCAAAGTCTATTGATGCTTCAACTCTGCATGACAGACCTATAAAACTGCAAAATTTCAAGTTCAACACACAAAAGTTTAGTTCAACACCTAACTGCATGATTTATAATGGCATAAGCTCCACATTTGTTCCTGAGTCAGGGAGTTTTATTGTGGCAATGTCACCTTTTTTTCAGAGTCAAACACTATGTCCAGTGTCCTATGATGCAGGTTGTAAGATTGTGAACAAGGTCTATCAGCTCCACTTGTATGACTTCACCTTATTTATTCTGCACTGACTTTTAATGATATCCTTAATTCACTGTAGGATCCTTGTTTTTGTTTGCATTTAGGCATCTGCTTGACCTCTGCATCTCTTCATCAAGTCCAATTGAAACCAAAGGTGGTCGTGGCTTTGAAAATGTAGCCAAGACACTTTGGAGCTCTCCATCTGTGGGCTTACGCTCTACAACTTGCACTGATGCCTTTTAAAGCAGCGTAAGACAAACCTGTTTAAGATGGCTTCTGGACACATGTATGTAATTACGTGGTGATTTTTTTTTTTTTAGAGTTGTGTTTTACAGTATGTTTGTTCCATCTTATATTTTCTTTTATGTTTAAATTTGTTATCATTATATTTATGTGTCTTGCAATTTGCTCTGTAAAAGGTGCTACACCAAATTAGCTGAACTTACTTATTTGCAAACTTTGGCACTTGCGACTCCATTGTGATATCTTGGAGGTACAAAGGGCGAATGCAAGATGGGATACCCTCCCTTGGTGTATAGACACTGGTGGTGGTGGTGGTGTTGAGGAATACAGGATGAGATGAGAAGTACATTTCTGAGCAGCTTGCTGAACACCTGATGTGATGGACTGAGTACACTGATGACATGATTGGAGGTGCCTTGTGGGGGAGGGGGGTTGCTGAGATCACACAGCACGACACCACGACACTGACTGTGAGAGCAAAGACATGATTTAATAATATGACAGCAGCAGGATGATTGGCCAGACAGGTTGTGGCAGAATGTGGTTGGCTCAGTGCTGTGAGTGTTGGCTTCTATTCAGCTGATGATTTAAATCACCTGTGCAGGAAGGCAGGGTGAGGAAATGATTGAGGTGACTGAATGAATATAGGTCTTTCTGCTTGAACTTTCACTATAGCTTCAAACTGTATGATATCAAAAGATAGCAACTTTAACCATGGCTATCACGGAAAAACAGCTGGGTTTGATTATAGGTGGTAAAGAAAAAGTTTGACTTCATCACTGCTGTTGTTAGATGTTGCCATGCAGTCGGTGTTGATTCCTTCTCACAACTTCTTACCAAACTTAACACTAACAGAACAAAAGAAACACACAGAGGCCCCTCAGAGGCAATTTCAAAAGCTGATAAAACTCCAGAAGGCAGCAGTTCAGTGGAAATATAATTAGGTGTTTTATGTGAAAAATGTCTGCATAAGATCAGTGACACTAAGATTACAAAGCTATCTGGACCATCCTGGATAGATTTATTTGATAGTTTTTCCCAACATTTTAACTTGTCAAATACCATGAAGATGAAGTCTTTACATGCCCTTTTTTGATCAAGTGGGCATGTGGTTTAGCTTTTCAGAGTAAACTTTGATTTTGAGCTTTCCATTTTCAGAACTTTCCCTTTTAAAACATTAATTCTGGTTAAAGATAAAAAAAAAAAAAACATATTAGACATACATGTAATCATGTTTTATTTAAAAATAGGTCAACTTTAGCACTTGCACAGAAGTACATTTTTCTTTACTTGGAGAGTCCAAGAGTTGCTCTGTTCCAGTTTTGCGACTCATCAAATGCACAATAATTCTGACAAAGCAATGCAATAGAAATTTTTTCTCTTGTTGACTTGAACAAGATGTTTTGGGATTTCTGCCTCACTACAGTCTCTCTGAACTTATATCATTTGTTATGTATTTAACAGAATCTGTCGCTCATAAAGATTTTAAAGTAATCTTCACTGGAGCCAAACGAAACGGTTGGTGATATAAAAGCTGTTTTAAATAAATGCCAAAACCATTAGCAAATATTTCTTCATTGGGTTTCAGCTAAATCTGTGTCAGTTTATGTTTCCTTTAAGAGAAAACGAAACAGAAAAATCCCCTGTGATCATGCTTGCTTTTATTCCGAGGCCAGTCTTCGAGCAGTTTTGACACTTTGGGTATATCACCCTCTCTTACCCATGCTCAGGTCTCTACTTCAGTTCAGGATCAATCCCATCTTGTCCTCCCCCATTTCTTTAGTTTTTGGCTCAAGGATATCCTCTGTTTTTGTTTTCCACTTCCTGCTGCCTTCAGTGGTCTTTGTGGTCGCCACTGTCTTGCAGTTTAAGGACACTCTCCAATCGTTTCGCCCTTATGAGCGGCAGCTGATCGTACAATTCAAAGCCCAGATCTGAGTGCCGCTGTGGCAGACGAAAGAACAGCAAGTGCTTCCTCAACACCTGAAAATGAGAGAGAGAGAAAGTGAAGGATGACAAAGATGTGATTCACAGGAGGAGTACTTGTGACTCAAAGGCACCCCTGTGGCTGACATTTTGAAGTTGGTCAATACATTGGTCAATAGCCATAGTTTTAAGCAAATACATTGATCATATTGAGCTAAAAAGAGGCAGATGGAGGAAACCATTAAACTAACTGGTTCATGATGGGAGGATTGCTCATCCTTCCAGCCTTGGTGACGGGGAAATAAAAGTTGCTCAACAGTGGAATATCTGACACATGTTGAGACTTCAGCATGTTTCCCTCACATGAACAGCAGAATCAGGCAGTGGTCTATGTATTTACCATTAACGTACAGGGTTTCCTGCAGGAAAATAGTTTGGTCAGGGGGGAGCAGTAGTTCCCCTGGCCAAACTAGGGCTCGCGCGCCGAAAAAATTTGATTAATTAAATAATGACTTCGATTAGTTGATTAATTGGTTAAGTAATTTGATTGATAAATTATTTTTTCCCTTAAAATTAAAGAGTTTCCTGATCTATTATTTTTGGCCCTCAAAATGAGAAGAACCCACAAATAACATACAGAATCTGTCGCTCATAAAGTGTCAATTATTTAATTCAGAACTGATCAAACAGGCATTTTTACATTTATGCTTCAAATCTGCCGCACCCTGTGCCTGTGGTGTGTGTGTGTGAGAGAGAGAGAGAGAGAGAATACGCACGTCGAGTCTCTGCAAAGAATACACTGCAGGCAAACAGCGCAGCATTAAGAACAGGGCTGCCAACTTCTCAAAAAACCTTGGAGTGAGATTTTGTGGAGCCAACCAAAATGTTGCCGCATACGCAGCAGGACAACATTCAACACAGAATGTCTCATTTTGTGTAGGTTTAATCGTACTATATAGAACTCAAAAGTAACAAAATGGTGCAAGTGCAATTAACTCAGGTACAGGTAAAAACATAGACAACAAATAAATGCTATATTGTTTTTCTATGTTGTCTGATACTTCCTCAAATGTCATAGTGATATTAAACAATAACTGTAATCATGTCATTGCTTCCTACAAGTCTATATCCTTCCCGTCTACAGGTCTGTTTATGCACAACCAGCAATTCCAGGACCAGTATTTTGTTCACCAACACCAGGCTGATCACCACTACAGCAGCTTTACAAGAACTGAAAGCTCAATATGAGTTCTAAAACAAGGAGAAATACAAAACTTAAAAATGCACAAACCTTTACACAATTAACACCTAAAAGCCTGTTGTATCTTATTTGATACATACTTTGATGATACCTTTATCTAATCAATATGATCAACAAATAACAAAAACAAAAATACATCTGAATACAATAGGATAAATGATGAAAATGTCCTCAAGTGGATTATCAGTTGCCAACAACATCTAATGTTTCAAATGAGATACAAAAAATATTTATATGTCAAATTTTATTGGATTTCAGTAGAAAGTGAAATAATCATTTCAGCTCCAAAAAATGTGAATGTTCTGGCTATTATTTGTGCATTCAGGCTTTAAAGGGTTACATTATGAAACGCAATCGAATATGCATAATTAGCCTTGATTTAATTTTCCTTTAGTAAATGAATTTTTTTTGGCATCAATGTGTAAGCTACAAGTCCACAACACTAAGAACTATCCAGTATAAAAGCATCTGACTTGAAAATTAATGTAAACAGTGGTGATTTTAATTGGAGGACAATAAGGAGTGGACATTAACAGTCAGAATGTCATTAGAAACTGGATCTGCTCAAGTTAACATCCAAGTCAAAGTTATCACTACTTTATTTTTAAATCAATAAATCTATACTCGAACATCAAACTCAATGTAATAATAGCCTACAGAAATGAATTTTGAGGTCTGGACAGGAATATCTGAGTAGAGAAATGTAAAACAGTGTAATATTTGTGTGTAGTCTGGTTTATTCTAGTGGGTATAATCTGACATACTCTGATGGATGTTTGTCCTCTTAGGGTCTCCATACACTGAAGACATTTTTACCACATTTTTACCAGATGTATACACAGTCCACTGAAAACAGCTCTGAGACCAGTTATGGGCCTCCACCCACAGGTTGAGAACCGCTGCACCAGTAGACTGTATTTGAAGCTTGATCCTTCAAAGATTGTTCTGATATCATGGAGAAAAAGTGATGGAGGATACCTCAGGATGAATTTATTATTTAGAAAACAGTGAGTGAGTGAAAACAAGAGCTGGACTGATGAAGAATGTTGAGTTTTGATTAATCAAAGGCTGACTCGTCATTTTTGAAGTCTTTGTGTTCACTTAAACCGGGCACATGAGCTGTCAATACACCGTGTGAATGGTAAAATCACACAGAGTGACTGATGATCCCTCACTGTCCCTGCGATGCGCGTCTATCTGCGTCTTTACGCTCACCGGCAGACGGAGGAGTGCACACACAGACGCTGCGTGAAAGTGTACGTCACACAAGCATGCTGCTGTAGGTATCCTTGCGCATTTTGTTATGGTTATATGGTATTTCGGGGCGTTTTCTAGTGGGTATATGGCGTATACCTGCGTGTGCAGCCAGAGTCTGGGGGACTGTGAGCAGAGCAGACTCCGGGTGAATGTCCGCGGACGTCAGAGCTGTCATAGTCGGGCGCAGTATTTTCTTGTGAAATGACCATGAAAGCCTATATTTCCCACAGCGCAGCATTAACAATCAACATGAATTTGCGAGGCACATTCCTAAAGCGTGTCGCTTGCAGGCACGTCTTTTTTTTTTTTTTTTTTTTTTCCTATCCGCTGTCCGGGCGCTACAGATTTCTGCCCGGGCGGGGTGCCCAGACAGAAAAGGTCTGCCGGAAACCCTGACGTATATTACTGCACAGCAATGTGGTAAATCTGACACATTAAATGTGACGTTTTGCAAAACTTAAATTTAAACAATACAAGAATTTGCAAATGCTTTATGACCTATAAATCTATTGAATACACTACAAAGACAAGATATTTAATGTTCAAACTGACAAACGTGATTGTTTTTTGCAGATATTCACTCATTTTTAATTTAATGCCCACAATATGTTCTAAAAAAGGCTGGAAAGGGCAACAAAAGACTGAGAAAGTTGAGGGATGCTCCAAAAACACCCGTTTGGAACATTTCACAGGTGAACAGGTTAACTGGAAACAGGTTAAGTGTCATGATTGGGTATAAAGGTAGAAAAGTGTGCTGTGGTCTGTCGAGTCCACATTTCAAATTGTTTTTGGAAATCATGGAGGTCATGTCCTCCGGGCAAAAGAGGAAAAGGACCCTCTAGATGTGATCATTGCAAAGTTCAAATCCTAAAAGTTATGTTTAACTGTTTAAATAAGTAATCTAGTCTTGGATAAGGGCTTTAAAGCTAAGAACAAGAACATCAAATGGTTTATAAAGCATTTCTGAGATGACGATAATCTTCTTTAAACCAAACTGAAAGGTCAGTTTTATTCAATTATGTCAAAAATTGTGTGTAATAAATCCATTAAAAAAATCAAATGAACTTGACATGAAGTCAGTGAGGGACTTCCAGCTGGCAGCCAACTGCACGGCAAGCTTGTTGGTTTATTGTTTGTTTAATATCTAATAATTAATGTTTGATGTTTGAAAGAGGAGAGCACAATTCAGTTAAGTTTAATTCATTAATATATGAAATCAAATCTGGAAAGAGCAGTTTTAAATTTCTAAGTCTCTACTGATAACAGATCTTTATGGTAAACCAAACTAAGCTTCTGAAGTTTTACAGTGCAGGACGTCTACAGGCTGTTACGATAGGTTGTAGATGATCAATAAAATTGTTTTCAATGATTCTGAGCAGAGCTTTGACAAAAATTACAGGAATGCAGAAAAGATCAATACCAGCCAATACAGAGAATCTGACATTAAAAGGCTTAGAGAGAAAATCCTTGGATTAAACCCTCATTTCATCTTCATATACAAAATAAACGTAAAGACATAAAAATAAAATTATGGATGAACAAAAGCTTCAATATCAACAGATGGAAAAAGACAAAGAGCAGAGACAGACAGAAGTGAATAACAACGTGAAACAAGAAGCAGAGGCAGATGAGTGTGTGAGAGATTATGAAGCTCACATCATGAGAATTTAACATGAGGAAAGAATTGAAGAGACGTTACAATCAACAAACACACTGCAGCGAGGCAAGATCTGAGAGAGACACACCTCATCAGTCAGGTAGTAGATTTTCCTCAGCATACTGTGTCGAGCTGCTTCCACCTCCTGAAAGAAAGAGCAGAGCATTAAATATCAAAGGTCAGACTGATGTAATGACACTCTTTTCTCTCTGGACTGTTTTTTTCTCAGATACTAACCCTCAAAGCTCAAGGTTAAATCCAAGTCACATCCTTAAAATCAAAACATATGAACACAAAGGACATCAGGTACGACTCCTTCCTCCATGCCCTTTAAAAACATGAGTTTCTTTTTGATTCACTCATAAATGTTTCAGAATACTCAGGGCTGGCAGTCTCCACTCAGTTGGTTGACAGTTTGATCAATGATTGTCAAACCAAATTCTCTCTGGATGGACAATCACTCTTATTAGTTTCTATGATGGAAGATCTTAATAAATCAGTTGCGGCGAAGTTAATTTATCTTTGAGAGATATGGTGCTGGAAACAACATTAACCATAAATCACACTAAATGCCCAATATTAACTGAATGATATCAGTATTGGTAGGTAATTGCTTCAAAAACTGATTGTTGTATTAGCAGATATGGAAATTTATGTTGATATAAATTGCCAGAATAATAGCATTTTATATCATCATTAAATTCATGTTTGTTTGTAAACCTGATGTTAAATTAGGAGAATTAATTTGTTTTAATTTGATCGTGATTTATTACCTTAATTTGACAATATAGGCTCCGTAGAAAAAAAACATTACCAGTTTCCTGTTGGCAGGTTACTTTGCAGTTTGTAGCACTTAAATGGGCAGGTGAGGCTTGAGTTTGCTGAAACTATTAAAAATCAATATTGCAAAAAATGTAGGTGTAATCTAAAAAATACTTTGAGTTCATTAATGGTATCGGTTTCTGTAATGCAACAGAATGGTTAAGAAATAACAGAATATCAAATACTGGCAAGCAGGATAAACAATATTGAAAAAAATGACAGTGCAACATTTCAATTGTATAATTTACAGTTTTTTTTAGTAAAGAAAAATACACAAGAAAATGTTTGCTATACATTTCTGTATATTAATTAAATTCAATTTAACAGGTACATTATTCTTTTAGAGTGGTGCAGGAATGAGTCCAAAAGCACGGAAGTGAGTTAGCATTTATTTCTTCCTGGTTCCCAAGGCTGAAAGTATATGGGATTTACTTTCTGAAGATTCAAAAGCAAGGCAACTGGACTGTGTAGAGTTTGTTGGGAAGACGTTTCACTTCTCAACGTCTTCCCAACAAACTCTACACAGTCCAGTTGCCTTGCTTTTGAATCTTCAGAATGACCATGACCTGGATGAATGAGAATCTACACAGATATATGGGATTTAGAATAACAGTTTCAGACAAATGTCTGAAATGAGGTTTTGCCAGAAACACACGCAGTCAAGATTTTAATGTTTAATCTAAAATAATAAAATACATCTGATATAGCCTGCTTTTTAACTTGGAATCGCTGTGGTGTGTATCATAGGATGGTTGCTGAAGAACTGCTAATATGAACTACAAAAATGGCTGGAACCCGACTACAAGCTTTTCTGATTGTTTTTTAATAAACAATAACTCATGCACTGTTGCCACAGCCATGAGGACCAACAGTTTGTTACGTACGGGGCTGTGTAGCAGCAGACGAGTCAGAGTGGCAGGTGGTCATAATGTTATGCCTGACCGGTGTATACTCACTTTAAGCTCATGTCACATGAACTTTTCCAGCAAATGAAAATTTCAACAGCAAAAAAAGTGGAATTATTCTAGTTATAAAACAAGGAAAAGGTGCTTAATAACATATAAGATTTTGTGGTATCGAACAAAATGTGTCGTTTAGAGAACGTCAGTACAAACTTAAACTACTGGCCAGAAATTGCCGTGAAAAAACACCCCACAGAAACACGTAATCACTTCACCCCTGGCTGTAGCTCCTATTCTTTATTCTCTTTTTCTTCACTTAAAACACGATGAAGAGCTCATTCTACAAAATTTCAACACATTAAAATACAGGGTGGTCTTACGGACATTTTTGCAACTGGCAAAAAATATTTCATGTAATGTTACTGTCGCAGTGCATTTGTTTGGATCTTTTGTAAACAGGATAACTCCATTATGAACAGAATTTGATGAAGTTTGGTCCTGGCTCAAGGGAGACTGATTGTGAGATTTGATTTTGGGGATGATCTGGTCCAAATGCAGATCCAGGGTTTTTTAAGGCTTTGTTAGCACCACGAGATAGGGCAGTTTTCTACATTTTCTCAATAAGTTCTCAATGCATTTTGATGACGTTTGAGGGAATGGTCCTGGCTCTAGGGAGAAGTGATTAGCCTTTGGGGATGATCCAAATCTGGATGTGGATCCAGGAACTTGTTCAAGTTTTGCTAAAAGTGCAAGATAGGATAGTTTTCCACATTTTTGGCAATATCTCACCCAACAGCCTTGAAAGTGCCTTGGCGGAGGTTTGTGTTCTCAGAGCCCTTCTACTTGACTTATTTATATAGAAAATATATTTTTATGGATATCATTATATGTGAGTTTCTGTGTATTTTGATGCTGTTATATAGCATTTGTCAGCTATACATGTCTACTCAGTGCACGTATCTGGTAGCTGTCCTATTTGGCCAAAATTCTGAAGAACTTCTGGCCAAAGAAGTTTAGTGGACACTCTGATCTTAAGATACATTTTTAATGGTTGTTAATGAATATGTGTAATTCCATTCAACTAAGTTTTGCTATAGTCAACAACATCACTAAAAAACTGCACGAGATGTTAGTAACTGAGAAAAATGAAGTATATCCCTGTGAAAACCTCTAAATGCTTTACACGAATCAAGCCTCCTGTTCACAGTGGCTGCTGCGCCTTCTGGAATTGCTTAATAACTACACATGTGGAGATTTGCCTAAAGGTTCCCTGTGTTTGATTTAAAAAAGCCACGGAGCACAGGCGCTACATGAATACATATTCAGATCTATTTAAGGGGGAGAGCAGAATGACACCAGGAGGGAGGTCTGGATCTGTTTTAGAAGCTGTGTTCTTAAGTCAGAAAAAACTCCTGGTGGTGACAGAAGTCATTATATGAAATTATTTTCATCCAAAGGCCTTCCTGCCCAGTCTACATGTGTTCCCCATGTGGTGTCGTACCTGTGCTGCAGCATCCTGAGAGAAGATGAAGGAATTTACATGAGATAAAGCAACCAGGTACAAGACTGGACACCAGCCGGGCTTCAGCGTCCCCGTCACCAGAGAGCGGAAGTACAGGCGAAGGAGGGGGAGGGAGTCTTCAGGGGGGGAGGTGAAGCGCTCGATGGGGATGGAGAGCTTCAAACAGGGAGTGAGAACGACATTAATAATAACATGAGTTTAGAGGAATTAATGAGAAAAAACACGTCCCTGTGGTTACCTGTTCCAGAGTCACCCCCAATGACCGCAGCATCCCCACGTGCTCTCCAAACACAGCCAGCCTCATGGTGGCGCTGTACCTCCTCTGCAGGGGTAAGAGCATCCAGCAGCCAAAGAGTCTGTCCCCAAAGGATACAGCTTCATACTGGGTCAAAAGAGCAGAGTACAAGTCCTGGAAGGAGGCGAGGCCAGGGGGAGGAATGTTCAGGTTCAAAGAGTCCAACCTGGACGGCCTGTGAGATGTTAACAGTCAGTTTATCTGAAGTTCAGCCACGCTGTCTGTGTTAAATCTAGATTTCCCACTTAAAGTTTATAGATGACAAACTTTATAAGACCTTGTTAGAAGTCTAAGCAGACCCCAGGTCAGCTTTTGGACCGGTCTCTCCAGGAACATGTCACTGGAGCACAAAAACACACAGGACAGGCGGGCCAGCTTGGCAACAGGAGGTATCATCTGCAACAAAAGGTTGTTCTGCTGTTAGTCATCATGTTAATGGAGACCTGAGCTGATCTCCTCAATGTTTGCTTCCTTTCACTGGCTTCCTTTGTGCTTTAGGATTGACTGCAAGTTTTCATTATTCACATAGATCACTAAATATGCTTTTTCTGACTGATTTCTCTCTGTTTTATTAGACAGTTCAGGTGCTTCATGGCTGGTTGTCATGTGAAGGTACAGCATGTAGAGATTAAGAGATCTATGGGTCAGATTCTAAACTGATAGACTCATGTGTTTACACATCACTTGAGCGAAGTTACACAAACTATACTGCAGTCAAAAAACACTCAACCTCAGCAACTTTTTCTATTTTAACCTTTTCAAGTGGTGAGTGGAAGAGACAGGTAGAAATTTAATCTACACTACTGTCTGTTACATTTTCCAAAGTCCAATTCTAATGAAGCTGGGACATTGTGTCAAATGTAAATAAAAACAGAATACAATATTTACTAATCAATTTTGACCAATATTCAATCAAATACACTGCAAAGACAAGATATCTAATGTTCAAACTGACTGTTTGTTTTCATGTTTTCAGTTCTGTCAACTGATTGCATGTCCCAGGAACATTTGGATAAGATGGGATGTCCAAAGCCTTACGCTCACTGCATGACGTTGCACAGGCTCCCTGGCTTTTCAGCTGCACCACCAACAGCCAGCTCAAAAACCTGGATTCTCTGTTTTTTGTTTGGTTGATTGCTTTATTAAAAATATATATTTTGGCCTTTCTTGCTGTTACAAGATGGAGAGAGCACAGGGGATATTGTTAAAAAACTGTGGTGAGAAAATAAGAGATAAACACAGTAGTGAGGTCAGGTGTCAGGTTTACACCTATAGCACCTGCCTGCCAGGAGGCACAGAACCACGAGGCCATGTTTATCCATGTTTTTACTTTTTGACAAAAGCAAGCTCAAGTTGTGCAGCTGTAAGACAGGCATGGAAAGAAAAAGGTGGAAACTGAGCCTGAGAGAGGTTTTGCTATCTGCTAGCCCCTGTTGAAGTGAACTGACAGGCTTTTCAGAATACTGCAGAGCAGTTTACTTCAAGCAATTGAAAGTTTGAATGTGTATCAAAGCAAATCTTGGTCTAAAATGGGCCTTCTGCAGCCTTTTTTTAATTTGCACTTTCACTTTGCCTATTTCTTCACTTGGCTTAGCATCAGAATTGCCTTGTTAACCTTTCCCACTTTCCTGAAGGTCTTTAAGTTTTTGAACCCTCTGTTTTGCTTTTTTCTTTGTATTTTCATTGAATTATTGATGCATGTTTAGGAAAGAAAGTTAAAAAAGAGAAGATGTTTTCAAATTGAAAATAATGTTTGGACAGGATTCATTAGCAGGCTAAACTGCTCTCATTACTGATTCTTGGAAATATTTCCTTGGTATTAAAACTCACTCTCAAACCAAATTATCAAAAAGATGCTATAGTTGCTGATGCTGTTTTGAAAAACTGGACTGGACAAGACTTCAGAACAAATTTAACTTTGCCAAGGACATTCTGTTTTAGACTGGTGTTTGAATGTTTTGTTCTGTTTTGTTGTTAGAAAGATTACTCAAAAAGTTCCTCACAGATTTTGATGAAGTTTTAAGGGAATGTTGGTCTTGGCAAAGACAGATATAATTAGATTAGGAGGTGACCCAAATCCAGATGAGAATCCAGGAATTTTTTCAAGGATTTTTTAACACCAGGATAAATAACAGTTTTCCACGTTTTTGATAATAACTCAAAGTTCTAAACAGATTTTATTACATTTTCGGGGAATGCTGGTCATGGCACAAGAGAGAAGTGATTAGATTTTGGTGGTGATCTGTGTTCAGACGTGGATTCAGGAATTTCTTAAATGTTTTGTTGACATTCTGGGACAAGGCAGCTTTCCAAATTTTTGCTAATAACTCAGCTAAGAATTTCAGAAATGCCTTTGTGGTGGTTTGTGCTCTGTGGTCCGACCAATACAAATGCTAATGATACACCTAATACCTGATAAAAAAAAATCTCTATATTTAATCAGAGTGCCATAGATTTTCACTTGAGAGTTCCCATTTGCACTTTGCATTTTTGGAACATGAGTTTACTTGCATTGTAAGGGGGACTTGAATTAGTATGTTTGAGTGTTTTGGGTTTGGGCTTGAGTGGGTCTTTCCTTCTCCCTTGGCTCTTTGATACAAATTTGATCTGTAATTTTGTACCAGAGAAATAAAACTTGTCCGAGTACCTTCAGTGCTTCCTCCCTCCAGACCTCCAGCAGAAGCAACCACTGCAGACAGTGACTCACAGCCTGCAGCGCCCCCTGTGGGAGCTCCTCTACTGCTAACCCCCCACCGTCAGACACCCCTGCGTGCTCATACAGACTGATGAGTGGCAGGAAAGGCCAATCTGATGGCAGCGTGGGCCCTGTGAGCTCCGGGAGGAGGTGGGAGTTGATCCAGGGGTTTCTGCCAAGCAGAGCATCCCGGGATGTCAGCACAGACTGCTCCAGGTGGGCCAGGTGAGTCAGGAAGCAGCCTCGTATGGAGGGCAGCTGGACGCAGGCTTCTCTCAGTAGAGATCCCACTGTCTGCAGGGAGGGAGAGCTGTGGTGATGCGTTTCCTCTTGAAGCCTCAGCTCTCCGAGTTCAACAGCCTCAGGCCCACCACTGTGGCCCTCACTGGGAGGTAGAAGAAAACACAGACTGAGTAATACTGCCATTATAGGAAGCAAAGGCAAAAACATCAACATTAAATTTAATAAGGTAAATATAAACTCACGATAAAAAGTCTCTGCTGAAGACGATGGTGGACAGGAGTTCATGTGCAAGGAATTCACTGCCTGGCAGTAACCATGGCAGCAGAACCAGTGCCACCTGGTGGTACAGTGAAGCATACTTTGATACTTCTGCCTCAACAGGAACCTGAAAAAGAGGACATTTAAAACATTAAAGGAAAAACGGATGATAAACACTAAATGCTGGAAAAAAAAACAAAGCAGCTTAACATTTCCATATTTTTAACGGAGGCCAAAACATACTGAATTACAGGAAAGACAGATACAGAAGGCAGCTCAGAGCTGATTTAAACACTATTGATTAATACTGAAGGTGGAAATTGCTGGCGGCAGGAAGAGCGACTCTGACTTCTGTCTGGCTCATGAATGTTTGACCTACAAAAAAACAGCAAATAGTGGGGACGATGTTACATTATATGGAGAATGTCAGAGCATGGTAGTTTTTTCTCCTTCAAGATTAAAATGAATATTTATGTCCTCCTTAAAATGTGTGAGCTAAAACCTTGGAAACCTGATGACCGACTACAAACTGTTTTAAACATATATCTATATCTGTTTTATCTGTGCACCATATTTGTGATTTTGTTCTGATTAAGTCTAAAAGCTGCAAATGTAATATCTGTGAATGTCAAGCCAAAATACTACTTGATTTCTGTTTACAAATTTTCCCCTTTATCTCGTTGGTCTCTTTCAGGGTATATCCATCCATCCATCCATTATCTTTACTGCCCATCCGTTTTGGGGTCATGAGGGGCTGGAGACTATCTCAGCTGACATTGGATGAGAGCAGTGGTGGACGAAGTACTCAACTCCATTACTTGAGTGAAAGCATAGATACTCCTGGTCAAATATTACTGCAATACAAGGGAAAGTTGTTCAGTCAAAATTTTACTGAAGTTAAAGTACTGGAGTACCTGTATTAAAAGTACATTTTCATGGACAGCGATTTTTTTGTAGGCTGTGATGAAGTTTGTGTGCGGCAAACAGAGCAAGCATTTAAAACCATATGAATCATTCTCCATTTCGACAGCCTCAAACATGGACTTCAGATATGGCCATGGGTGCTCTGGTGTGGAATCGTTGTCTGTATCTGCCGTAGCCATCATTACTGCCTAGATGAACTGTTATCTGAGCGACGTTAGCTCAACGTTGCCTGATCTGAGTAGCATGCGTGAAGTACAGGTACAGCATCACCACTTGAACAAATCACACGCAGATTTCATTTTAGAGGAGAAAAGACATTTCATCCACCGACTTCAAAGCTATGCTTAAAGTAACGCGTAACGAGACCCTTCATAGAAATGTAGTGGAGTTAAAAGTACAATATTTGTCTTTCAGATGTAGTGGAGTTAAAGTAATAAGTTTCCAAAAGAATAATACTTAAGTAAAGTACAGATACTGAAAAAGTGTACTTAAGTACAGTACTCAAGTAAACCTACTTTGTTACTGTCTACCCCTGGACGAGAGGCAGGGTTCACCCGCTCAACCAATCCTAGAATGCTCTGCAAATAACTCACATCCTTAACTAGGAAGTCCACTTTAAAGATCTTTCCTCCGTTATGATGATGTTAAATCCATTAAGGAAACTGAATCAAAAGTTTACCATTCAGTAAATAAAACTTATGAAAAGGTTTTTTTGTTTAATAAAAGCCCACGGTTTAAAATATAAGGTAAACTGTGAAGGTTACAGCCACTCACTCACAGTAAAGTCCAAGGTCAGTCTCTGAACATCACGTTTTGTTTTTTTTTTGGTTTAGAGCCCTATGGTGGTGGATTTTTGTATACTGCTTGTTAAATGCTGGCAGCCCAGTAACAGGGGATGATTGTCATTTGTGAGCAGCTGATAACGCTGCTGAATAAGAAAATAAAGTGTCAACAGCTTCTTTCATCTCAAAATTATCATCTTAAAATGGGTTGGTTTAGGAGAGGATCTACCAGTCTGTGTGCGAGCCGCAGCAGGAGGTAGAGGAGGTGGTGTTCATGACGGAGCAGCCAGGCTGTGGCGTGAGAAAAGGTGGGCGTGGCCTGACTGCAACTCTTCAGGTAACCAATCACAGGCTTGCAGAGGAGAAGACCTGCGAACTAGAGCCGGAGAGAAAAGTCATATATGTTGGGGATATATGATACAAAGTCATGAAATAAAAAGCAGACTTTATCATTTCCGGTGCCACTTGTCTGTCTTTGAGCTGGCAAGACTTAAAATACCACCAAACAGTTTAGTAATGCCTCCCCTTATTCACCTACCTTGCAGCTGAGACCTTTATGGATGCCTGTGATGGTCTCCATGAGGAGCCCCAGGCCAGTGAGAAGAGGGAAGGGGGAACTGGAGACGACTGGGCCTGGATGGTCCCTCCATCCTGGACAGGACAAACCAGGGAGGCTGGGAGCTGTCTCTGGGCCGTGGTGACTGGACTGAATGTTACACACTACTGATGAAGACCTGAGGCAAAAATGAGATAAAACATTTAAAGAGTGATCTTTGTTTTCCAAAATGGGAAGCTTTTTGTGCAATCCATAAAAGTCAGATGTAAATTCTGGCATTCTGACTTATATCCGTTCAGCAACAATGACCTGGACTTACTTCAGGTTCTTCATGAGACCTTGAACTACATGATGGTTCAGCAGAGGGAGGACAACCTCAGACGTTAGCAGCTCCAGTTCCTGAAGGGTCTCAACTGGCTTAAAACAGTTCTGAGGATGAAAATGATGCTGCAGTTGTTATATGATTGGTTTGCTCTTAAAAGCTGCTTTCCCATTAATTTTTCATGATGCATCAAGCACAAATCAGGCTTTAGTGGCACTTAGAGAAAGTTCTCCAGACTGTGACCTCCCTGGCAGCTGAAATAGCGGCCTTAAATGCTACAGAGGCTGCACTTGAATTTATAGAGCACCACAAGCCAGAGAGAGTCAAAGTATATCTGGGCCCTATCAGGATGCCAGAACTTGGACTAAGGTCTCTCATTTGATGACACCTACAATAAAGCCTCCTTAAATTCTTAGCGATACTTTATGGTGGCTTAGCTGAAGAGAAAAGATTACTACTTGAATATTTTTTGTTCCCTTTATAATATACTTCATGACACTGCCGTGTGGTAAAGGACACACTACAATTTAACACATTTATTTGGTCTAATTTCCTTAAATATTTAAGTTCCACACACAATTATTCCTGGCACCAACTTAAGAAATATAAGATGAAATACAAAATATAAACAAATCAATATTACTGTCGAATGTCCACATCTACAGGAGAGAGATCAGGGGGCTGTACCTGCTTAGAGAGCTGGTGGTAGTAGGCTTGTAAGTAGATCAAGTAAGCTGGTATCACAGCCAGGCTGCTCTCTTTCTGAACTGGATTATCGAGACACTTCACAAAGGTTCTTAAATGTCCCAACAGAGACGCCTGCAACCCTGTGACATGACCCCATGACACTGGAGGAGGAGGAGGACACTCTTCTCCTTGTGAGCTGGAGGAAATGCAGTACATGTTCAGCATATAAACAAAGAACTAAAATATTTCATGATGCATCTTGAAGTAGAATTTTGTCCTTATTTGTACCTGACAAGGCCAGCATGCAGCTCCTGATGACAGCCAGCAGTGTGTGTGACCTGTGTGAGCAGAGAGACCAGAGCTAGGACCCGCTGGAGATGCAGGGGCCACAGAGCAACTGAGGGGTCCAGGACCCTGTGGACTGACTGTAATGCCTTTGCCAAACTTGGATAAAGGTCTCTGTGGAAAAAAAAAATATAATATCATGCTGTAGGGCTGCTAAATCATGTCAAAAATCACAATTACTCACTGATTTTACAACATCTGCATCACATAAACACAAGAAAACAAGTAATACATAGAAATAAATCACTAGGATTAAATATGATTAACATTAAAGATAAAACAAGTGCAAAAAGTTAGCTATGCATTAAGGGAAGTGGTGATGTACTCTTAAAGTCAAAATATACAACAAACACTTTAAATTATTTACCACACACTAAAAAAAGCCTACTGACAAACAATAGCATCAAAGGATTCAGCACAGTTACTATTTAATTGTGATTATCTTGTTCTTTGACCCTGAGTAGCTTAAATCATAACTGTGATTAAGACCAGATTAACTGACCTGCACCATCATTCCCTCACGTTACAAAACATATTATAACTATGAGGCCACTAAAGCTAGACAAGCAGGCTTTGTAATTTTTGTTATGTTTTATACTTTATTGTGTAAGGTCATAGTCACATATTATCTACACATTTCTTATAACTTTAAACATACTTTAAACATTTTTGTGTTTACACTCCACCCATACTAACAAAAGTCAGGAACTAACTAATGCAAGGTACAGTGCTACTGGTTGCCATGGTTACAAACACACAAACCTTTACATAGACACATACATACATACACATGGAAATAAGGTGCTTAACATATTAATTAGACCACCTGTCAGAAAAACAAGAAAACATGAATATTTCAGAAATCTTTCAAAAACTTGTTTAAACCTGGAAATATTATTGTTATTGGACATACATTTTGAACAAGAATGAACAATTTCAAACTAAATTCACCCTTTTAAACCTAAATTTGAGGCAGCTTAATTTAGTCCAGCATGACATTCAACCACTGAATCTATTAACTGTTTAGGAATGCAAATAAACAAGTATGATTAAATCAAAACACAATAATGTTTTTTTTTTTATTTTGTAAAACAGTATATTTGAAAAATCGCTGATCAAAATAATAATTACATTCTCAGTACAATATCATTTCAGTTAAAGAGCTTCTACGTATGGTGTATTGACCATTACAGAGACATAAAAATATTTTGGTAATTATCATTGCTGCTAATTTGGGGCAGCTGCGGCATAAACCTTATACTGGGTGGCGGTCCAACAACTTTGCTACTGTATTTTTTATCCAAAATCTTTTCCCTCTTTTATCTAGAAGTAAAATTGTGTTATTCAGCTACTAACTCATATTTTGGGAAAAAATATATTAGAAATATAAGCCATCACATTTCATTTGCAGTGTAATTATTTTGCTGTTTCCAGGTCAAGTTTTACATTTTACAAAAGACAGTTCAAAGCATTTTCTGTTTTCTATTTAAACATAATTTAGTTCATCAGCATCCCATACCTGACCTGAAAGGAGACCATATGTTTTTAAACTGTTTTTTCTCCTTTTCCTTTAAAAAGTTACCCTTTTCATACTTTATATTTTCTCTAGTGTACATAGCCACTTTTCATATTTGTAGATTCCATTTTTGTTTTTGCTTTTTCAAATCCAGTTTTAGATATTTTGGACATGTTCCCAGTGGCAAAATAGATTCTATTTTCAATGACCTCCAACCAAAACTCCTGTTTCTTTTTGCACCTAAAACAATATATGTGTAAAATCTGCATTACATTCCCCACATTCTCTCCAGCAACTTGAGTCTTACTTTGTGTATATTTTGAGACGATAGATGTTGTCCTTGAATACCTGACATTCATTTTCCATGCATACTCCTATTAACAAAGTGATTTTATCGACAGGTAAACGTCTTTAAAGCTCTGCTTCCACCCACTTTCTTAAAAGTCACCACAATAGTGGTTTAGACAGTTAACATGTGTGCCCTGAAGGAGTTGGTATATTTACTCTATGTTTGAGTTGCAATATTAAGATTGTCATTCACTCTGACGATGTATCTCAGAAGGGGACAGAGGTCTAAGAAGGTTTGAATTTGATTATTTTCTTTTGTAAAGCTTCTTACTTGTAAGAACCTCAACAACAGGTTATTAGTGAGATAGTATTGTTTTGCAATGTTTTCAGAGGAGTGTACTCCATCTTCATTGTGCCTGTGCCTGTCTATTTCTCTAGGGCACATAATTTGTTGAACTTTGTCCTTGGTAACTTCGCATAAGGCTTTGTGATTAAGGCTGTCGTGTTGTAATTTTGTAAAACAGTCTCTCTACTCTGGCAGAGCACATGGACTTACATGTACAACTGGCAGGCCTGACCATAGCCAGCAGCCACAGCCCAAAGCCTGAAGGCCTCTGTGGTGATCCTCAGGGCCTCGCTCAGCTCCAGCAGCAGCTCATCAGGTTCAGCGCTCAGAAGACAGGACAGGCGCTCCCTCAGCCCGATAGAGTTTAACTGAGGAGAGGAGAGAAAAAGATGTACGGTTCATGTGTGCATACATGTGGGAAGAATAAAACAAAACATAAAAATGAAATATTGTTAATAATTATATACTGATCCTGAACAGATGTTTTAAAAATACACATAAAAATTATAAACAGACTGTTCTGATTTAATATGAAAAGGTGACATCACTTGACTCTTTGTAGTTATGTTTTATATTTTTAAAAACAGTTGCAACCAAAATTAATGCCAGATTTTAGACTCCAGACTCTTGAGTATTTCTTTTGGATGTTTTTGTTTTTGTCACTGAGAGAGAAATGCAACAGAAGGGCCTGCACCAGATTAGACACAGGTCAGCTGAAGTGTAAGACTCCACGGTTTGAATTCTAATAGGAAGAATTTGCTTTACCCGCACAAGTACTAATGCATCCCATGAGGTTTACATACACATTATGTAAAAGGATATGTAAAATGATCAAGACACTAGAATGACTACACTGTGGTTATGCACCTCAGCAGGGTAAATGATAAGCAGATAGTGATGGTTTGGGGAGATCAAGATGAGGCGCTGGAGGTTGTTTTTTGTGGTAATGTGATCAGTGATATTTCATTTATTTTATGATTGACGTGCATGATTACTGTAAACTTTGAGTTACAAAGTTAGTTAAGTAAAAGAGGGTCAAATTAATGGATTGAATAATGATTGTGAACATCATATTTACCAGCTCCACATTACTCATGACTGCTGATGTTCTGCCGTATGTCTAGTCTTCTAATGTTTACTTTCATCTACAGCAGGCTGTCCCAAACTTCAGTATTCCACAGCCCAATTTCAAGCATAAAACATCATATTTTGCAGCACAATATTGTATCAATATTATGTCGTACTATTCAATAACTTAGAGAAATTCTACAGATTTGTGTTGTATTTTGGTGCACCCTTCAGCCACTGGAAGTTGAAGGCAGCATGTATTATGATGTGTACTGTATCAACAGATTCCTGCTAATACACACCCCTACTTCAAATCCAGTCAGAAATTGGAAACCTTGCTGACACTTTGGATACATACTCCTTAACTGACTGAACTTAAAGATGCACATCTTCTTTTTAGGCTTAGGTTAATGATTAAACTTCCTTTAAAGTGTTTCTTGTGATTGCTTTGGGAGTGGTGGTAGGTCACACTGGGGTGATGGACCACTGGTAAAACTGAAGGAAAGGGAATATATATATATATATATATATATATATATATATATATATATATAGGGGAAAAGCATATCTACACCAAAAAAGTTGCTTTAAGGAAAAAAAAAAAAAAAAAAGCACAGGGCCAAAGAAGTCACAATACTGCACGAGCTCACTGAGACTTCACTATATGTATGGTCACAGTGACCTTTGACCACAAAATTAGAATCAGTTTACCTTAAGTCCAAGAAATAGCTTGTGCCATATTAGACAAAAATGTCTTTAATGAATTCTTGAAATACTGCATTCACAGGATTACCTCTGACTTTTGATATCTAAAATGTATTTAGTTAATACTGTAGGCTGGAATGGCAACCAAAAAACTTAATTCCTAAGGCCCTTGCAACTGTCAGCACCAAGGCATAAAAACTTATCATTACACTTTAAACATACAAGATACTTTGGTAAACACACAGTGGTGTCAGTTTCACAGGTTCCACAGGAAGACTTACAAGTCGGGCACAGGCGTGTCTCCCTGAGGTCGCCAAAACTCGTACCAACTTCATGGCGGAGGCCAGTGGGACTCCGTAAACAGACAATGGTAGAGGTGCAGATGGAGGCATCCAGGAAGTCGGAAGGAACTCTGACATCACCGTCTCCATCAAGCGAGGGCAGTCAAGCACCTGAGGGTGAACGACATGCTTACTGAATTTGGTTCAAAGAAAATTCAAGACAAAAATTACTCATGGAATTGGGAGCATGACAGACAACACTAGGATATTTTTTGTGTATTTAAAGGACATGAATAGTGGCTGTTGCCACTGATACCTGAGTGGTTGATGAGGAAGAGTGCCGAGCAATACGGATCAGGATCTCCAAGATGTCCTGGACCACTGGCGGGGAAGGTCGGACCACTTCGAGGATGTAACGCAGCCTTGGGAGTAGCTTCATCTTTAACAAGCCCTGAAAACAAAGGCAACAGTTTATATGAATCTGTAAAAAACAAAAGGATATTCAGGCGAAGAAGCTGAAATGATTTCTGCACTTGCCTTGACAACATCCTGTCTGGCCACATCATGGTCACTCTTCTTTTCTTCCTTTTCTTTGGCCGTCTCTTTCATGTTGTCAGGCAGCCCTTCATCATCCTCATCTTCCTCTTCCTGAGCAGAGGGCAGCAGAGGGAAGGAGGCCAGGCCGTGAAACCAGGAGAAGGTGTGGTCCAAAGACTCCTGAGAAGTAATACAATATATTGGACATGCAACAAACATTCCAGCAGTTCCAGCAATCGCTTCTTCAGATTTGGAGTTCATATAGAGATAAACAATTCAGAACATTAGAATCAAAAAGCCTATGGATTTATTCAACACAGTAACAGCGAACACGGCCTTACTTCATCCTCTGCGCACACAAGCAGAGCCCTCAGTGCATGCACAGCTGCAGACATCACGCCCTCTACGCCATCGTCCAGCGCAAAGCGGAGCAGGAAAAGCAGACCAGCGTCGAGGAGAGTGGACATCACGCTGCCCGTCAGAACAGACATGTATTCTCCTGCACGAGCCTACACGGTGATAAACATGTGATTGCATACATGTGCCTCAACAGGTACGGGTCCTTGTGTAAACGTTTGTCAGCGAACCTTTGAGAGGATGTGGGCCAGGGTGCTGAGGGCCAAACTCCTCTGCTGGTTGACCTGACTACGGGACAGCATGAAGAGTTCCTGCAAGGAGTAACCTGCCCGCTGGAAAGAAGGATGAAGTGTTAGCGGTAAAATCAAACTATGAAGATGACCAGGAGGTACTCTTGAACAGAAGCAACGACATAAGAAACTGTCCTGGTGATCACTTCAACAATTTAAACACAGTTAGTAAATACATTGTTTTTCCTTTTGGTGCTCACTAACCTCTGGTTCTTCTCCATGGTGGTGCAGACCTAAGTGTGTAGGCAGATCCTCAGAGGGGGGAATCAAGGTCCCTGCAAAGTCAAAGCGAGCCTGCATGGCCTGTTCAGAAAACAGAACCACACAGTGTGTTTAGTTTTTCTTTCAACAAAACTTTAGGACAAAAGAAATGGTAGAAATGTTAAATCTCTCTACCTTTTTGGTTCCTTTCCTTCTTGGAGCAGGTAGATCTGTCAACCACATCAGCTTCTCCGGTTCCAGCTTGTTCATGTGAACCCACTCCTTCTGAGGCTTCACCGGCAGGTCATTCTCTGGATTCACACGCAAATAAACAACTGTATGTGACTGCTTGGATTTATTTGTACAATTGTTCAAGCCAGTACAGTTAATACATTTGTAAATGTTAAGATAAAGAAAGTGATGAAAGAATCTGACAGTTCCCAACTCTACAGCAGCATCTAATTTCTAATAATGTAAGTAAACTAACTCAAAATGAACATTTCCAAACAGAAAGTAAGAAAATTGACTTTGTGTTTACACTGGCAGCATAGTTTGTTTATTGTGGTAATAAAATTTTTCACTGCTTAAGTTGAATAAACATTTAATCGATGTAGTCCAATCGTCCTGTCACAACAGTTTGAAACATAAAATATTAAAACAATTTAGTAAGTATTATGGTAAACCATAAGGAAAGCAGGTGTTTATCTCAAACATGAAAATATCACTTGTTCTCACACCTATAGTAAGATCCCCAAAGGACACGCATCTATTCATCAATTCTGGTAATCCGTCAATGACAAATTTCACTGAAATGGAGTTTAGAGCAGGGATAATCAACTATGTTTGTACAAGGGCCAGTTTTTGCTTGACAGATGTCAGGTGTCAGATTTTAAAAGCAATAAATGTAAATATATTGATTTATCAAGCATATTATTAGTTTAATACTTTTTTTTATAATCATTTTTTGTATTTCTTAGCTTTTAGAGGAGAGATCAGTCCCAGTCACCCATACTGCTACAATGGGACAAGGAGCAATTCAGATATTTTGGCTTCTTCTTTCTGGGGCTGTCATGTTTTCCATCACTCTATTTGACTTTCAATACACCCTGGTCAAATAATGGCTAAAAATGTCCATCAGGTGTCCGATAAAACATAAAGTCATACTTGATAAAGCTGTTTCAACCCCCATTGTTTTGGGGGTTTGTGCTCATAGTTATAGGCATGTAATGACAAAAAGATGCCCTTAAAGCATGACTGATTTTTCTCCCTCACATTTCCTGAATCTGATGATATTCTAGGGGTCAGATTGGAAGCTGTAGAGGGCCTGATGTGATGTCCACTGGTATAGAGGTTTCAAAATGTCCAAGGTAATATAATGACAGCCGTGCTCATTTAGTTTTTTCTTATATATAGAGCCACATAAATGGAAGAATAAGCTCAGTCTTCATTTGATCCATTAACTCCACTTTCATCAGAGCTTGGAGTTTTCTCCGAAAAAATCTGCAGGATGTTAATTGCAGAGAGTGGCTTCATCTGGCTCAGTCTGTTAATCAAACAGAGTGAAGTTAAAGATTGGCTTAAACGTCTGGATTTTAGTGGACAGCTTCATCCCACATTATTTATACAGCTGGAGAGTGGATGCTTGGGAGTAAATGGGGAGGAAAATGATCAGACTAATATAGAGAATGGTGTAACGGTCTTTTTGATACTTGCGTAATTTTATAACCCCGCTGTGGCATTTTTAGGACTCTGACATTAGGAGGAGGAACTCAACAGTACAGGTTAGAGTGTTTTTTTCATCCATCATACCCGTCACAGCCAGTGGCACTGGCATTTCCTCCTCCTCTTCCTCCATCTCAACTTCTTGGGGATTCAGAGACGACACAGCAGCAGTGGAGGAGTCAGACTCTCTGCTCACACCATCAAGAGGAAAGTTTCCATCACTGCTTTTGCCCCCAGGCTGTTTGGACGGGGGAGCAGAGGATGGGAGGCTCTGAGCTTTGCGAGATCTAACAAACTCCACCAGTCTTGGGTCTGGGAAGCAGAAATAATCTTGTTATACAGAGTAGGACCAACACAAATGTAAGGCTTCAT
This sequence comes from Cetoscarus ocellatus, assembly GCA_037902135.1. Lineage (NCBI taxonomy): Eukaryota > Metazoa > Chordata > Actinopteri > Labriformes > Labridae > Cetoscarus > Cetoscarus ocellatus. The sequence goes on along the minus strand of JBAMNC010000801.1, from coordinate 814,812 downwards.
CCTAAGTACAGAATACTTCTTTATCTTTGTAAATATCGTGTACTGATTAACTATAATAAGCACATTATTTCTTACCTAGCTGCGACAAGAGTTTCTTCTGCTCCTGCAGTATCTCGTTTTGGGACATAGCCTGGATCCTCGCCTGGTTCTCTCTGTGAATACTCAGGGTCTCTGCTAAGCGGTCTGTGCCCTGAAGACCCTGACCAGACACCAGCCTGGGACCAGAACCTGCACAGTGATGGAGGCAAAAATAAGATGCGGGACAGAGGAAACACATTTGGCAATTTAGACAGTAATGTCAATAATATGTGGGAATGTATGAAAAAGCAAAGAATGATAAGAATTTATTTATTAGAGCAATTAAACCTCTTAATTGTGATTAACCTCGGCTTTTTCATAGTTAGAAATAATAGTTACAGTTTTAATCACATCATTAAATTTCTACTATTACACATTTTAACCAACCTTTTTAAAGGGATAATTCAGGAAGTAGGTCTATGTCAATTATGATTACATTAGCCAAGGTACTTTTGAACAGCTCTGCTCCTGTGAGGAAAGAACCACTATGGAGATAAGGCCAGAAACTGTAACAGATAGAGTAGAGCTTTGGTTCACACCCTGGGGTCCCCCAAGTGGGGAGCCAGAGGGTCTCAGGGAGATCCGAGGCACTGTCATCATTGAGGTGGTCAAAATTTGGTTAACATAATGTAGCTAAAACAATGATTAAACAGTAAAGGAGAAGTTTCTTTAAAGCTAATTTGCACAAGAACGTACATGTTGGCCCATTTCATATTGATTTGATTCATAAACAATTAAAATTGGTGCTTATTTTGCACATCAATATAACAACTTCTGTGTAGGTCCAAGGAGGGCTTGAAGGTAATGTACTGAACTGTTTAAACATATATTTACCAAATATTCAGGATATTACATGTTTGATATCACAAGTTGCATATTACCTTTGACTTGTCAATTAAACTGTCTATGGGTTGATTTTTAGACTGAAATGAGCCGTTCAAAGGTGTAGTGTCATTGTTTATCATGACGGGGAAAACTGTGGAATACTCAGATGTAGTATCAGGATGTAGCGTGGGTTCATCTAAGGTGTGCCAAAAAGTGACAAAATAGTGCAAAATTACAGCAAATAAGATAATTAAATGTTGTTGATACTGACAGCCCTATTTATCCATTCCTGGTCTTTATCTGACTTCTTCCAACTTTTTTTTTTCTTTTTTTGATTCATTCACTTTGTTAGCTTTATTTTTCACCAATACAATTGTTTCAATTTAATTTCTGAACTATTACAGTCATTTCATCATTTTTATTATTCTATTTTAATTCTAAAATGGACCGAGAGACCGAGAGCAGATCAGTTTGGCATCTGCAGTGTTGAAGGTGTTGAATCGGACCCTTGTGGCAAAGAGGGAGCCAAGCCAGAAGGCAACGTTTTCGATTTACTGCTCCATCTTTGTTCCAGCTCTCACATGTGGTCACGAGCTCTGGGTAACGACTGAAAGAATGAGATTGTGGACACAGATGGATGGATAATTGTTTTTATCACTTTAGTATTTTAGCTGTCCTGCAAGACCTGCCTGTTGTATTATTTTTCTTTTTATTTACATTTATTCCTGTTAATCTCATCTTTAGTTTATATTTAGTTTCTGTTTGGCACTCCTGTTGAGGTTTTGCTATGTGTTTTTATTTATATCCCATTTCTCCTGCCTCTTGATTTATTGATCTACGCACTTAGTAAACATCCATTTTCAAATATGCCGTTATCTTTACTATTACAACATAACTCAAATCCACTTACAACCATCTGTACCTTCACTCTGATCTGTATCCATATTTGTCTCAGGAGGACGGCTCGGCTCTCTGTGTCCTGGTGTCTGAGCTGCTTTGGGTGCGCAGTGCAAAGGTGTCGTTCTCTCCTTAATTCTCTGAGCTGCAATCTGCCGTGCAAAGATACTCTTCTTTGCTCCTACTGAGGACACTGGCACCTGCTCCAAGGTAGTAAACAAGAAAAAATATAGATGAAAGTCCAACAGTAACTTCCTCCACAGAAGTCTTTAATTAACAGTGGAGCTCTGATTGGGAACAACCACATCCCCAAACATCCTGTCCAATTTCACCAAAACATCTCCACGAGTAACTCCACACCACAACACCCTCTAAAAGGCTACAGAAAAACTCTTAAGCCCTCAGTCTTTTTTATTTTATTTCTGTCTGTCTGTAACAAATAGTATTTTGCTGATTATGTGATTTTTTTGTGACTGTCTTTATGTCTTCCAACCCTGTTTTTGAGTCAAGCAATCACTTTATGTTTTGTATGATAAGCAAAAAATAATCACAATGATGACAAAATAATAAAAGCAAACAAAAGTCATCATACAAATATCTTAAAACGGGGTGTGCAGGTTAGGGACCCCTATGAAACAATGTGTTGGAGACAGGGATGGGAACTGAAAACCAACTCCAGTTGAGAAGCAATAACAAATCCCTGAAGGAGTTGATATTATTTGTCTTTTTGCTCTCATTTCCCTTATTGATTCCTAACACTTTGTTCTGCATGCTTTGCAAATCAAAGCTGTCACGCTCTTATCAGAGCCAGTCAGCAGAAGTGACAACAAAGAAATCAAGATGGGGCAGAAGTGCTCAAATTTGTGGCTTAATTTTCAACAAAAACACCCTTAGTGCACAATTTTCAGTAAGTTGAAAGACAAACAACTTGCAGAGGCATTCATCCATGCAGCAGGGCATTGAGTATTAGGAGTGTCATGTGTTTGACATTTTTGCCACTGAAAGCTTCTGTAGGCCAACTTCTACCCACACAGAAAATCAGCAGGAATCACAAAGGGAATTATTAAAGAATTGGACTGATATGCAGAATCATTAATGGCACTGTTACCAATAAAATCTTATCAATTCCCATCCCTGTTTGCGAAATAATTAGGAAAGAAATATTTCACATGGGTTATATAAACTGTCTGTATCTGTGTCTGTAATTGTTTTATGTCTGTAACTTTGTAAATGTGCTGCAGTCTGTCTTGGCCAGGACACTCTTGCAAATGAGATTTTTGATCTCAAAGTGGCTCTTCTGGTTAAATAAAGTTCATAAACTAGAACCCCACAGTGAGCTCTGGAGCCATTTTTGCGCGTTTTATTTTACTTTTGCATTAAAAACATCAGACTAGCAGTGATGTCACAAGAGGAAGAAAATCTGAATCTGTCTGTATTTTACATTAATAAATACGATGCCTTTAATGTGAAGAGTTTATAGAAAACAGAATGTTTTTGTCATCGAGTTTGATTTCACTTTAGCAGACTGACAACAAGTCTTATATGACACGAGGAGAGACAGTTTTTTTTGTCCTTTATGTTGAAGAAAAAAATCACCTAAAACTGTAATCTATGAAACTGAATATTGAGCCAACTTGTCAACAAGAAAAATGAAGTGTAAGAATGTTAAGATGGCGTAACTATAATATGAAACGAGTGCTCAGACTCAAAACCTACCACTGTGCATTGATTATAATTACAGTCGTGTAACATGACACTCTTTAGTAACTTAATATGACTCGGTGTAAAAAAAAAAAAACGTTCTGGTGGCCTCACTGAAAACAGACACTTTTTTTTAAATCAAAATCTGAGCTTTTTTTTTCGGAAAAACTTTGAAAATCAGTTGTTAACTTAACATAAGAGATCTGACGAACAAGATTTTGTATTTATGTCAATATAAATTTATCCTGCACGTCCACCTTTAGAGGGCAGCACGGTGGTGCAGCAGGCAGTGCATGTACCTCACAGCAAGGAGGCGCTGGTTTGATCCCTGTGTTGGTCAGGGCCTTTTTGTGTGGAGTTTGCATGTTCTCCTTGTGCATCAGTGCTCTCTGGGCACTTCAGCTTTCTTCCACATTAGGTTGATTGTTGACTTTTGCCCTTAGGTATGATTGTGAGAGTGAATGGTTGTCTGTCTCTGTGTGGCCCTGTGACCTGCTGGCAACCGGTCCAGGGTGTAGCTGGGATTGGCCCCAGCCCCCACGACCCTGAGAGGGATATCTTGAATATCTTGACCTTCATAGATACTTTCCAACCAACAACTTTCATACAAACCTTTGACTGCGTTTTTTTATTATTATTTTTGGGGGGTTTTTTCGATAAGAAAGTGAACAGAGTCTGAAAATTGTGGGAAAGACGGTCAGGAATGAAATGCCAGACACAAGCAGGATTCAAACCCAGGACATGCACTTTAAGCCTCTGAACATGAGACACTTGGACATAACTGGGCTCATGCCTTCCACTTGTCGTTATTTTATTAATACACATTTTATTAGTTTTACATGAGCAGGCATGTGACAAGACAGCACAGAATACCAGCTTACATGGGTCACAACAATAAAGACATGATCCAGGTACAATCTTATCTAAAATAAACATGACAAAGGGAGGAAAAGAAAAAAGTGTCTATGACTATTTGTGAAGACTCCGTGCAGTAAGCCTGAGATCACAGGGAAGATAATATCAAAAAGGTTTCCAAAAATCATAAAAGATGCTGTCACTCCCATTTCATTTAGCACTGAGGTGTTCCAGAGGAAATACTTAAACTGTTTCCCTGGATCAATGAGTCTCTGAAGGAGGCTTACTGAGATTTATTTATTGTTTTTAAAAATGGGACAGTGCGCATTAATAAACATTGACATGTAAATGCATGGGATTATAGCCGAGTGGCTAATTTCCATCCCCAGTCCCATTAGCAGGCTGGTGTCAACACATAGAAACAAGACACAGACAATCATAATAGGAATACAAACACACAGAGCATATTAAAAGACATACAGTCATACAGACTAGAACGTCATACAGTCCAGAAGAAAAAGGGCCAGGAGTTGGGGGACCATGGGAATTATCCACAATGAATTATAAAGTGCTGGAGTGCTCACTAAAGTGGCAAATGCTAAAGTGCCAAATGCTAAAGTGCACAGTGCTAGCTGCCTGGGAGTTCTGGTCCTCGTTGTATTGCACATTGCCCAATATTGCACAACAATATAAAGTGCATATTGCCCTGCACATTGCCCTACCAAGATAATAAAGTGCTATGTTGAAAATAATATTGCACGATGCTCATAGCACACAGTTGCACATGCAGATGTGTGAGTAGATATTGCACTGAGAAAATAATTTTAAGTAACATCTGATTCTGTTCATAGAGTGAAACTGTTTTCTTTGTTGTCCACAGCTAGAGTGCCCTGCCATGATTAAAACTCAAACTCTTTCAAGTTTACAGGCTCTAAAATCATATAGTTAAAAATAACAGGCAAGAGAGTCTTCTTACCTGATTGCTGGTTTCTGAGCGGTGCATTACTTTTGGAAACGCCATGCCAGTGAGTGCTGGTAGTGATATTGGAATAGAGGTGGTATCTCTCTCCTGAAAGATAAAGGCACAGGTCACTTGAAGGAATAATCTTAAAAGATGAATAAAATTATTTTATGTACAAAGCTAGCATAATACACCCGGATAACTGAAAAAAAAAACTGCATAACCAGCCAATCTGACGGAGAAATTAGTGAGTACTCACTACAATCCTGGAGAGAACAGCACTGATGTGAGTGTCATGTCTGTCCAACCTCTCCTCTGCATCCTCAGCCTCAAAAGTTACCCGCCTGGCTTTAAAGCGAGACTTCTTTGGAGGTGCCGGCGTCAGGGATGGGAGCTGGTCTGGAAGATCTGGAGGAAAACATTTAGGTATAACACTTGGTTAGCAGTTGTTGTGTTATATCATATCTTGTTTTTAAATGGTTACATCTGAGAAATGACTTGGAAAAATATCTCCTTATTCAGCCAAGGTAGCTGCACACTGTTAAACATCAAATCTATGACTTCTTTATAGCTTTTAAAGATCCAAATCAAGAAAGTTAATACAATTTCTGAAAATTTTTTTTGTACTTTTGGGATTTCATCTAGGGCTGATAGGCTGAATTTCCATCGTACAGTTTGAGAGCACTTTTTATCTAAATCCTCCCAATATCTTTAACCTGACACACCAGATGGACTGTTCAGCAAATATTTCACGAGTTCATCTGGGAAAAAGCTCATACAAAGTGTTTGGGAATGGGCAGAACCTTTCAAAGGCAAATCCAGCAGGTGACCGAACCATCGTTCCTTTTATCACATTATAATGGGCCAATCAGATAATGTACAGCCGTGGTGTAAAGGACAGAGCATGAACCACTATGTAAAACAAACTCTCTGCAAACACGTCAGAAGTGGAGTGAAGAATATCCTCTGTATCGAGATATGCTTTCAGTGTTACCTGCTTCTCATTCAATAAAGAAATGTGGTCCAAGTCTAATAAAACTGCTACTGAAGCTGTTAGCATCTATGCTAATCTCTGTACTAGCAGTCACTTCTTGCTGTCGTCTTGCTCGTAGCTATCACCTCTTTCTGCTCTAAAGGACACTGATTGGGCCGTGTCGTTTTGGCCTGCTCACAGTCGCTGTAGATTGGGGCTTGGCAAAATGGAGACATTAAATCAGGCTAATCCATCTACACTGCAAGGTTAAAATATCCTTGCTCACCAACAATTCCCTTTAATTTTCATCTTGAAGCCTAATTTTCTTGGACTTGCATTAGCAGCTGTGAATTCTTACACATCACAATGCTGTTATAATTGCAGAGGTCTGTCACTTTAACAACCAAATCCACAGAGGGATTAGTTAAAAAAAAAATAGTCATGTAACACCAACTAGAGAGCGTATGTATGAAATTTGATAAGACATGTCAAAAAAGGGCTGCTTAAAGACTTAAGGCCTCTTACAACTGAAAACAAGTTTTAAGATGTTTCATAACCTTAAATTTAAAATGTAATTCAAAACTTTACAAGACTTTTTGTTTTTAAGAACCATAGTAGACACTCTCAGTGGGTAACTAAACAGCACCATCTCACCTTCTATTGTGACGACATCCCTCTGTTCACCTTCTTTTTCTCTGTTTGGTTCTCCGTCCTCCCCTCCGGCCTCACCTCTCCTCTTGTCAGGTCGGCGGACCACATTGGCAGCCGATGGGGCGCCAGAGGTGAGAAACTGCTCCTGTTCTCTCAGGAGGTCAGCCTCAGAGTCGGTTGGCTTGGGACGCCGCAACATCCCTCTGAGACACAAAAGGCAGACACATGAGTGTGATATTTATTTTTTCCCACTGATAATTACCCAGATGTCACAAATCAAGGGCACAAAGGTTATTTTATAGTGCTGACAGTCGAAATGCTTGAAGAAACTTTAAAAAATGTTTACGGTGCCCTGCTTAGCTGGTAGCTGGCAAGTTTACTGTACAATAAGCTTTGGAAAGGGCATAAAGAAGACGATGTGTTTGTTGTTGGACATAAACCAAATAATGATGCCAATAAAAGTTTGAAAATGTGATTCACTTGGTTGAATATGGCGTGTAATGTTCGACTTAAAAATATATGTCATTCCTCTGGTCTTATTTTTCTTAACACTTCTGGAAGACGGCAGCTTTAGTTGGTGAGAAAGTGAGATATGCTTTTGAGCCTTTTCTTCATCCTGTTCAATCATTACTGAGAACATTACTGTAACTGCTGCTCTTTTAGGGTAAAAACATGGCCCAAAATCATTAAAATTATATTTTTTCAGCTTGATATTATGAGTTTTATCTAAAGTGACCCCAACTATTTGTAATAAAAAATTTCCTTTCTTAACATCTCCATGGACGATGGACATACGCAGTGCACTCTTATCGCCTTAGCGTCATTTTTGACCTGCCTTTAAAAACTAAAGTCAAACTTCAACTTATACTGCATTAACATAAACCCTCACAGACACAGTCACACGCATTTGCACATATTCACAAGCATGATCACAGGTCTGCTGAGTTTTTTTTTGGATGGGACAGTGCATATTAATGAGCAGATTTAGCTGGATATAGCAAAATACTTATTTTCATCTGTATACATAAAAGAAAAACATAACAGCAAAGTTACAGAAACAACTTTTTTGCTTTTATACAATGAATATGTCCAAGTCTATGTAGTACTGATCTTAAGATAAAAACTGTCTTCAGCAACAACTTATTTTTCCACAGTTTTTTAATATATGAAGATATTTTTTGAGTGTAGGTGCAACATGAGTTATCAGGATCATATGGGACGTTCAGTGTTAATTTTGTTGACTTATTATTTTCATCATAGTTTTGTCAACAACTCTTTTTCCCTGACAGAAACTAGACAGTAACTAATAAAAACAAGTGCACATGGAAAAAAACTAAAACTAAATTAACTGACATTTTCCGCAACAAATAAAAACTAGATGAAAATGTCTGACAGAGACTTAAGCCAACCTGACCTAATTTCCTCATGTAGAAAGTAGGGACAAGTTAGGAATATATCCAACCACAGCTACTTTGGTTGTATGGAAAGGTTGGATGAGTTAAGAGGGACATCCAGTCACACCTGCCTTAGCTTCATGGTGGTGGGATAAGTTGGGGATTGTAACTGAGGTGCTCTGCCTGGTAGCCTAAATAAAGGTGACTGCATTTCACACAAAATTTAAATTTGTTTCTGTTAATTTACACATTAAAAATTTACTAGCATTCAATAAAGGGTTATAAGATGCTTCATTTTATCCAAGTGTAAAACATGACTTCAGAAATTCAAGGAAACATAAGAAATGCTTTACCTTTTACACTTCATGTCGAAATTAATAAATAAATAAATAAATTTAGTCGACTAAATTTACAGTAGATTTCGTCCACTAATATGTTGTGAAATTTTATCAACCAAAACTAGACTAAAAATAAGAAAGTTCAGATGACTAAATTATGACTAAAAGCAAAAGATATTTTAGGCAACAGACTGTAACTAAAACTAAAATGCTGTCAAAATTAACACTGGTGACGTTCAAACCACTTTAAACCCAAATATTCACGAAACTATGATTACTACTGGGCAACACAGTCAGAGGCTGGTGCAGCGCCCCCCTTGACCCCTGCAGGACCCCCAAAAAACTGTTCTGGGGTCTGAATCAGACTTTGTCCACTTAAAGGGACTTTAAAGGTGCAGAGGCCCCTGACGAGGGGCAGCAGGAGAAGCACATGCTATTACTGATCCCAAAGAAGGGCCATACAACCTAAACTGTGTGCTGCACATGCAAGAATCACATCTGCAAAGTCCATGCACACTTTACTACATAATTAGAGTTTCATGCTAAACTAAATTAAAGCCACCCTGAAAACTTTAGAAGGTTTCAGCATCAGTTGTGACTAGGACATGCGTCTGTAAGTCACTGATTAACAAGATTATAATATTCAAAACATTTGTATATCTTGTAGCCATATAACATCATTTACATGGTGTAGCAGAGGAAATAAAACTATTAATTCTGAACAATCAAACACACTCCTTCTATTCACTTTTTACAATATAGGGCTTTGTTGTTTTCACGTGTTTACGTCGAATCCCACACACACCAGGAGCAGCGTACAGTTCATATTAGCTTCACGTTAGCTTGAACTCTGAGAGGGCACTTCGTTCATTATTTTATCATCGACAATGACAACGAAACTTTAGATAAAACAACCCGCTTATATTCACAGACTTAAAATGGGCGATACTTGTAAGCAGTGTGGGCTAACCTTATATTTATCTGGGTCCGTGTAGCTGTATGGAACAGTCTGAGACAACACGGAAGGTTATTAATGTAACACCCAGTGTTGCCAGATTTTCCAGGGAAATAAGCAACCAGGTCGATAAAAACAAGCCCAAAACGATAATTAGACAGGGAGTGGGGTTGAAGACTATTGGATAAAACTAACATTGAGATATTTTGTTTCTCGTGAGATATATGTTGCTTTATAAGTAAATTGTTTAAATTTTAATGCACTTTACATTTTAAATTAACAGTGGTTTTGTTTTCCATTTTGGTTCTTAATTTACTTATTCAACATCCTTTTCTTTGTGGGTGGAAAATCCTGTTGTGTATATGTGACACCACTGAGTGGTTTCCAGGACATTTTCTTTTACATCAGATGGCCTGTTCTAATCTATAACTCTGTGTTATCTCTAGACAAGTCTTACCTCGATTTTTCTGTCACCAAATGGCCAGAGTCAGTTTTTTAAGCTTTATATTGATGCTCAATAACTACATAATGGTGAAGACAATATGATGAAAACAGTAATAGGTACATAACAAATTAAATTTATTCTGACTATAAGGAGTAGTTTTTGGGGGGGAAACCATCATTTTTGGCCCTTTTTACATTTGAAATATCTATTTATGTTTAGGATGCACAGTGGCACAGCAAGGAGTGCATGTGCTTCACAGCAAGATGGACCCTGTGCTAGTCAGGACCTTTTTGAGTGGAGTTTGCATGTCTCCCAGTGCATGCTTGGGTTCTCTGTGGGCACTCCAGCTTCCACCCACGGACCAAAAAAACATGCTTGTTAGGTTGACAGGTGACTCTAAATTGCCCTTTGGTGTGGATAAGTGTGCGAATGGCTGTCTGTCTCTCTAAGTCACCCTGTCATTGGCTGTTAACTGATCCAGGGTGTATCCTGCCTCTTGCCCAGTGTCAACTTGGATAGGCTCCAGTCCTCTGCCACTCCAAAAGGGATAAGCAGTATAGATGATAGAATGATGGGTTTTTGTTCAGAGAGGGAGAAAATAATTTGTGTGACTTCCCAGTTGAGTTTATTGATAAGAGACCATGCATCAGGTCTTGAATTTGGGAGCAGAACAAGCCTAATAAAGCAACTGGACTTATGGAAAAAGACCCCAAAAAACTCAACCCACAACTAGGGCTGGCAAATATACCAATTAAACTGATAGATTCGAATTAGTTTCTGCAGAAGATTTAACAATGAAAAATCTAGATTTAATTTCTTAACTTACTCCAATTCTAAGTTGTTTCAATGTTTGAAAATTGACAGTTTTAATGAAGGTAAGCCTTGTCAGGTCCTGCCCAAGCATATGTTTAGGCTTGTATAGATTAATTACTGATCAGAGAGCTATTGTGAACATAGCTCAGCTTTCAATGTGTATGTAGACAGGCCTGCCCACCTTAAAACTACATTATCAACATTTTATGGCAATATTACAGCATGCACTTTAACTTTAACAGAGGGGAATTCTGTTTAGTTGGGGAATATATTTTTATGACATAAAGGCAAAACTCGATTCATATAATTTTTGTGTCACTTGGGTTTTTTTCTGAGGAAGAAAAAAAATTGATTCAAATAGTAAATCAAGTGTTGTGGAAAAAAATCGTCAATTTTATTTTTTGGGCCATATCGCCCAGCCCTGTCTGCAACCGTCAATCTTAAAGCGACTTTAAAAAAAAAAAAAAAAAAAAAAAAGGAAGAAGCCCGTAGTCGCTTATATCAGGCAGACCTGGCAACTACGGTGACGCCAGAGCACACCTTCAAAATAAAAGCTCTGCTATAATGACATGACGAGAAACAAGACATGCGTCGACCTTCATCTGGACCTGCTGTTCTCTTTTGCTCTGAAATAAAAAGGTAATTTATTGTGTGGTATGTCACGCTAGATAAAGTCGGTATTTAGGTAAATATTCAAATGCAGTCTCGCTAAGTAATGTCGTAAGTGCCCGGGGTGTCTGCATGGCTGCGCTACATCTGCTGTTATCTTGCCCTCATTTTCCTTCCGGCGCTACATCATCATAAAGATGGCACTCCTCTGATATCCGCTCTTATCAGGTTGCTTTGGCTGCTCTGAAGTGACAACAGTCCCCCTTTGGCTGCACGATGGTCAACCTCTGCTGCCTCTGCTGCGGTGAAATCCCTCAACCCCGCCCCCCTCCGTCCGGCCAGAAGGGAGCACCGCGGGATCCCCGCTCCTCCTCCTCCTCCTCCTCCTCCGAGCAGCAGCAGCAGCAGCAGCAGCAGCCCGCTGGCTCCGGCCCAGGCGCGGTGGGGCTGAAGAAGACACGCAAAAGAGAGGGTGCAACCCAGGAGAACAACAGAGCAAGTGAATAAGAGGGTCTGACTTTACATCGGACATGCGAAAAGTGCAGCATGCTCTCCTCCGATCTGGACACAGCGGCCAGTGCTGCCAATGCTGCTGAGGGAGAGGGGCAGGAGGAAGAGGAGGAGGAGGAGGAGGATGATGAGGAGAACTCACCGGCTCACAGTGATGTCCTGGAGGAGGTAGGTGATGATCCTCCATAGACAGTCTACAGAGGGGATGGACAACTTCGCCATCAAGAGGTCCACATGGAGATTATTGCTGCTAAACTGTGGTAGCCTTGACTCAAAACACGATTAACTTGACATTTGTCATTTAATTTCTCTGTGAAAGAAAAGTATTTTACTGCCTACCACTTAACCATAAAATTGAAAAAATCTGAAGCTTTCATCAGAACTTCTCACACTATTATTCATTTTTCTAAGATCACATGTAAGCAGAGCCATGTAATATAATGAGATTAAAAACAAACTTAAAACAAATAAAGTTACTTTTCAATACAGCAAGCAAAATATGTATCATAGATGAAATATACTGAACATATTGTCTTTACAAAAGCGGCAAGTCATTCAAGGGCTAGTCAGACCTTTAGGGGTACTGGCTCTTATACTTGTGACATGCAGAGTCCAATTTTCCTGCTAAACATTTAATTTCACGAAGAGCAGGCAGTATTCTAATTTTACTTAACCTTAAGTTACCTCCTTGTTGGGAATTTTTCATGTTAATACCAACATTTTAATATATTCACCAACGTGTGCATGCATTACTTATCATATTGTCTTTTTACAGTTTCATCCGTAGGAGTGTACCAATCAGCATTTCAGGCCCAAACCCTGATACGATTTTTAAAATAATAAGTATATGCCGATGCAGAGTCTCAATCTGATATTAACTTTTACCCACTGTTTACAGCCCACTGTTTTTCTTGTTCGTTTATTTTTTGTTTGTTAACAAAATTCCGTAAACAAAGTAGCAAGATGCCCTAACTTCATTCCACTGAACTTAGTCCAACTAGCAATATTGTAGAACTAATAAAAAAATAAAAAATAAACTCAGAATGGTACATGTGACTAGTGAATTTAAATAACTGGTGTATCATTTTGGATATCTTCCAGGCCTGCTGTGAGTGCTTTCAATGGTGCTCAGTCTTCCTTGCACTTGCAAGTAAAGTGTGCTCAACCTACAGAAAGTGATGTAAACAATCAAGGTGAGATGATCGGCAAAATATCAAATCCCAGATCAATTAAAACATGCTCACATCAGCCCTGGTCTGATATTTTACCGGTACCGGGACATCCCGGTGGATGTGGTCATATTCTGGCTTAATCCTCAACAAACAGAAGCTTACTGCACAACTTTCAGTAAGTGAAAAACCAACCTCTTACAGAGGCATTTATCTATGCAGCATAGCACTGAATGTTAGCAGTGTCATGTGTTAGACATTGTTGCCATTTAAAGCCTACAGGCCAACTTCTGCTCACACAGAAAATCATCAAGATTTGATAAGGGAATCGTTACTGGCACTGGTATCAATAAAATCGTTTCAATTCCCATCTCTAATTATAGCTAGAAGTGCTCAGAGAACACAAACCTCCACGAGACATTTCCAACATTGTTTGGAGAGTTTTTATGGAAATGTTGAAAACTGCTCTGTCTCGCTCTGTTAACAAATCCTTGAAAAATTCCTGTATCTGCATCCGGATTCAGATCAACACAAAAACTGAATCACTTCTCCCTTGTGCAATGACCAACATTTTCTGAAAATGTCCTGAAAGTCTGTTGAGAACTTTTTGAGTTGCCTTGCAAACAGGAAAACGGACAGACAGACACTGGCAAAAACACAACCTCCTTGGCGGAGGTAATAACGTATTTGTCACTGAAAAAGGCCTCATATCAGCTTACAAATTTCTGGGTTATTCTACCATTTAATTAAGATGATGATAAATTTCCCTCTGCATCCTGATCCAGAATTGTCATGAGGAATTTGGAATTTCACTTGTTAAAATAAGTTTTCACAATTTGTCAAATATCTGTTAAATTAAAAAAAAATCTGGTGGTGTGTATTCCTTAAAGTGTCTGACAATGTTAATAATTTTACAAAATAATTATACACTCAGTAACTTGTCTTAACAGATTATTACAAAAATATTTCTACTTTTCATCCACTAAATTGTGCAGAACATTTTGTTAGCAACAAAAGTGTTTTTTTTCCTCTATTAACAATTTATTGATATTTCAAACTGACCAAAGGACTGTAATTGAGTGAGAAGGGGGTGCACGGGGCCCCAGGGCCACGAGTTTCCCAACTCCTTTAGTGTAGACATACAAGCCATTCATATTCTTAATTTTAAGAAAATTCAACCAACAAGCCACTGTGTGTAATCAGGACTTTGAAAGAAAATGATAAAAATAAAAGTGAATTCCTAGCCGACAATGTTAATCCAAGGCTCCTTAACCACTTAATAAATACGGATATAGAAACACAGCTCTTTTACATTTGAGAAAGGTGCTATTTCATGTCTTTGCTCAATATACAGTTGAAAATAAATGTTAAATTGACATCCTCTCTGCCTCCACCTGCAGCCAAACCCCCTCCCTGCCTCCTGAAATGTCAGAAAAGTGTATCTGCCATGGCAGCAGGAGAATCAAGTGATGTGGAAAGAGAACTAGAGCCGACAAAGTCAAACAGTGGTTTAAGAAAGACCATTTCCAATGCTGCAAACATGACTTATAAAGCTTTAAACCAGTCCTTTGACCAGTGCTTCACATCCAGTAGTCTGTGTTTGCTCTGCAGTGCTCCCTGTCTTTACTGTCATGCAGTAATTACTGTGATTCCATCTGGGGAACGCAGCCAGCCATGGAGGACGGGGAGAGAAAAACACTGGTCGCCTTGCTGCCCTTAAAACTGCTTAGTCTTATTTTGGCCTGGAGAAGATTTAAGCACAATTTAGTATCGAGAAAATTTTAATCACCCCCCAAAGTGCAGTTCACAATGCATCAGTCAACAGGTTTGATTATACTGAAGGACATGTTGTCATCCACCATCCAGGCTCATGAGTAATTCTTCTCTCTTGTAACTTTGTCAATTTAAAGAAATATTTTTAAGACACAGGGTGGCCAAGGGGTATTTTTGCACAACTCGCCTTATTTTAGAGTACAAAAACAATTTCAACATGACAATCTGGAACATTTCTATAATTTGATTCCATGGTCAGGGGGCCTTGGTTTCCAAAGAGTCCTTGCTCTGTGCTGCACCAGCATTGAACCCTGTTTAGTTCATAAATAACTGAGCTGGAACCAGCAAAGCGACATCTCCTCCCCTCTGTCAACGCTGTAATGGATGGAGCCGCTTGTCAACATAAATCGTCTCACTCCATAAAACACCAGAGGTAGTCTTCAAGAACACAGCAGCTCATTGGGAGGGTTGTCATTGAAATAACCTGACTATATATTTGAAAACACCATAAAGTCATTCAGAGATCTACATGGATATTTTTAATTTAAATTGTAAAGCTCCCTGTGCCACCTTGTGCATACACTGCTTTTAAGGTTCTGTTCAAATTAATAATCCAAATTAGGGATGCACAGGATTATCGGAACAATATCTTTATCTGCAAAAAAATCCTAAAAAGCTCATTATTGCTATTAACAGATATGAATTGTTTTCTAATATTTACAGAAGACATTTTAGCCATTCAAACTGGCCCCAAATGTCCCTCATATCGGCTGTAATATTGGCAGAATGTCCGAATTCCCCGTAGTGTTTGACCTCATTATCACTATGCTCAAACTACTGCCAAGGCATCTCTAACACTGTCTCCCCCTGTTACCTGCTCCAACTTTCAGATAGTGTCTGCTCAAAATGTCAGCTTGAAAAATTTGTTATGCCCCCTCCCCGATTGGAGATACTCCCTAAGCCAGGTGGATTTTGGGTCTGATAATTCATCCTACCAGCAGCTGTTTTTACCAGAACTGCAGCTTTAAGCAGGGCCAATACAGAGGGGTTTATAGGCATGCCATAATACAATATCTGAGTTGATTTTATAGCAAGAAACTCTAAAAATATGTGCTGGAGTTATCGGGGACCAATAAAAACTTGTTAAAAAAAGTCGTAAAATATGTGACCTTTTAGTGTTGCAGTCTTACTGTACTGTATATAGTTGCATTTAAGCTGCAGTGTCTTGTATTGTTAGTGTTACTCATTAAACAGATTTGGTTCGGTGTCTTTGCTGATGGGACGGTTCATCTTAAGGCTGGTTTTGCAAAAGTGAGCAGTTTCTGTTTCTCTTTGTCTGCTCTCAGTTAATCACCTATTATGCAGCAGCTGAGTGGAGAGAAAATATGTGAGTGAATGCAGTGCAGAGAGCTGATAAGATGTTTTATATTCTGTTGAATAAAAGCGACAACTCTAACTGCAAAGTACTGCATCATGAGTCTATTATACAAGATTTTAAATAAATTGTTAAACTGTCATTAGAAGATGTTGAAGCAACACAATTATAACACAGCACCAAACGTTTAAGTTATATCATTAGAAGAATATCCTAAGTTAGTATTATCTTACTTTAATATTATGTTGATATAATGTATTTTTGACATGTTATGATAAGGAAGTTTATGTTTAATCATTATTTTTATACTTCAAATATGTTGTATAGCTGTAAATTGTCTGTACAGGTGTAAATGTGAGCACGGGTGGGTTTTAGTCTTTAAATGTCACTTATGTAATTGGCTGACAGTAAGTCTCGGGTGTACCCTGTTCTGGTAAGAGCCTTTCTGTGTGGAGTGTATGTCCTCTCAGTGCGTGCATGAGTTTTAACCAGGTTTGCCCTTGGGTATGAGTGTGTGTGAATGGTTTGTCTCTTTGTTTCGGCCTGTAATTGATGTGATAGAAGGTCCAACGTCCTCCTGAAATGTTGTGATGTGAAAATACATTGCAGTTGTTGTTGAGTTTCATGATGCAAAAATGTTGTAAAAACTGAGGACGTGAAGACAGAACCAACTTTTACAGCCTCTTGCGGGTTTTACTGAAGATCCAACAACATACAACCTCAAACAGCTCTTGCTATATTGACTCACTGACTTAACTCCTAGATCTTACTTTTAAAGTCCTTCAGCACTTGAACTTTTTCCAGATCAACAATCTTAGGAATGTTAGCAAGTAGTGAGAAGCAGTCACTTCTGCTATTTTACTGTTTGGAAATTTTGGGTAACATTAATAACAGAGGGCGGCACAGTGGCACAGCAGATAGTGCATGTGTCTCACAGCAAGAAGGTTGCTGGTTTGACACCCATCAGTCAGGGCCCATCTGTGTGGAGTTTACATGTTCTTCCTGTGCATGCGTGGGTTCTCTCCGGGCATTCTGGCTTCCTCCCACAGACCAAAAACATGCTCATTAGGTTAAATGGTGACTCCAAATATGCCTTAGGTGTGAGTGTGACCGTGAATGGTTGTCCGTCTCTCTATGTGGCCCTGCGATTGGCTGGCAACCGGTTCAGGGTGTACCTCGCCTCTCGCCCAATGTCAGCTGAGATAGGCTCCAGCCCCCCACAGCCTGAAAGGGATCAGGTGCATAGATAATGGATGGATTAATAACAGAGAACACTTAAATGTGAGTTTGGGAGACTCGCATGTAAGGAAGATTTTTTTGTATAAGACCCCACGAGTAGACTTTTTGTTTAGAGACTTTATTGTAATTATGCAGTATCATATAATTGAAGTGATGTCACTCTGAGTATCATCACTGCTGTGATGTGGTAACGTGCACAAGGCCAGAATCTCACCAGTGATGGTAATCAAAGCAACATCACTCCCTCTGGTGTTATATTGATTTTTAAGACACTGAAGCAGCAAGATTGACTGTTATTGAATATTCACAACTATAACCATTTATTGACTTCACCAGGTCAACTGGTTGTCAAGCAACCCAAAACATCTCAGCACTCTTGCTTCTCTGTGTCCATGGTAAAAAAAAAAAAAAAAAAAACTTATAGCGTGATAGTGTATACTTCTTAGTTTTATTGAAATACATTTTAAAATGACAGCAGTTTTTGTGAGATATCTGAGAAATTTGACTGATGCTTAAAAAATGCTGTCTATTGTAAATGTAACCTTTAACTATTCAGACCTCTGGACTGAAGCAGCATTAGAGATGTTCTGCAAAGCAAAGATGATGTTATTTTTCCTGTAGCATTACTTATGAAATGCCTTACCATTAAGCCTGAAAAATATGAGAAAAACATGTGATGTGCGCTAGCATTGTTCAGTATTGCAATGGAGTGGTACAGCAATGAGTCCAAGAGCGTGCAATTGAGTTAGCATTTAGCACTTCATGGTTCCCATGGCCCAAAGTACATGGGATTTATGAATAGCATAATGAACTAGAAAGCACTCAGAGAGTGCAAACCTCCACCAAGGTAGCTCACATATTGCTGTTACATCTATAAGCAATAGTTCCATGATAAAGTTACCATCAAAATATGATTCCCTTACCCTAAAAACCCGCACCTAGCACTCAGAGTCATGTTGATATCATTATTAGTTAGATAGTTATTGAGCAAAATTGATTGTTCACTAATGGCGCTTGTCTGGATCACCACCAAAATCTAATCATTTCTAAGTTGGGCCATTACCAACAATCCCCTGAAAATTTCAGCAAAATCCGTCTTGTAGTTTTTGGGTAATCTTGCTAACAAACAAACAAACAAACTGACATACAGCAGCAAAAACATAACCTCTTTGGCAGAGGTAATAAATACCTAAGATTAGACTCACAATGAACACATGCATTAAATATTTTAAAATTTTATTTTGAAATAATAAAAATGCATCTGATATTGCCTACTTTGTTGTTGTTTGTTTAAAAGAACGGTTGCTAATAGCCTGCAAATTAGGAGTACAAAAATGGCCAGGGACCCTAATGCAAGCATTTCTAATTGTTTCTTAATAAACAGTTATTCATACACCATTGCAACAACCGTGAGGACCAACATGATTAGTTCACTTGATCAGGAGGAAATTCTCAAACAAGGGGTTACAACACGACATACATTGGAAATATTGTAAATGCTTCAAAGTTGAACGCCCATGTTCTGGTTCCATCAAAATATGACAAAAGCTTTTGCTCTCTCATAAGTAAGCTTTAAAAAATCATGAAAGATAGATTTGTTCATCAACGTTATTGCACTGAATGAAATGTTTAAGTTTCCTAATTTTTGTTTGTCACAGACCTTATTATTAGCAGTGATCCAAGAACACAGTGAAAAATTACATGAGCCTTTAGGCAAGACAGCCAGTGCAATGCAAACTTCCTTGTTGGCTTAACAAAAATACGTCATCCCTGCACCACTTTATGGCAAGAAGAACTGCAATAATCTTTTATGGTGATGAAGAGTGCTTCAAAGCTCCTTACAATTTCCTTTTTATGAAAAGTTGTTGTTAAAACATGTTTATCCAGAATCTTATTAAAATCCAAGTAACTTCTTTTCTCCTCTTAATTGGCACCTAAAGGTAGCTTACAGCCATCTTAGGCTTAATCTGAAGCATCAAACGCTGTAAAAGCAAGGCCATGATATCATGCCCCCAAACTCATCACTCGGCCACATCAAGAAGTATTTTTTCAGTTTAGTGCTATAAGTTCATACCAAGATGATGCATATGATCATATTGTGTTGATGATAAAATTGCGATTAATTGCCTTGCCCATCTTTTCATAATACATGGTATAAATACCCACTACATAACTGATAATGTCCAATAATAAAGAGATAAAGCTTTACTGCATTTAAAATGCAGCATAAACACAGAAAATGTCTATTTTATGTGTGTCGTGTGAAGATTATAATGTAATTTAGAAGTCAGTGATTTAGAAGCAATCATTAAATATTGTATCTACCTTAGAGCAAATTCTGTTTTGTTTTTACAAGGCTAGCTGCAAATGCATTTGAGTGTTTGGGTGAGAATCTGTTATTGATGAAATTCTGTTCGTGCGTAGGAATAATGTTGGCACATATATTTTGATGAGATTTTTAAAAATCTCAGATTTAAACTGATATCTGTCTCAATGATTTTGCCAACATTTAACCCAGCATAAGCCTGAGATTATAATTTTCACAACTTAACCTGAAAGTAATTTTACAATAATACAGTATGAAATAAATAAATTCTGGAGGTAAATGTGTGAGAACACCTTGGCAAACGTTTGGTATGTCAAATGCTTTGATTCATGGCCTCCATGGGATACTACATGGTTTAATTGAACCCCTCTGAGCTTCCTTTGGCTGATTTATTTTGTGCTTAGCCATGGAAATGCTGGCAATTTATAGTGCAGCCACTCTCGTTTGCATTTCTACTGCAAGTCATAATGTCACCGCCGTGTTTCCTCATTGCTCTAAGTGCCTATTCCTCTTCTTTCCTTCCTCCTCTTTCTCTCTGCAGCAGCGTCCGGTCAAACAGTCCCTGGGTGCTTGTGTCTGCAGAGACTCCCATTGGCGCTGCCTGCTGCTCTCCCTCCTTATGTATGGCTGCTTGGGTGTGGTTTTCTGGTGCCAGGTAACCCGCGTCACCAAGATCAGCTTCAACCCAGCCATCACCTCCTCCTTCACAGCCTCCTTCACCTCCTCCCTGCGTGGAGCTACAGGTATGGGTGTCGGGGGACACTCAATGATCTACCACGACAGCCCCTGCTCTGACGGCTACATCTACATCCCCCTGGCCTTCCTGCTCATGCTCTACGTCCTGTACCTGGCTGAGTGCTGGCACTGCAGAGCACGGAGTGATCTGCAGGTCAAAGCTGATGTGGACAGCGTGTACGAGCGCGTCCTGCGAATGCAACAGGCCCAGCCTTGCATTTGGTGGAAGGCAATCAGCTACCACTTTGTACGACGGACTCGACAGGTGACCCGATACCGTAACGGGGATGCCTACACCACCACCCAGGTGTACCATGAAAGAGTGAACACCCATGTAGCAGAAGGGGAGTTCGATTTCAGCCGATGTGGGATGAAAGATGTATCAAGGGACCTCAAAGGTTTGGAGACACATTCAGCAACTCGGCTTCGATTCACAAAATGTTTCAGCTTCACTGAGGCTGGCCCGGAAAACGATTACCTCAACCAGAGAGCCAGGTTCTTCTCTGAGATCGAGGGTTTAGATGATTATATGGAGGCTAGAGAGGGGATGCAGCTGAAGAATGTGGACTTTAGAGAGAGCCTGATTGCGTATGTGGACCCAGCGAGGATGCCATGGTACACCTCAGATGTTGTGTTCTGGCTGGCAGCTCTCTTCATGCTGTCTTGGCCTCTAAGGGTGCTGGTGGAGTACCAGACTGCCTATGTGCACTACCGAATAGAGAAACTGTTTGGTTTGGAGTACAGCCAGACCACCCCCTCTCCTTTGGATGAAGACAGGCCTTTGAGGACATGTGCTGTCCCCAGAGTGGACACGTTTGACAGCACGGAGATGGAGTGGCACATTCGCTGTAATCACCAGGTGATCCCCAGCTACTCTGAGGCCATGCTGCTCAACCTGAGCACGGCAGACTCAAACTCATTCCAGGACACTGAGAACACCTCGTCCTCAAACTGCTTCCTCCTGGACTCCACTGCCCAGAGCTACGGTGCCCTCCAAAGCCAGGACGACCCAGAGAGACACAGTGAACCAAGTAGGCGTGGAGGCAGGAGGAGGACAGTCACCAGCTCCAGTTGCTCCTCCATCTTCTCCTGCCGTGGGGCGCTCCTCCACTCCCACCTGTCCTCCGACACATCCCGCTTCTCACTGTGCCGCATGTACGGCTCGCACCGCACAGTGGCACTGTGGAGAAGCCACAGTAGCAACCTGACAGAGCCCTGTTGTGTCGATGAGCAGTGTTGTAGGTCCGACTCGAGCCAGCTAGTGCTCAGCGACAGCCCGCCTACATACAGGGACGCCCGGTTCTTCCCTGTTCTTATCGTACATCGATCAGAGGGCTGCAGCAGTGAGGAAGGGAGAGAAGGGAGGCGGTATTACGTGCGGAGAGGGTCGTCCTGCGTGGAGACTTCGCTGTGAAGGACAGCTCTACATAAAGAGGCAGAGTGATGCAGTAATTAGTACCAAAAGGCCAAAAGAAAGTAGCATTTTAACATCAGTAGCACCATCATCTGAAAGTCTTTGAGCTTTTGAAATGAGTTTTTGTTTAGATGCCTGAAAGAAGGTCTGTGGTAAACACATTCTAAAGAGATGTTTAGTTTTTTTTTTCTTTTTGAAAAAAAACTCTCAAACTACCCTACCAGTGATTTTTAAGTTTTATTATGTCTTGCAAATCATTGATAACAATTGGCAAACTAGACCTACAAAGTTTGATAATGAAAAAATGGAAGTAGGTGATTTTGCACAGTCACTGGGATATCAATATCAATCAAAAAAGATATCCTACTAGCATTAACTTTCTCCTATAACCAATTGTATTTATGTTGCAAAAATGTATGAAAGTAGTACTCATTTTTAGATGATCTTGATGAACAAAACAATTTTGCCACAGAGTTTTTTTCAGCAAACATCCAAAAACCCATTAAAGAAATAACACATTGGCTTTAGGTTGATGGAATCTGCACTAACTCCTGCCAACTTTGGGATTGGCCTTCAAAATATGTCACCCCTTCAGCTCTCCATTGATGTGTTGGGATATATTAAGATCCTTACAGAAAATACAAAGTCAAAGAGTTCAAATACTGAAAGACATCTACAGGAAATACTGCTATTGGGTATTGGAGTTTTTAGCAAAAGTGGACGCACAAGGCAACTATTAACTGTAAAATGTATTAAATGGTGCATATTTGCTAATTTAAGAGAACTGCATCACCTCAGCACCTCACTGATTTCATCACACTTCTTAATCTTTAATAATAACAGCAGATCTTCACTATATGTTTCATTAAACTTGTACATGTGAATTTCTGCATGCTTTTGCCAAAGCTCAATTTTTGTTATTTTATTTATTGATTGATTTTTAATTTAATTTTATGATGTACAAAGCAAAACCAAAGACAGAGGCATTTCTTTGTCATTTTATTATTTATTTATCATTTTCTATTTTTCTAACACTAAAATATCTGTTGATGAGACAGACTGAGTGGAGAAAATGAAATGAATGTCAAAATGTGAGCAATAAAGTATTTATGAGGGATTTCCAAAGGCTAACTTGTGTTTCATGTAAGTCTCAAAGCATTTTAGTGTGGATCAGCTTACATTCATTAGGAATGATGACAATACAAACATTGATCAAACATTGCCTAAATGTATTCCTTTGTGAAAATGTGCAAGGAGGAGGTCTAAAGGACAGGTAAGTTGCTCTGATGAATACGTTACAAAAAGACCTATAAAACCACAAAAATGACCCTCTCTGTGTGATTAAGCCAAAATAAGGATGTTGATGTGCACTTAAAAGAAAAGCCAAGTTGGCTCACCCTCTTATAACCTACAAGGTACAACTTCATTTAAATATTTATGCAAAAGTTGACAATGTTAAGTTCATTCTAACATTTTTTTTCAACAAAGGTCATATATTGTTCATGTTGTAAAAGTAAAGTACAAACTCCAATTCCAATTAAGTTGTGACATTGTGTAAAACACCTCAAACTGATGTTTTATAAGCATTCCTCAACTTTCCTGGTCTTTCATTGCCCCTGTCCCAGCCTTTGTGGAACATGTTGCAAGCATCACATTCATAATAGGTTAATTTTTGCCAACAAATAGAGCTTATCAGTTTGAGCATTATATATCTTGTCTTTGCCATGTATTTAACTGAATACAGGTCAAAAGGACTAGTTAATTAATGTGTAATGTTTTTAGATTTTACACAGGGTCCCAACTTCATTGGACTTGGGGTTTGTATTGTCAAACATAATGTACTAACAGTAATGTTCTAGTATTTTGTTTATTGGAATATATCCTCTTTTTAATATACCCACAAAAAATGTAACAAGCAGACAAGGTTGGGGGGGGCAAAACAGTCTTCCTCGCACGCGCATTTCATTCGTTTTTCGCGCGCCCGTTCAGTCGTCGGAGAGGCGTTCACTGCCCTCTGTGATGACGTGTTTTAAGTTGTCGTAAATCTGACATCTTGAGTGAATGCACAAGCGCTTGAGGGAAAAATGTAGGCTAGAAGTTTGATTTCACAGAATTAAATTGAAACTAATCACTCTTAATCAAACACTGTTGATTCTAAGTCAGCATTTAGGGCAAAAAAATGCTAAAATGGGAGAAAATGATAGCATAGGTGTTGTCTATTTGCATTATTCCATGAGTGTACGTGTCATTTGAGACGTTCCTCAGTTTGAAACCACTGCAACCAAAAAATTGCCAAAAGGTACATTTTTAGAAAACATTGTGGCAAAAATTGCAAAGTTTTAGAGAGTGTTGTTATTATTATGTTTTATTTTCAAGTTATTGATTCCTTGTCAAAAACGTATGATGTACGGAGTGGAGCCGTTTCCTAATGTCCTTCCTGTCTTTAAACTACACGTTCTTGCTGACGTCACTTCCCCAGCGCGCGAGATCTTGCTAACTGCTGCTAACTGCCCAACTGACATCTGATGATTACTCTGGATATCAACAATAAGTAAAAAAAGAATGCACTGATAACCACATTTGACAAACAGAGCTTGGATGAGTCGTCTATAAACTTGTCGCGGTGTCAGTGACAGCCGCTTGTGTGCGGTTTTTTGCTCTGTGAAGAAACGCTGCTCCGTTGTTGACATCCATGACGAGCGCGGATGTGTGTGTGTCACCAGCAGGAGGACGTAAGTAAGAACCAGCTCCACTTTTCTCCGTGGAAGTTTTTCTTTGGTATGCCTCCCTGCCCTCTGTTCACTCTGGCTCGGCTGTAGGCCGTACTATCCGGTTTGAGATGAAGCTACAGTGTGATGTCGAGGTGGTTAGTCGGATGCTTCCCACGTACGGGATGAAAAGTCGAGGGAAGGGGACGAGGGCAGTGATCTCCATCGGAAAGCATTCGGACAAGACGAGTCAACGCACCAACATCTACATGATGATCTGCACCGCTAAAGACAGGGCTGGCTCCAAATACAAGGTATGTGATTGTTGTTATTGCTCTGGTGTTACGGTTTATAAAATGACGGTGTTAACTGGAGACTTTCGGCCTAACACGTCCCATTTTGATATAGTCTGAACAGTTTTGAAAGGCAGACATTGTTCAAGCGAATGCCTCTTTGTTTTGTTTTTGTTCTTCTATTGAAATGTCAATGACTAGATTTCAATGAGAGATGTTTTTAATGGTAGAAAACTTGGAATTCGTTGTGACATATTTAGCTTCCAATTTTTAAAGCAACAATGACTACCACACACGCATTCCGCCAAGTGTCTCCAGGTAACATGGTTAATATTTTAACCATAACACTGGCCCACTTCAGTTAACTTTATTGGCATTTTTAAAGCGTCATGTTATAATACATCGAATTTCCAAAATGACGCCAATTTTGAACTGAAGGAAAGAAATATAAAGGGTGACTGAAAAGAGTGATTTAATAATGAAAACAATGTTAATGATACCAAACAAAGCAGTCCAAACATCACAGAATATGAAAGCTAACACTGTCTGACATCGAAATAAAAAGGGTTCTTGATGGTAAACAAACCACTATTCTTTACTGGAGTGCATAAAGAACCATAATATAACTAGTAGCAGGGCATTATGTCTCCTTCTTAGCTAAATAGTTTATTTTTAAGAATGTGTTTTTGACTTAAGAAGCCACAATATCATACACATGGGAACATGATTTCTAGTAAGCATTATTTATATTAAGCATGGTCCTTACATATTGATAACCTAAAGGTCCAACACAGTGATAAAAAAAATAATAACAACTAGAAGTGCTCACAGTGCACAAACCTTTAACCTTGCGGTGCTGTTGGATCCATCTCATTCATTTTCTGTAATCAGTCAGATCCATCTTGCCAAGCTCCAATCTACAGCGACTGGGTTCGACAGTGGCACAGCCCAGTCAGCATATTTTTGAGCAGAAAGATGTGGGAGCTACAAGTGAGTCGACAGCAGGAAGTGACCACTCATACAGAGATTAGCAAAGATGCTAACAGCCTCATAAGCACTTTTTCCAGATGTGGACCGCATTTCTTTATTAAATGAAAAACTACAACACTAAAAGCATTTTTCGCTCTACTTAAGTTATGTTTTGGTGAGAGTTAGTTCTGTGGAGTGGCTCACATTTTGTCTTTTATGCTGTGGCAGTAGTGCCCTCCTACTATATTGTCTGATTGGCCTGTAATGAATGAGATTGACAACTATTATCCACTCACCTGTCAAAAATGCCTTTAAAAGGTTCTGGCTATTCCCAGACACTATCTATGAACTGATGCCCAAGTGGACTGGTGAAACATATTGAACGATCCAAACTTAATTGTAATTTTGCATAGACCCATATGGTGTAGATCTGAATTACTTTTTCAAAGCATTACTGACATTCTTTGCTGGTTTTTTTTTTTTGGTGTAAATGTGGAAAACTGCCCTATCTTGAAATGTTAATGAATCCCTTAAAAATTCCTGGATCCAGCTCTAGGTTCAGATCACTGCAAAAATCTAATCACTTCTTCCTTGAGGCACAATTAATATTTCCAGATAATTTTACCAAAATCTTTTGGTAACTTTTTGAGTTATCTTGCACACAAACAGTCAGCCCGAATAGCTGTAACTGAATCAAATGACCAAATGCCTGTTGCCAACTGTTGACCAGAAGTTGCAAAGACTTTGCACAGTATTTACAAGTAAAACATCACTCTTGAGCCACAAAATATTGAAACAGTATAGGACTGCAAAGTATCACAATATATTGGTGTATCCATCTTGTTTTACACCCCTACTGTAAACTAACTCTATCAAAAAATGTTCATCATACACATATTTTTAAAAAAAAAAAAGTTAATTTTTTGTCTACCTTTTAGGTTTTTTTTTTTTTTATATAGATTTAGTATCTACAACAAACACTCATGAACTAGATCTATTGTTAAATTTATTGGTTAAATAGACTAAAAAGTGTAAGTTCATGTTTTTCATGAACTTAATTGTGTCAAGATATCCCCCTTCCTCTCTTTTACTAGTTTTGAATCATCGTTGTGCTGTACCTGTGACAGGACATTGTTGGACTTGCAGGTATATAAAATGACAAAGAAGGAAATCATTATTGACTTATATTGCTCCCTGGAATTTAACTGTCTTGCTCACAACAGAGAGAATTCATGCACCAAATTCAAGGCCAAGGATTGTCCTTTTAAGAGTATTGACAGAATCATCATTGACATGCCATATGACCCTGAGCTTTTACAATAGTTAAACATTAAATAAAGATCAATAAGCAGTTAATTGATTATAGTTTTGTTAAAGGTTTTGTTCTGTTTGGAAGAAGGCACAAGTCCAGATTAGATCGGTTAGCCAACCATTTATTGACAATATGTGAAACAATACAAAAGTCAGTAAAAATCACTCAGCTGAGCGCTCAGCTCTGCACCTCCAGACAAAGTGTGCAGCCTCCTCTCCAAAAACAGAAAACTATTCTGCATGGCGTAACATAACATTTTATACACAGCAAATGGGTGGGACAGAACTGTTGAAATGTGATGAATCTCGCGGTTATTTTCCTTACCCAGGTCGGTTCAACCTGAACTAAATGTTTGCCTTTAATATTAACTGCAGGTGTGAGTATGCAGTCATTAGGGAGTCAAAGCTTGGTGAGGTTGTTTTCCTTTCAACACATTCTCAAACATCCAAATAAAAGAACCAAATTAAAACACAAGATCTTACACTAATCAAGCTTAGGAGGTGACAACATAGGTAATGTTGAAATTAAACCTTGTGACTGATTTCATTAGATATGTCTGCCATGAAAAGGTCAATCACAGTACAGGGGGTTAACAGTAGGTACTTTCATTTCAGCTAAGTCAGCATAATAGCAGGAACTAAAAATATCAGACAGGAAACAAGAGCACAGTTCATTTTGTATAATGTAACTTTCTTAGCTGAAGCAGTAAAAACATGAAATCATTAAATCAGTGTTAGCATAAATTAATATTTATGGATAAATGTTAGCATTAACTTGTAAATAATCTAGCAGTTTTTCTCATAACCAATATAAAAAAAAACTTCAACAGTCCTTCAGCTTTTACTGGCTGTACTTTTGTTTGTCTGTTTACTCAGTCCACTGACTTACTTATAAGATCAAATTTTTAAATGATTTATCATTGCCTTGTGGCAACATTAGAAGTGTTGTTGTTGTCACGGTGTCAAATGTGTCCTTAAGTGCTCCCCAGAAGCTCCTTCACCTGATTTGAAAGGTTATTTTTTTGTCAACATGTCAGCCTACATGAAGAGATCAGATGTATTCAATCATTGTGCCTGTACTTGTAGAGCGAGTGACTCACTGTTGGTTTGATGATGATGCACTCTTTCCCACAATGCATTGTGAAATGTACTTTTCCACAGCTGATGCTTGCCAACTTTCTCTTGCAGCTCAAAGACAACATCGAGAAGTTCTTCACTTGGTTTGTGGAGGAAGGCAAAGCTACTGTGAGATTAAAGGAACCAGCTGTTGACATTTGTTTGAGCAAGGTATGATGACTGACATTTTGTAAATACAGCCCACTGTCTGTACACAAGGCTGGTTGTTGTTGGGTTTTTTTGCCCACAACATGATTTGCAGGACTATGATGAAGCAACATCAGTTTTAGCCTTCCTTAAAGGATTTGTCATGCAAGGGTGCAAAGCTTTTTTTGCTCAGTCATTTATCAACTAGACAGACAAATGCTGTTGTTTTGACTGCATGGACAGACACCAACATAGCAGGCTCATTGTTCCCAGCTGCTTTAGAGTGCTCCTGGCTGTTTAGAGGCGGCCTTTCACCTACTTTTCAACATAGTTCCACCTGTTTTGTTGTGAGAAATGATCTCACAACTACAAACACATCAGATGAACAAAGAAACCAGGATGAATAAAGACTAAACTCATGCTAACTGACAATTACAGTAAAAAAAACACTCACAGAAACTCCAATCAGTGTAGTGTTTGGTTTAAATAAATGGACTGTACAGGTATTCATGCAGTTACAGTAAATCTCCTCACAGTAAACTAGACTCAGATTGTTATACCCAGCAGCTTACACAGCATTACTCTCATTTAAAGGAAGTGTGTCAAGATATTTCAGGCTGAAGAATGTAGGCTAGATATTTAAAGGAGGGCAGCCACCACCTGAGAATATACTTATAATGTGCTTTTTCTGTCATTCTTTGATCTTCATATTTGATCTGATCAATTTGCAGGCTGATGCAAACAGCTTGAAGAACTTCCTCTCTGCCGCACGCCTGGCCGACAGAGGAAGCAACACAAGCAGCCTTCCCCTCTCCACCCTCACTCCAGTCCGGGCCCGAGATGTAGAGCAACCCAAGAAGAAGCTCACCATTGTCTCAAAGAAGGACTATCCGCTCACCTCCAACTTTCCTTACTCTCTGGAACAGCTGCAGGTCTCCTACTGCAAACTGTCACGAGTGGACATGCGGATGCTCTCCCTTAAAGGTAGGATAGGTGGTGGCATAAGTATGTGTTAATTTGTCAGCCTATTGAGTTGATTGTACTTTTAACAATCTCCCTCTGCATTCTGTACCCCCCTACACCCCGGGTACACTGTGATTTTATGCTATCCTATAAAATTCATGGGATATTGGCAGCTTACACTCTGTGAATGAATCATTAACGATGCACAACTAACACTTGGGACATACACTGTATTGCCAAAAGGATTCACTCACGCATCCCAATCATTGAATTCAGTTGTTCCAGTCACTTCAATGGCCACAGGTGTATAAAATCATCACCCTGGCATGCAGAATGCTTCTACAAACATTTGTGAAAGAATGGGTCGCTCTCAGGAGCTTAGTGAATTCCAGCGTGGTACCATGATAGGATACCACTTGTGCAATAAGTCCAGTCATAAAATTTTCTCACTATTAAATTCTCCACAGTCAGCTGTTAGTGATATTAAAACAAAGTGGACGCAAGTGGAAACAAAACGACAACAACTCAGCCATGAGATGGAAGGCCACTTAAAGACAGAGCAGGGTCTTACTGCCACTTCATGTGGTCTTCAGATTAGCTCATCATCAGTACGTAGAGAGCTTCATGGACCGGGTTTGCACGGCCAAGCAGCTGCATCCAGGCCTTACATCACCAAGTACAATGCAGAGCGTGGGATCCAGTGGTGTAAAGCAATGCTAATTACAGGACACACCTTAGTTTAACATTTCCCTGTGGTCAAATCATTTTCAATCTTTTCAAGGGTTACCATCATTTTTGTCCAGGCCAGCTTCATTAGTTTGTTTTTTAAAATGATTCTGTTGAACCAAAATTCAAAGCAATGTCTGATTTTCAAAAGTTAATTTTCCTAAAATTTTTATTTATTAGTACTTTTGTCAGTTCCAACTTATTTCAGCAACCATTGTGGGTTTTTGTTTGTTTAACGGAAGGGTACCAACAATTTTGTCCACGTGTGTGTGTGTGTGTGTATATATACTGTTTGTTTAAGAGTGACACGGTTTGGGGATTCTTCTTATAAACTTAATTATTTCTAATGTACTATTATCACCCAAATGAATGTCACACTTTTTAATACAATGTTTTATTTAACGTCTTTGTTTTATTATTAGCTCTGCGTAAGCTTGACCTCAGCAACAACCACATCAAGAAACTCCCTGCTACTATCGGTGATCTTGGCTGCCTCTCCGAGCTCGTCCTCCACAACAACCACCTGGAGGCCTTCAGTGAGGCGCTCTGCCTGTCCACCCTGCAGCGGACCCTCCAACTCCTAGACCTCAGCCAGAACCGCCTTCGCTCCCTTCCTGCACAGTTCTGCCAGCTGAAAGAACTAGTCAACCTAAAGCTGGACGACAATGAGCTTGCATGTTTGCCATTCCACATCGGAAGACTTTCCAGGCTGAGGTTCCTATCTGCAGCGCACAACCAGTTGGCAGTCCTGCCCACTGACTTTCGTAGGCTGAGTTTGGAAAACCTGGACCTGTTTGGAAATCCATTTATCCAGCCAAATTCTCTGGAACACAGCATGAAACTCGCATTCCCTGTTCCTCTTCAAGAGCTGGCTTCAAGGGCAGTAGCCAGCCTCAGGTGAGAGTCCACACATGCACAAAAGTCATCAAAAGTTTAAATTTTTCTGATTGAGCTTCTGAAACTGCCTGATGTGGTTTTTTTTGTATGGACAATACCAGTAAATGTACTATCTGAGCCATAGTTAGTAATCCTCCACTTAAAGGGAAACTCCTACATTTTCTTTGTTTTCGTGTTTTGCCTCTTTTCTGAGTCCATGACAAGCAGATAGACACTATTCTTTCGACTGTGCATCCAGTAACAAGAAAGAGACAGCCAAAGCTTGCCCACCGCTAGTTAGCTTAGCTCAAACACTGGGAGTCAATGGGTATAGCTAGCCTGCCTCTACCTACAGTCATCAGTGAAACTCTTCAGCAACTCTAAATGGTCCTGTGTGCCTGTTGAGACTCATTTTTTACCGCGTTATGTTACATTATCTTCTACTATCATCGTATTATCTTCTACTCATAAACAGAGACTTTGTCTTGTTGGCCTACTTCCGTAGTGGTTTGCTGGAGATGTGAACTTTGCTAACGAGTCGTTCATTTAAGTGAACGATGAGAACCGATTCGTGGTTGTGAGTGAGCCATTCGTTTGCGAGCCATTATTAAATGCAAATTGCCTGCAAATTTAAGAATCGTTGGAAAGCCTAATAAGTCCCCTTTACAAAAAGGTACAACTTGTAAAAATTGGGCAATTGTGGAATGAGCAGCACAGTTAAACATGTAGCCAGCATCCCAAAGAAATGTGCCAAAATCCCCTGCAACTGGAAGCTGGTGCTCCAGTTCACAGAGTGGCAGCATTATTTGGTGTCAGCCCTGGTACCGTTTCCAAACTTAGGACCAAGTTCTGTGAGACTGGTGAAGTCAAAGACGGACTGCAAAGTGGGCATCCCGAGAAGACAACACCCCAAGAAGACTGGTTCCTCGCCCTGTTTTCTCCAAAGGCTTTCTCCCAGTGGAAGATGGATTTTTGTCACCTTTGTTTAAGGTGCTACCCACACATTTAGCTTTGTTGCTCATTCCATGAATGCACAATCCTTACAAGTTGTAGGGGACTAACCAGGCTTTCCATTATATAAATCACAATAACAGTTGTTATAATTAAAGAAGAGAAATAATCAACCAAAATAAAGTGGCATATATAGCACATACATAGCAGTACACAACTTTTGCCACAGGCTGGGGCTCAACTACCACACCATCAGCTTTTATGGCACTTTTGTTCTACATGATTAAAACTGCGCTCTACTTGTTAAAAACAGAAACAACACATTTTCTGTGCTCAGGATTGCTATGTTTTGCGTTGGTAATAGTTAAATTAACACGTATTGTCTCTTCATAAATACCTCCACTCTGGTTTATCACTCTTAAAGCCAACTCTTGATCATTTTCTCCATCAGGATACCATATGGACCACATCTCATCCCTGCCCACTTGTGTCGAGACCTTGAAGTTGCCAAAACTTGTGACTGCGGCAGCGTCTGCATCAGCTTCTACATACAGACAGCGGTCAGCATGAACCTGCACCAGGTCTCTCATACAGTGGTCCTGGTGGACGACATGGGGGGCACAGACGCCCCAGTGCAGCAGTACTTCTGCTCCCTCTCCTGCTACTCTGAATTTTTGGACAAGTCTCTCCAGAGAGGAATCAGATGAGGAAAACAAACGACTTTGACTGAAAAGTAAGGGCCCACTGACAGCTGGACATTGCTGTGGACTGTTGCATTAGATTGTTAGATGCTGTTGGTGTGGGATGAGTCAATTACAGTTTCAGCCTGCGGTAGCAAACAGCTCAGTGGTGCAGTTATCTGGTAATACGTTCAAAGAAAAGGAGAGCATTTGTGCTGCTAAGATTTGTTTTTAAAGGTGCTCCTGTTTACACTTCATGAGGGTGCACTTCTCATACATTAAAAACATGTTGAAAAAGATATTTTTTATAATCCTTCAAACTTGCTCCAGAGGTCCTTCAAGAGGCACTTACCTATAATGATAACAGACAGCAGAGCTGACACTGACTGACAGTTTGCCTAAGCTTCTTGCATGTGTCATACATGATCTTTTCTATCCTTCATAGTGTTTTATGGCAAATGACAACTTTCCCTACCGACCTACTTTAATCAGACAGGGGAATAAAGAAATGAGATGAGTTTCTATCTAAACACAGTGCCTCAGGGTCCAGGAGCAATCACTAAAGGGAGATCATTTTTACTGTGCTCACGACCCACAGTTTTTATAAACATATATTTGTGAAAAACATAATAAAATAAAAGTGTTCATTATGCTGTCCCAAGTCAGTTGAAGTCATTGGTTCAATTTTCATGTTTGTCATTCACATAACGAACAGAGCAGACAGTTGGAGTCAGAAAGTGATTCAAACTAGTGAAGCTAAAACAATTTATAGATATTAAAAGCAAAAGCATTGCCTGAATCACTTGCTTTGAGGAAAAATGTATAACAATGTTGAAACAAATAGATATCTAATTCTATGCAGGGCTGGGCAATATTCAAGTATTTAGGATTTATTGACATCTGTTCAGTCCTATCGTGCAGTGTTAAAGAGTTTAAAAGCTCCTGGATCCAGATTTAGATCTCCACTGGTCAAGTTTTCAGTTTGGACAAGAGTTAAGAAAATGTACTGTAACCTTTTAGGGTCACTCTTCAGAATGAAAAAGATTTGTTAACTTTCAGTGAAATAAATCATATTTTTTGAGACGATTAACTTGAGAAATTTGGAGAAACTAAACTCTGATTTTTTTTTTTTTTTAGTTCTAAAAGTCTTGAATTTACAATAAAACAATAGAAAAACACATTTATGCTTGACATGATTCCAACTTTATAGAAATGAAAAATGTCATCTCGCTCCTGCCCAGTCTGCTGCAGTTTTTGATCAGTGATAGATGATACCAGACTTTGTCATATATATATATATATATATATATATATATATATATATATATATATGGAGAGAGAGAGAGAGCATCACTGATATGAATCATCTGCAATGAAGACGCTTTTATGAATTTGATGTTTTTCAATAACCAAAAGCAGATAAAAAAGCATGAAGTCTATACTCTGTAGACCATCAGATCTGTAACTGAGTTTAATTTTGAGTCTTCGTTAAGGGAAAGACCTTTTAAAAGATATCCCACAAACGATTTGATAATTATTCCATAAATACAAATACAAATGAAACAACTATACTAATGTAGGCCTCTGAAGCGCTGATCTATAAATCTTTTAAAATTTAATATAATTCTACGTTATTTAAAAAGTGACTTTAAAATAATTTATGGAGAGTAGTAATGCATTAATGTTTTCTTTCTGTCATTCCTACTTTAGTTCGCCACTAAACTTTGTCTCTGTGTGTAAGCCTGGAGTTGCTGAGTACTGTTTGATAGTCTGATTGGTCTCAATAGTCCCATGACATGGAAAATGGTGCCATCTTAGCATGAAAGAGAAAAAGACTGAAATCAGTCCACAGAACTCCACAGGTAAGCAATTTGTTAGAGTCCTCATTTGGAATCGATATTTTAAGGGAGTAATTGATGCCAAAAGAGTACTTGTGAACGTACTGATACTTTTATAGCAATACTCCCATCCCTA
The DNA here is from genome assembly GCA_037902135.1 of Cetoscarus ocellatus. Classification (NCBI taxonomy): domain Eukaryota; kingdom Metazoa; phylum Chordata; class Actinopteri; order Labriformes; family Labridae; genus Cetoscarus; species Cetoscarus ocellatus. The sequence goes on along the minus strand of JBAMNC010000801.1, from coordinate 780,062 downwards.
TTTTTAATGAACAAACAGTATCACCCAGTACAAACTGCTGTGTTGTTTTCCTTGCAATAAACTTCATTTGCTGTTTGGATGCTTGGATGATTTGATGATTCTGGGCCAAACCATACTCAGTCCAAATAACAAGTATTATTGGATCAGACTCTCCTCTGCTAACATGATACCAGGTTAAGAGCTTATTAAACCTACACATATCAAATTTTTCTCATAACTTTATGATCTTTTAAATCTGAATATTGTTATTTTGTTCTTCCAACTTATGGCTTTTCTCAAAGTGATTTTTAATGAATTAACAGTATAATCCAAGAGTTATTTTCTTCAGACTTCTGATCAAGTCTATTTTTATAATTTTTTGGTGCCCTAAATAAGCCAATGTAAAATCAAGATTAAGTAAATTAGGTTGAAAATAAAAATTAAATAGCACTTTATCACAGCAGTCTTGTGACACATCGTTGCATGTGTTTATTTTACTGTTGTCTCTAAGATGACGTCTACATGTTTGATTTTCTTAGGGGGTCACTTTATATTTCTACAAAACACAGTAAACTAAAATAAATGTTTATTAACAGCTTGGTACATTGTAGGCCTTTTCCACAAACCTTCCTCAGAAAAACAACTGGGACCCCTTTGGGGTAACAACCCCACTAGCTGAGAACCACTGCTCTAAACCAACAAAGCCTCAGTCCAGCTCAAACATCAAAGTGTTTTCAAAGATAAATCCAGCAGACGTCGAATGATCTCTAATGACTTTTTCATTTCCATCCTCATCGATTTCCCGTAATAATGCGGGCTGCGGCTTAATGTCCTCTGGCTCTGGCTTTGGAAAGATTTCTTCTGTTGGCCGGTCGTCTTTGTCCACCACCTCCTCCTCCTCTCGCTGCACTGAGCCTGACGAAAGTCCCTGAGAGGAACGGAACAAGCTATTTCCTGACCCTCCTCTGCCTTCATCTGTCACAGGCATCCTCTGGGACTCTGTGGGATTCTGGGAAATGCAGTTGTGTTTTGCTCTGTCATTGTGGACTGGCATTAAAGGCACAGCAGCAGCAGTTTGGGACTCCTCGTCCTCACAGCTGTGCTGTGTCACTGCAGAGCCTGTTTCCACCTAAAACAGAAAAATATTGGTTTGATTAAAATACTCTCCTACTTTCAGCACAATTTAACACAATGTTAGGACTTTGTACCTTCAAGTTGATTCCTGTAGTAATTATAGCCTTCTCTGGGATTTCTGAAGTCTGTGTTCCTGGTTGCAATCCCAAGATTACAACTTTACTTTTGCCACTTAAATGTCCAACAGAAGCTAAAACAGCCTGGGTTTCTGTTCCAGGAAATAAAACATCTGAGTTTTCTTCATCTTTAGGTGCACTCCAAGTACTCGTTACACCAGAATCCTTTATCTCCTCATCACTGTAACATTCAGCTTCCCTCATGTTTAATGTAGGATGCTGCATTTTCTCCACATTTTCCTCATCTTCCATTTTATGTTTCAGAATTTCCTGTAGCTTTCTCTCATCTTTACTTATATTTTTCTGCATTTCCTCAAGTTTTTCTTCATCCACACGTTGCTGAATTTTCTGAAAACGTTTCTCTTCTTCACTACAAAGCTGCTGAATTTTCTGTTGTTTTTTCTCATTTTCATTCTTACGTGGCTCCATGATCTGCATGTTTCCTCTATCATTACCCTCATGTTGCGTTTTCTGTAATTTTCCTCTATGCTCTTCCTCATGTTGCATCATTTCTTGATGATTTTCCTCCTCCTCTGAATACCACGTCATCTGTAGGTTCTTCACATTTCCACTTAAGAGTTGCTGCATTTTCAGTTTGTTTTCTACATCCTCACTCGGTGATTGCCACATTTCTTGGTGACTTTCCTCATCTTTACTCTTGTAATGCTGTATTTCCTGAATATTTTCTCCATATCTATACTTACGTTGCTGAGTTTTCTCATCCTCACTCTTACATTGCTGCATTTTCTGTAGGTTTTCCATATCACTATCCTTGTACGGCCCTATTTCCTGTTGGTTTTCCATATCTTCATCCTCATGTACAGGTTTATTCTGCAAGTTGGCCTCAAGTGTACTAGAACATTGCTGCTTTTTTTGCTGGTTTTCCCAGTTTTCATCTTGAAGTCGATGTATTTTCCACAAGTTTTCCTTATCTTCACCATTACTTTGCTGTGTTTCCGGTTGGTTTTCCTCACCTTCACCCTTATTTTGCATTATTTCCTGGTAGTTTTCCTCATCTTCACCCTTATTTTGATGCACTTCCAGGTGATTTTCCTCACCCTCACCATTATTTTGCATTATTTCCAGGTAATTATCCTCCTCTTCACCCTTATTTTGCATTATTTCCTGGTAGTTTTCCTCCTTCTCATCCTTATTTTGCATTATTTGCTTGTCGTTTTCCTTATCTTCACTCTTATTTTGCTTTATTTCCTGGTAGTTTTTACATTCAGTCTTTTGCTGCTTTTTCTCTAGGCTCTCCTTATCATTCTTTAACTTTCCTTCATTCTCATCCTTTGTATCATGTATGTCCTTTACTTTATCCCCCGCTACACCCTTTTGCTCATCTTGCTCACTTCTCTGGCCTTCTTTCTCCTTTTCTTCCCGATGACTTGTTGTTTCCACTTCACTTTCCTCCCCTTGCTGCTTCTCACCACTGACACCACCACCATGCAGCCCTTGAACAAACTCAAGAGCTTCCTCAGAACGCAGAACGGGCAGCGTGATGATCATCTGTCCTTTCTGCTTGTTGAACTTGGCTTCTCCTTTATCTTCATCCACAGGGTAGGCGAGAGGCAGCTCCAGTCTGTAGGCCGTTTTTTTGGACTCCAGAAGAAGATGTCTACCTGTTACCTCTAGGTTAGCATCTGTGACCGTCTTCAGGAGTGGCAAATCAATGGTCACCACTATCTCTTTAGGCCTGGGGCTTTGGGCCGAGTCTCTGGAGCACCTGAAGTCCTGCAGGTCAATAAAAGATCGATATTTGATTGTGTATTTAGGCTTGGTTGGTTCTTTGGTTCTCTGAGGCTGGATCTGGAAGCTTTTAGGTTTAGAGTCACTTGCTGAGTCTGTATGTCTCTTTTTATCTGGGTATGGGAAAGCAAGAGGGTCAGGCTCCTCTGAGGCCTCTTTTGGTTTATGTCCAGGTATGGGTTTTCTTAAAACACAGGGCTGTGGTGTACCCTTGTACTTTATTTTCATCTCCTTCATGTTATTTTTATCCAGAGTCACTTTGAAAGTATTCTGGATGCCCTCAATAGCAGTGTGGTCCACCATTTCCATGAATCTCTTATTTTTGCTTGCAATGTGGAGGGTGTCAGGGTGGAAAACAACATCATAAATCATGACCTTCTGCCCCTTTGTGTCTGTGTTTTCTCTCCCTGGGTGCAGACTGTGAGGCAGAGACCAGCACTGTCCTCTGCGGCCAGCTTCAGAAGTCCCCCATTTACCCTCAGGTTTGTCCACTTTCTCACTGCCGCAGATGTTGATGAAACATTTCTGCTCTCCGTTCACACTTGTCCTCAGAGCTCTGAAGGGTTCCGGGTGGATAAATTCGACCTTGTTTCCTCTTTCTTCCTCTAAGAGTTTAATTTCCTCCTCGTACCTTTTCTTATTTTCCGGGGTGGATATTTCTTCGGCGTAGTTTCGCAGCATTTCCAAGAACTTTTTGTCTTTTAAGGCCTTTTTCATCCTGTCGAGTTCTTCCGCCGTCAGGTTGAGTTCTGCTGGTTTGTCATTAACCTCCATGGTGAGGAGAGGAGGAACTTTAGCAACTGTACGGGAAAAATATCGACGTGAGTAAAGCTAAATTAAAAAGGAAGAGGATGGTGAAGCAGAATTTAATACCGTTTAGCGTCCTTTTACAGGAGGGTGAGTCGTTGCGGAGTCTTCGGGGAGCAAACAGCGATGGTTATGTTGCCGTTACCATAGCAACTCACCTAGGGTCGATTGTGCAACAGAGAAAGACGTCCTCGAGAAACTTTCGTTAGTTCAGGTTAACCGACAGGTCGCTCGCATGTCTAATGAACTTCCTCTTACTTTATAGAAAATTCTGTATTCGTAAGCAAAATTTTTCCACATCTCCTATTTTTTTTTCTTTCAGACCTAAATTTCCTAATTAAATCAGTAAACTTAAAAAAACATATTTATAGAAGTCCCTGAGAGCACAAACTTCCGCCAAGGCACTCTCAGCAAAATCTAATCACTTTTCCCCTTGTGCCATGGCCAATAATGGTACAAGGGGAGAAGAACGGAAAATGTGATATATATCCGTTGTGAAGTGATCGAGTTTTTAGCGAAAATGTCGAAAACTGTCCAATCCTAATTTTAAACAAATCCATAAAAATCCTGGATCCATATCTGGGTTCGGATCACCACAAAAATCTAATGACTTGGTCATTGGCTCATTTCTGACCTATCTGAAAAATATCAACAAATTCCAGTAATAACTTTTTGAGTTCTCCTGTTCACAAACTGACTATTTCTGGAAAAAAACATAACCCCCTTGGTGGAGGTGATTGCTATAAAACTCTTTTTCCCTGAAATCACTGATCAACATTTTATCTTTTGCCTCTCTCTTTATATGTATTCTCTGTTTCTTCCTTCTTTTCCTCCCCTGTCTCTTCTTAATTTCTCACTTTTCAATTTCCCACTTTTTATTACGTTTTTTTTTTCATTCTATACCACGTCTTATGACAAGGACACAATATAAAACTCCCTTTTTTATTCATGGCCTTGTATTAGTGTAGCTGAATTCTTTTTTCACTGTTATTCCCTTGTGAGTGAGTGCCAAAAAGGAAGAAAAAAAATAGAAAAAGGTTAACCTGTAGGTGGTGATGAAGAGAGTTTAATGATAACTTAATACTCAATAATTTAAGTATTACCCAAAATATTGATATTGTCATTCCATTAGAAACATTTTCTCACTCATTTGACCAAGTCTACCTCAGGATTTGGGGGGGAAAGAATGAGAGAAAGAATAGAAACTTAAAAAAAAGAAACAAGAAGACGAAGAGTTTACAAATTGTCAAGATGTTATGAAAAAGGCAAAAAGTTAAGAGAGAGAGAGAAAGATGAACTGTAAAGGGAAAACTCCGATGATAAAAAGGTCTAAATGATGGGAAATTTTTTGAAAAACAATCTAAATGCTAAGGAAAGAGTTGAAACAAGGTAACAAAACAAGTAGAAATATTTAGGGGTAGAAGTAAACATTCAAAAAAAGTCAAGATAAAGTCCAAACTAAGGGTAGAAATGTTAAAATAAAGAAATAGGTCTGACAGTTAAGAGAAAACATGACAAATGTGCTGTGTAAATTGTTGAAATATGTTGAAAGGAAATTAAATATGAAGAAAAAATGAGAATCAAGACAAAAAAGCATTTCTAGGGGTAAAATTAAGAATTGCAACAAATAATGGCAACCTACATATTGTGGGGGAAAGTAGGGAAAATTGAGCCAAAAAGGAGTTGAGAGGATAAAAAAATATGTCCAAATGTTTACAAAAAAATTGAAAATAAATAGAAAGACAATAGTCAAAGAGGCCCTACGATCTGCTGGCGTCAGTTTAAATGAATGGTGTTTGTAATTCCACTTCAGTGATACTTGAGTAAGCCTGTACCACTTGGACATGTTATTTATTCTTTTGTCACTACTTTTAAAACACTTCTTCTACCCTTTTTTTAAATTTAATATTCAAACTGCTTTAAATTTACTTAAATCAATCATCTCTGTCATCCCAATTACAAGGAAGGCATAAAGGAAAACACTGAGTGATTTCAGGGCAAACCAGACCACATAAAAAAGAACAAGAAGTTTGTTGTTGCCTTGTTCAACCAAATGTAGTGATCAGAATTGTTCAGCATTTATTTTTTTCTTCTGCTTATTTCAGCAAGACAGTGCACAGCCCTGTAGTCTATTGAAAAAATAAAAGTGACATTTGCTCTTGCCTTTACAAAAACATAATTCTGTTTGGCATTACAGTATAACAATATCTCTTCTCAATTTATATGTGAAGTATGGGTGCATTGTATTGCACACAAATGAAGAATATCGTCATCTTTTTTCTGATTAAGGATCTGTGTAGATGGTATGATCTTATAAAAGTTACTTTATTTGGATGAAAACAAGAGAAGCGTCCTGTTGTCCTGCTGGGGTTATCACTATAATTACATACTCCCTCCAGTAGATGTCGCTGTAGACCAGCTTTGGAGAGGCACAGGGCCAACGAGTATGTCGGTCAGTAAGGCAAAGGGGCGGGTGTGAAGGGAAGAGAGGTGATTGGTCGCACCCCCAACAGTTCATATTTCCCTCAGTCTGATTGGAGAGGCTGTGCTGTTACTAGGTATGGGACCACTGCTTATGAATGTGAGACAGTCAGAGGATGGAGGCAGAGAGAAACACGCTCCATCCAGCACCGTCATATTGGTCCGCCTTTCTGTAATTCATGAAATTACAATTTAATTCTCCCTGTTGTACTGAGTGTTTCCTGAAAAGTCAAACCCAGTGTTAGTTCATGGGGCCCAGTATGGTCTTGGTTTTGATGATCTGATCAATCATGCTTTATTTGTAACTGGTGGTCCTTTAAATGACACATTTTCTAATTAAACCAGTGAGGGATCTGTGAATGAACTGAAGTCAATGGTGCATTATGCAACAATCGCACGCCACCCCCTAGTTTCCACATGATGGTGCTGAATGGGCTCAAATGGTCGCTTCATAAACTCAACAGATATGTTTAGTCTGCTCTAACTCATCAAGCACTCCAGCTAATGAGTGGGATGTGATGTCCTCAAATGGCCTTTAAACATGTAGTCTTCGTTATGCCAAAAAAAGGCAGAAAATCATCCAGCCAGCAGACCAAAAGTGGACAGTGTGGTGGGGGGGAGTCACTCGGTGACGCACACAGGATGTGGGCAGGAACCGCTCACTGCATTTCTGCATGAGACAACCGGGAAAGATTGCTGACTCCACCAAGATCCCGAAACCTTGTTTTTTTTTCCCCTGGATAAGCCAACAGAAAAAGGTCACATAAAGCACAGAAATGCAAGGTTTAATCTTTTGTTTATTACAAATATGTATTAAATAATATGAAAAGTTAGACAGATATAATCACGATATAATCATAGTACTGGTGATTAATATTCATATTTACATTGTTTTTAATGTTATCTTTTTCCCCAAATATGACAAATAAAACCATTTCAACACCATGGGTACATTCACACAGACATATATATCTCTGTTGATCAGTGTTGTGGGAGAGGTGCAGAGAGTGAAATGTGTAAGACCAACTTCATACAAAGGCTTTGGCAAGTGTGCATACATTTCATCAGTAATATCAAAGTAAACAGAAGAATCCTTTAGAGAAATATACACGTACAAATACGCAGTAGAGGAAAAACAAGAAGTCCAGTGCATGTTTTTCTTTCATTCCCATGAGTAGAATAGCAGCAGCCTAGTGTGCTTGGCTGCTCCCTGTGTCCCTGTGGTATCTCGGGAGTATTAAAGATGGCAGTGTTCATTGTCTACTTAGTGCTGGCAGGTACTAGCATGCTTAGAGTGGCAAGGCCAGGTTTGGAGGAAGGTGTTTTGCCAGCGGCCATTTTGTTCAGGCTCCGAACGTCGGCCTGCCAAGAGGGAATTTTTTTTGTGGTCATGTGGCGGCGGGCGTGTTTGGTGAGGTGATCGCTACGCATGAACCGCCGCTCACACACGGGACACACAAACTTCTTCTCGCCAGTGTGGGTTCGCCTATGTCGGGAGAGCTCGTCAGAGCGGGCAAACCTCTTATCACAGCCGTCCCAACTGCAGCTGAAGGGCTTCTCACCTAAAGGACGGGAACAGGGAGAGAAAAACAGGAGAGTCAGCTTGTGAGTCACTCTAGAGTCATTAAAACTTCACACAACAGCATGCCGTGTCTGAGAAATAACAATGAGCTCATTCTCTTCTCATCAAGAATAACAATTCAAGAAAGGAATGCTTCACAAACAGGAAGACACTCATCTATAGTTGGATTTTATTCAACATCCTCTGAGTATCAACCACTGTGGGTAGACCCTCACCTGTGTGCGTCCTCAAATGGGCCTTGAGGTGTGAGCTCTTAAAGTACGTCTTCCTGCAGCCTGGAAAGGTGCAAACATAGTTTCTCCTGCGGGAAAAGTCCATCTTTGTGGCTGTTGTACTACCGCTGGGCCCTGCTGGCATGTACACGGGGGCCGGGGCCAGAGGTAGCAGCTTAGTGTTGCCCAGGGTCATGACAGTCTGTGGGCAGTGAGGGGCCTGGGAGACAGAGGATTGTGGGAGAACCAGCATCACTGTGCCCTGAGGGACCGCAGAGCCCACGATGAGAGACTGCTGGACCGGGGAGGCGTTAGTGGAGGCGGGCTGCGGGAGGATGGGCGTAGTGGTGGTTCGAATCCCTGTGCTGGATGTCTGAACTGTACTGGGAATGAAGGCTGAGATGATACCCGATTGACTGCTGACAGGAAACATCTGGCAGATGATCTGAGGGCTAGGGACCGAGAGCGGGGACAGGGTTGCAGGAGCAGGCGGAGTGTTTGGGCTGTTCTGTGGTTGGGGAATGACAGGGGCGGGGGTGGAGGAGGCACTGTCCGAACTGTTTTTAGGGGGGCTGGATGGCTGCTCTGTTTTTGGGGCTGGTGTTAGAGGTGCAAGAGGAGATGTGGGTGCGTTAGTGTCAGTTTTTGTGATATGCTGCTGCTGTTGCTGCTGGCAGAGTGTCCCAGCCGTTACTGTGTCTCTTGTTTTCTCTGAGTTGGGGGCCACTGGAATGCGGTTTTGGCAGGGGGTGCTGTCTGCCGTGTGGCGGATGACGCTGGTTGCCATGGCTCTGCAGGGCTGAGGTGGAGGCGGGAGAGAAGGGGTCTTCTCAACGACGGGCGCAGGAACAGGTTGATGGAGCGCAGAGATACAGTGTTGTGAGGCCACAGTGGGGACAGAGCTGGATGATGAAGTCTCCATGAAGCTGGGACTGTGAGGAGGGGTCATACACTGAAAAGAAGACAGTGAAGGAGTGAGTCAGACTGCTTCTTCAGGTTAACAGGATGTAGTGTTTACAGAGATAAATATCACTTGTGGCAGGCAGACACGCTCAGCAATAATGATGACTCTCAGCAATAAACTGTGATTTTTATGACCCTGCAGAGAGGAGGTCACACCCCCATGCTGCTTCAAGGCCTTTCTTACTGCAGCGCCTCTCACCTGCCCTGCTCGCGTCATAAACTGTAGTACTATTGTTACCTTTCACATCAAAAGCCCTTTATGCAAACTTAGTCTTTAACAATATGTTTGCTAACCACACAGGAGTTATCTCCAAGGTTTCACAGCTCTAAATATGACCACAAAGCAGGAAAACAACACAGAGCATGGCCAATATACACATTACTCAACAGTTTGACCTGTGCAGAGTGATGATAACTAACTTACCAAGGATGAGAGGGACACAAAGTCCTTCTGTGGCTCTGGAAGTTCTGGCGGTGAGAGGGAATCACAAGAGTCTGAGGCCGGGGTGAGAGGTCGAGGCTTGCAGGGGTTCGGCCTGTTACTGATAAAGTGACCCTGGCCCCATGAGCTCATGCACACCAGAGCCTCTGCAGCCTCCAGGTCTGTGTACTCCAGGTCAGAGGTTACATTACAGACCATCTGATCGTGTTCATGCCTCCTTTTCTTTGCGTAAGACCCACAATGATCCATGTACTCAGCCTGGAAGGGAAAATAGATGATGATCAGCACAGGGTGTTAATTTACCGTTGCCTCACGGTGACTGCATCATGTCATCATGGTTGTTTTCACTTCTGTTATAAGCTGTATTCACTCAACACTGACTCAGATCTGATGGCCACACAGTCAAACAACGGAAGGTTTTCTATTCTGCTGATCAGAAAAGGAAAAAAAAAAAATCTATTTCCAGTTATCATCTGTTCTGTCACAGTTCCCGGGCCAAACTGCATGAGCCTGCCATGAGGGGGTGTTGGTGACTACACCCCGGCCCAGCATGCACTGCCTTTGGCTGGGCGCCAGGACACCTCCCATTGCCAAATATAGACCAAACAGTGACGTGCTGCCCGAGATGAGCCATGTGAAATCCCCATAAAGCGGGTTTGCATCAGGAAGTAAGTCTGGTGCGTTATAACGTTACAATGCATTTTTGAAGTAAACAGAGCTTTTTAATGTGTCTTAACATCAAAAAATCCCTCCAAAAACTAGAAGTCGATAATGACAGACTTTGGTTAATTTTTTCATATTTTTTTGGTACTTATTATTAAATACGACATGTTATACATGTAAAATGAGTGATAACAAGCAAGGTGTCAGATTTAATGTTTAATAATACAGTAATGGCATTTATTTTGAATTATAACGGTGTATTTCCCATACTAGGACGCTGACGTGACAGAAAATGGTTCTCACTGAACAAAATTCGTAAATAAATGTTATATTATTGAGCTTAAAACTAATCCCAAGAATAAGTAAGTGAAAGCACCCAGTAAACAACTCAGTGTTACAGTGTTGTTAAAAAATTCTCTCCTCTGAAACAGAACTTTAAAATTTTTCTTACCCCGTTCGAGTCCATCTCTGTAAATTTCCTCGATGGCATTGAAGGATAAAAAAATCAAAATATCACTTATTTTTAGTCAAAGGCAGTCCAGAACAAAGACGCGGCGGTTGCCAGAGCTGCTGCCTGTGTTAGGGTAGGGTTGAGGTCGTTTTTTTTTCTCTGACTGGCTCCCTTTTCTCTCAGCTGTGTGTGTAAAACATGGGAGGAGGAGAGACGGGGAAAAAAAAGAAAAACAAAACTCACAACACGCACCGGCGGGGTGGCAACACTCGGCCAATCAGAATTGAGTGTGTGCGGGACCGCGGCCAATGGGAGAGGACGGAGCGCGTGAACAGTGCATGCCCGGTGGACGGTTGGAGGAAATAGGGTGCGTGGCCGTTGGTGGGCGTGGCCGTAGGAGTCAGCAATGTCAGGGTAAACCCGATGAACTGCCATCCGCTAAACTAGGCGAAAGGTCGGCCCGGTCTATGCTGCCTTCAGTGGGTGTGGGAATGAAAGGGGATAGCGACCTCAAGACTTGATAGCTTAGCCAAAGTGTTATCCAACCAGACACGTATTTCTTAATGTCCACTCAGTGAGCAGTTGACGATAATCCGACTCCAAAAATCAGATCTGAACGTCGAAAATATTTGCTGTTGAAAACGTGTCAAAATGGCCCAATTAAGTCTTTTCAGGGCATTGCGGAAAAACAGAGACCTAATTCAGTCTTACATGCATCAGTTTAACAGTTATTTGACAGGTTTCCAGCCAGGTCACACCGAGCATCTTCGATTTAATAAAAATTTCTAATCTTGAACTGATTCACTAATCAGGAGTGGAAAACTTTGGTGACAAAGAGGGCCACAATTTTCCAACTATTTAACGTTCAACAAGACATTCAAGTTTTTATAAGAAACCTTTTTTGGTCTGAAATAAAAAAGCCCAAATTCCCATGAAGTGGGGACAGTGTGTAAAACGTAAATACAAACTGAATACAATGCAAATCCATTTCAACCTAAATTCAGTTCAATACACTACAAAGACAAAATATTTAATGATCAAATTAATAAACCATTTTTTATTTTTCAAACATTTTGGATTCAATACCTGCAACAAGTTCTAGAAAAACTGTGACAGGGGCATGTTTAGCATTGTGTTACAACACCTTTCCTTTTAACAACACTCCTGAGAACTGAGGACACTAATTGCTTTGTAGGTGGAATTCTTTCCCATTGATGCACCCCTTCAGCTGTTCAACAGTCTCGTATCTATGTTGTGGTATTTTCAAACTTCATAATGCTCAACACATTTTCAGTGGGAAACAGGACTGGACTGCTGGCAGGCCAGTCTAATTTAAATGTAAAGACACTTATGTAACACGTGCAGAATGTGGTTTGGCATTGTCTTGCCGAAATAAGCAGGGATGACTCTTAGAAAAGAAGTCGCTTGGATGGCAGCATGTGTTGTTCCAAAATCTGTTATACCTTTTCACATTTATGGTGCCTTCACAGATGTGCAAGTTACCCATGCCATGGGTACTAATATGGCCTCATACCATCACAGATGCTGACTTTTGAACTTTGCACTGATATCAATCTGGATGGTCCTTTTCCTCTTTAGCCCAGAGGATCTGACCTCCACGATTTCCATAAAAAATGTGTTTTTGGGCCTTACTGCTAATATACAGAGATTTCTTTGAATTCCATGAATTTTTGATGATATTATGGACTGTAGATTATGAAATCTCCAAATTCCTTGCAACTGCATGTTTTTCACATTTGATTCCTGTTTCAAATTAATCTTTTCACCTGAAGTTTGTTCTAAACAGGTCTTTTTTGAGTATTCCTCAAATCATTGTATTTTGTTTTTATTTACGTTTAACTCAATGCCCCAACTTTATTGGTATTTGGGTTTGTATCAGTTTTATGGTGTTGTCATCAAATACTCACAATAAGGATTTATTTAAACAAGCAAGACACAGAAATTAAGTATAGTTAAGCTTTTCTTACCAGTTCAACGTACAAATTATTTTTTCCTGGCACTGAAAATGATTGGATTACATTTTTCATTTTTTTTTTTTTCAAAGAATACATACATAAATATTGTATGAAACGGTTCAGCAGAAGGCACAACTGCCAGTTATATGGAGTGGTGCAGAAATGAGTTAGCATTTTGCACTTTCTAGTTCCCAAGAGCAAAGTGAGCCTATACAGGATTTAATACTGGTTTTGGATGAATGCCTGAAAAAAGATTTTTGATTAACACCCACAGGTTTTTAAAGTTTTATCTAAAATATTAAAATGCAGCTGTTATTGCCTGCTTTTGAATTCTTAAGCGCTGTTGTGTGTTTAAAAGGATGGTTACTAACAAACTGCTAATATGAACTACAAAAAATGGCTGGGGACCCTACTACAAGCATTTCTAACAAACTTTAACCATAAATAATTCATACACTTGCCACAGCCATGAGGACCAACTTGATCAGATCATTCGGTTAAGAGGAAACTCTCAAACAAGAGGTTACAACAAAACATTATTAGTTGGAAATATTGTAGCTGTTTCTAAGTTACCAATTATGTTTAAGCTTAAATAATCATTAAAAGAAGGCTTGTTCATTTAGATTACAACAAAGTTCAGAACAAGTAGTTTCATAATGTTTTGTTCACTACAGAGGTTATTTTCATTAATGACCCAAAACAGTGAAAAATCCCGTTGGCCTTTAGTCCAAAGACTCTGCACCGTACTAACTTCCACATTGGCCTACAAAAATATATCATCCCTGCACCATTATATTGTTTTGATGGTTTGTTCATGTGAGTTTATGAGGGGATGAAAATGCATCTGTGGCAGCATTTTGCTATGATTTTGATGCACTCATAGATACTGAAGAGGACAAAGTGAGCCCTGGCCTGCAGCAAATAAACCACTGGTCCTACTTGAACCTGGGACACCAACTTGTAGGACTATGCAGGGATGGGCGACTTTGGTTACTCAGAGGGCATGTAAGTTTTATCCTCGCTACCAAAGGGGCCAAGTTGTTCTAAAATTGTCCCAACTCTCTTAGTTTAATAATGATTAAAAAAACATTCAATTCAATAAAAGGAACAAAATCAGAGTTGCAACCAGAATTTATTTAACCAACATTTTATTACTATTATTATTATTATTGTTATTATTATTATTGTAATTATTATTATTATTATTATTATTATTATTATTATTATTATTATTATTATTGACAATAATAATAATAATAAGCTTTAAATGCAAATGGTAATGTTTAATTAGTTGAGCTACGGACAGTATGAATTACTTTTTATGGCAATTAACTGAATACGAATGGTTATTTAGGCATAATAGTTTCTTTTCTGTTTATGTTTTAAAAGTGTATTTAGTAAAGCATTTAAAGGAGTTTTACAGGAGTATTTGCAGAAAATGTGTTGATTTAATTACTTTAAAATACAAAAGAACCCAGTATTCAAAGATTAATGCAGAAATACCTGTTGTATATGTACCAATGTGTGATGAGTTTGACTTGTAACCTCATTGAGTAAAGAGTTAGCTGCATGCAACTTCCAGGCCACCAGTTGTCCAAGCCTGGACTGTAGTCTTCATGCATTGGCACAACTTTATGTAAGGCCATAAGGACACTATTTCAGTATATTTTAAGTAATTAATATCATTATTGCTATCTAATTATTAAAGAACTATAAATCAAGCTTCCGTCATTCTGAAGCTTCTAATGTAACTGCTGTCCACCCGAGGAAAGACACCGCCACCTATTGTCAAGGCTTAATGATTTTATTCCTAATTATTAACAGATAGGAAATTATGTCTACTAAGAAACATAAAACAAACAAAATTCATGACCATAACAATTAGGTCTATTTCATGATCACCACCTCAATCATTAAAGTTATTCTTTGCTCATAATATTGTGTAAAATGAAAAGTTTAATGTAAAATATATTTAGAATTTGTAGCTTGTGTTTATTTTGTATTTTAGCATATTTCTTTAATTTCCTGTTGTTTGTATTGGCCAGAATAGAATTATCTAAATGTACAAATCGATAAATAAGTACTGCATTTTGCTACGATTTCAAAATTAGAGTGAATTATAATTTTAACGCTAAAACAGTCCAGGTATTGCATTAGCAGTCCCTTATTTTGCAAATTTAAACAGCTTATGTTTGGGGTTTATGTGTAATTTCTTTCCACGCTGCACAGTTTGTAACACTAATCTTTACATCCCTGAAATCTTTTAACTGAATGACTCAAATATTAACGTCTGTTTGAAGTCCATGCGTTTCGACATGAACAGTTTATTCTAAAAAGTCTGAGAAGGCCTGGTTGCAGTTTGGTTGCAGACACCCCCAATTCTCAAGTCTGACTGTTAACACAGATACTCTTTTTTCCCACAAGTCCTTGAACGCAGCACCAGGGCCAGCTGAGGCGCAGGTTTCTGTCTTGTTTTTTTGGAGATGTTTTTGCAGCTTCCATACCAAAAAAGAAAAACAAAAAACGAATAAAAACAGGTTTCCACTGCATCAGTTTAGGATTTCATAACACAAACATAAAGCACAGAGATGAAGTGAGCTGAATGGTTTGCTTTCTCTATTGTGTGAAATTAACTGTTAGCAAAGTTGTTGCAGTTATAATTCATCGTTATCTATTTGTAAGCAGATATTTTAATAGTTATGTGGCTTCACAGTAAATTAGGTCACAGACCAGAAGACACTTAAAACACTATTAAAAAAAAAGTTAACTGTGTTTTGTGCACCCCTCTCTGGTCATGACTCTTGTTTTGTCTGAGGGTGTAACGGAAGAATTTATTGTATGGAGTCAAAAGCAACGCCTTATTTATAGCAGCAAACTGAATCAGATTTGATTTATGATATTATTGTCATATTTGCAAACAAATGAGGCTGCAAAATAAGGGGTTTTCCAAAGGCATTCAGTCCCTCAGATGCTGCCCTGATAAACTTTTGTCTTGAATGCAGAGAAAATCAACTTTGCTGTGTTTTCTAATAATAATATGCTCCTTAAACTTGATGGAAATGTTAATGTATGTCAGACTACTTTTTTTTCTCTGTGGCATATTAACTGACCATTTACATGAGGTCATGCCGTCCAGTACAGTGGTGAAGTGTCAGAGCGTTGAAGTGGTCGTGACCTACATATGCTGTTACATCACCAACTGTAACTAGACAAAGAAAAAATGAGTCAGAAGTCCCAACGAAGTTCTGGAGGCTGCACAATGAAAGGTAGTTTAAGGTTTTAGGCCGTGCTTTGCCAAACACTGTGTTAACATTAGCAGGTCCAGTCTCCTTTCCATGAGCATCCTTGCAGGAACACTCAAAAAAACGAAAATACTAAGAAAACTCAAAATTTCAATGTAACTGTCCGCAGTGGACTTTCTTCCAACTCAAGATTCCAAGTTGTGAGAAAAACTGCTGAAAATTAAAAGAGGCATGAACTGAACCTGGGACAGCCACAGCATATATGGGATAGTGCTGGTTGCTTACCAATGTGCCAAGCCAGCGTTCTGGATATCCTGCTCTTTACCCAAGCCATGTTTACAGATCTTTTCCTGACCTCAAACTAATAGTATTGAGTTTTGCCAACTTAAGTTAAGAAACGAGACCAACTTAACATAAATTAGGGTAGTTGAGATAAATTCTTTGATAAAGTTTACAACACAACAAAAACATTTTGGTTACTGAAAAATGTATTTAATGTATTGTTGCAGTGAATTTACATTTTCTGTTTTCCACTTCAATAAACAAACATGAACCAAGACGCAAAGAACTTAAATGTCTATCAGTGTTTCTAAACTGGTCCACCATCAAGCAACTTTGTACATTAAATTACGTTACTTTATAAAAAATGTGTCTGTTTACATCTTGGATGGGCTATACCTCACTGAGCAAACACATTTAAATGTGGCAATTCGCTATTGGAGGAGCAACACTGTAAAAGAGCATACTGCAGCCTAGCATCTGTTTGCATGAATTCCTGAAGAGGCTTGATGTCAAAATGCGTAGAAGTTTGTTTTGAGGTCTACATGACGATGTTGTTAAAATAAAGGCATTGTATTTGTTTTAAACAGTGCCTTCAAGTCTTTTTTTTTTTTTGCTTCAAAAACATGTTTAAATGTTGCATAATTAAAGCTTTAGGGAAGACATGCATGCATACATTCATTTTTTGTAGTTTGTGTGATAATGTAATTTTTTTTCCCATTGTGTTCTTGAAAGCTTAACACATTATTGGGGGAAAACCAGCTTAGTTACCCCAAGAAAATGTGACGAAATGTTAAGATCTCAAGAAAACAACCAGAATTTACTTGCTATTATTATTAACAGAGTAAAACAAAATGAACATCCATATCTATGACAGTTCAGTGACATGCTCGGGGTCCTGACTAAGCAGTTTAGAACCACCAGTGTGTTGTGACAGAAAATTCCATTTAGTTAGAGGCTAAAACAATAACAACGCCACATTGCATTGGCGTTGTTGCAATTTGTTTTGCTGTAACCTCACTGCAAATGAAAATTTAAGGCAATTCATGTAAAAAAAAAAAAAGTCAAAACAAGAATATTTAGATAATAATTAGTTTTCAGTAAGTATGTGCAATATATCATTATAACTTATTTGATGGAGGCCCCAGTTGACTATGTTTTAACGTCATGTTGCAGTCAGATGATGTTATAGCTACCTGCCAGCAAACCTTAACGTAAATGATGCCAGATTAGAGATTAAATATAAGAAGTAGTTTAGAGCGTGACAGCAAAAAGACATAAACTGAGTTAAAGTGTATACTTTATTTATATGATGGGTTCATTTTGTTTCAAACTATCAAAAAATGTGGACTTATTGCCATTAAAAACAGTTTTTTCTCAGTTTTTTCAGATTGCAGTGAATATAACAGAAATAAAAGATATTGCAATGTTAGTATTTGCCAATATCCCCCCCACCCGTCATTTTGGTAAACTGTTCGTAAAATGGCCCACCTACAGCAGGAAGGAGTGCAGCAGGTGTGCTGGCGCACCCCTTGCAGCGCCAAGCTTCTCTACCCAAGGCTGCACCTCGCTGTGACTCACATAAGCATGACCTCAGAGAGCAACGAGGGCACAGAGCTGAGGGCGGAGAGCTCCAGCTCTGTGCGAAGAAGAGGGAGGAGACATGGGGACAACGTGTTGAGCGAAGGCATGACTGTATAGCAGCCTGTTTATGATATAAGTGGGGCAGGCCGCTTCAACTTAGTTAGGGAATCTGGAGGAAAGGTTATGCAGGCCCTATCTGGGCCTCCACATGCACACCTCCCCTGTCCAGCCAACTCCCCAATCTCAGGAACTCCTGGACCGGACTCAAAAAAGGGGGAGTTACCCCAGAGGGGTTAAATATACCACCCAGAGGCTATATTTCACTAACAGGCCCTGAGGTCTGACAGGCAACTGCAGGCAGCGTTATAGAGACAGGACTGACTCTCTGACAGGAATTACATCCAGTCTAAATGTTTTTATAGGACAGTGAGTTTAACAACAGGTGTGACAATAATCAACAAACTTCTTATGAGGTTGCTTTTACATTTGTATTAATTTGGAAATATTAAATGGATCACTGCAAGGAGTAATATGAGGTTACACACTTCAAAAACACACTTGTTGTAACATGTTTCATGTCATTGGGGTTTGGTTTGATATGCATTTGACCCTTTATTGGATTTCTTTTTGGTCTGTTGGACTGCCAGTCAGAGAGCTTCCTCACAGCAATCACTGGGTTACAACCGGTTAGACAAATGTTGGCAAGGCCAGGACTTTTCAATTCAAAACAGTCCCACTTTGATTAAGTTATTTTACACAGTTAGAATGTATAATAAATGAAAAAAATCTGCCGCATACTGAAAATGACATTACTCTAACTTTATCCTGAGTGACCAACACAATTAGCACAATCACTTGTATGCTGAATACACAAGGTCACATGACTGATGATCATTTTCCTTCTTATACATGTTCCTGCAGCCAATAGTACCAAAGTAAGTAGATGGGATGTGCCCCAGAATCCCTGATTGTTGTTTACAGATATATTGTGTGTTAAGGATGACTGCAAGAGCAACTTAAGGGCCAATCACAGTCAACAAATGCTGCCAGTAAAACTATAGTATTGCCCTATTCGGGTTCAGTGTGCCATCAGAGGTTATTCTCTGCTGCGGTGCAATGCAGTTTTCAAGCAGTTTGGTATTTAAATGTTTGTAAAACTATAATCTCTTCCACTCAAGTCGTGGAGTAGCATTGTCTGAGGCAACAACACACATGCAGGATGCAGACAAGGAGAGGTGTAGGTGAGCATTAATTCCCTCAGCAAGCCATTTGCATGAGATTGGGAATAATTATAAATATTATCAAGAATGGAGAGAGCAGCAAAGAGTCTGATAAACCGTTGTATGGTGACCCACTTCCCCTCTACTTTTTATCACATTTACCCATCCTTGTCAAGGAGAAATTTGTTTGTTTCAATCACAGGAATTTGCACTGGGATGCAGACTTGCCCCTTACACCACCACCCCTGAGTCATTTGTTGTGAGTATCCAGGTGCGCCTCGCCCTGTGTGACAGGTCGATGTGTAATCAGCCCCTAAGACATCCACATTTCCTTGTTTTCCTGTTTCTTTAACTGAAGATTGCAATATAATAAAATAGATAATAAATCATAATAAAAAATAGCAATATTTCCAAGAAAACAGAGCTATAGTTGGCTGTATTTTTTTTAATCTCCCTTTAATTCATTTTCAAAATATAAGTAACATTTAGCTCATTACATTAAGTATTGCTAATTGCATTTGAGTTAAGATATGTTCAAATGCTGATAAGGTACCTTCCCATGACAGTTCTCCAGTATACAGTTATCCATAGTTTCCTTCAAACTGCTAAAACATTTGCCCTCTGGCAATGAGGTAAATTTTAATGTGGCCCATTTTGTGACCAAGGTTGCCCATCCCTGGTTACAGGGAAAACATTTTCAATACCTACAGTAAATGATATTCTGTTCATTTCAATTGCTGTAATTTTCTTAAATGCTAACAGCGCTAAGTTGTTGTTAATGCTAGTGCAATGTTATGTTGACATTGCTTTCCCTTAATATTTGCTAACTAGCATTTACATCAATACATAGCTTAAATAAACACTGGTTTATTGAGGCAGATCAGAATGGATAACACAGCTTGTCTCTCATTCATCAGAACAAACACTGTTGATTTGTCACAGAGGGACAGCTCACATCGCACTTGCAACAGGCATCTGTAATACTTCAGACAGTTTCAATTTAAGATATCCTCATATATCAAACCATATCTTTGTTTCTATTCTTTCTCTGCGGCAAAATTTGTAAAAGAATCGAATCAGCTTAATAATTACATTGTGAGGTGTTTTCAGCCAAATCAACAGGGTAGGAGCAATGCCATTTTGTCTAGCCCAGTAATCATGGCGGGAGAGGCTTGACAAAGAGTCAGTGTGCGTTTCCACTGTCAAAACTTGGGTACGGGAAAAAAATAAACAATCTGTGCATGTAGTATTATTTGGCACCCTTCTGTTGGGTCAGCAAGCATTACTAGCCAACTCTTGAGGGTGAAACTAGATACACTGAAGGTGTGATTGGTTAAATGAACTTCCAGACCAACAGCAAAACAAAAAAGACACCGTGCACCATAGTTTAATATCCCACCTTCCAGGTTAGTGGAGAGTTGGCTGTGGACATGGAGGCAAATTTAGGATTTACAGTACCAAACTGAACATCAAGCAGGGATGGGGAACTTTGGTTAATTAGAAAGTCACAATAAAGCCCTGTCCACACAGACACAAAACATTTTCATTTTCAAATGTTTTCTGTTAATGCTGTATCATTATCTGCATTGCCAGAGGGTCAGATTTTCATAATTTCAAGGGTACTAAAAGTGAAGAATAAATACAGCTGTCATAAAATTTTACTTTATCAACATTTACAGATTTTTAAACTCAAATGAAATTAGCAGTACTTATTGTAATCAGCTAAAAGCAGAATACAAGTCAGTTTCAGCTACTTTTTGATGCAAGTTACTTGCCTTTACTGATTATCAGATTAGATTTTACTCACATTTTGCTTCTGTCTTGCCAAATAAATAAACAAGTGTTTCAAAGAAACATACAGAAAACGACAGCTCTATTTCCTGAATTATCTGTATTTTAATGTTGTCATGGCAGATTTAGTCAAGTATTTGTCATGAACATAGATTTCTTTGACATCTTAAACTGACTGACAGGCAACATTAAGGTAGCAGGAGAGTGACATGTGGCACTTCGGCTGCCAGTTATCCACCCCTGACACGTCATTTTTACCAAGCATACAAAGAAGCACTCATGACTTGTTTGAAAAATGTTCATAAATGTGTGAAGGTTGCTTTTAGTATAACAAAAAATGTCACAACTGCAAAACAGCTTTGTAGGTATTCAGTAAATTCAACATAATTAAAAAATACAATACTATAACCAGTATAAATGTAACAGAAATAAATGATCACCCATCAATAGTTTTATTCACACATGCACATAACTAAGGAAGCAAACATAGTTATTTACTGGGTGTGAGCTGCAAAAACTTTTATTTTATACCCAATTTTTTTTCCTTCAGCATCCCCATATTTTTCTTTATACCCCACTTATACCTTTAACTACAGAAAATGTTTCCTGCTGCAAGGATGGATGTGCCAACAAGCAACTCTTAAAAAAGAAAAAGGCAATTCTGAAAATTTCTTTAATTTTCAGCAACTGTAAGAACCTCAGATTGCTTTAACATTTCTTAATTACTGGACTAGTGGTGGGTTATTATATGCATTTTTAGGATTGCAAATGAACACATGCAACATTTAACAACAAATAAAAGCAAAACTTATGAGTTGTGTTTTTGTTGAAGAGCCAAAATGTGTTATGCAAGCTGTTGTTCCAGATGATGCAATTCTGAAGAGTGTTAATGATACATTTTCACCTCTGTATCATTCCTCTTATTACTTGGCATTGTTTGGTAATACTATATTAATAGCAAAAGCTTTTATTAATGTTATGCAATTACCCAGAATGCTTTGTTAGCTGAGTTGAACTTGTGAAAACTGTCATTCAGTCGCTGCTGTGGCATCTGGGTTAAAGGGCACAGTGAGTTATGACACCCCAGGCTGTGTGCAAAAGCAATGAAGAGGAATCCTCCAGCCCTCTCTCTGCTCCCCAGAGGATTGTGTTTGAAAATATATATTCGAACACTTTTTAACAAAAAGAAAGAGATCTGATGTGAAGGTAGAAAAAGTAATGCGTAAAGAAAACATGGCCTAAATGTTGGGCAAAAGCGTGTGTTACTGGTCCGTACAAGTACCCCCAATTTCTGTGGACCTTAAGGGGGCAAAAAGTGAAGTCAGCGAGTCAACACTGTGTTCTGTTTGTGTGTAAAATGTCGCCAAGAGTTAGTTGAATGAGCCACCTCTTTGAGCTAGTTCTTCTATGAAAACTATGGAAGCTGTTTTTCCAGTGACCCCCTCCCCTACCCTTTTTGTTGTTATTTGTGGCCTAGCATAAGTCATGTTGTCATCTGTTTTTAGTATCACAATTAGCTTAAGAGAAAGCATAAGTTGTATTTTTGCCACAAGTAAAGCGTAGCTCATGTACCAGATACACAGAGCTGTGAAGTTCCTCATGTCTTCATGCTTGTCAAACAACCATTTTACTGCTTGCTAAGTTGTTAGCAGGGTCACCAGGAATAAGGTTCTTAGTAAAGGGGATATATCATCACAGACCATAGCTGAGCTAGACACATTTCCATCAGTATAAGTCAAGGCTAATCTCTTACATCTGATGCCAACTAAGAGGCAAAAAAGAAACACTTATTGGTTATAAACATGTACATGAAAGAGGATTGTGGCCATAAAAAAAAAAAAATTACTTTCTTGCAATTGTGAAGTAACGTGTCATAATTCTGTCAAAACTTAAGTCAAAATTTTGAAAAAATGTCAAAATTCTCAGTTCAAAGGCAGTATTACTTTAAAAAACAGTCTGAAATTTGGGAGGTGCAGCATGGTGGTGCAGCAGGTAGTGCTTGTGCCTCACAGCAAGAAGCTCACTGTTCTAACCCCATGTCAGTCAGAGCTTTTCTGTGTGAAGTTTGCATGTTCACCCCTTGTCTGCTTGGGTTCTTTCCAGGCACTCTGGCTTCCTCCAACAGATGAAAAACATGCTCATGAGGTTGATTGACTCCAAATTGCCCTTAGGTATGAGTGTGAGCGTGAATGATTGTCTGTGTCTCTATGTTGCCCTGCAATAGGCTGGCGACCAGTTCAAGGGATACATGGAATAGATAATGGATCGATAGATGGATGAAATTTGATATGAATGTTAGAATGAAGGTAAAACCTTTTCAAGAATTTACTTTTTCCTAAAAAAAAATGTCCTTAATGTAAGAAATTGACTGGGGTTTTTTTTTTCAAGAATTTTAACTTTTTCCCCCAAAAAATCAGATTTTTTTCTTGCAATTTCCAGACTTCAATCACAAATTTCTAAATTTCTTTGTTAACACTCCTACATAATGTCAGAAATCATGCTTTTAATTTCAAAATTAAAACAATCCTGACTTTCATTATTATTATTATTATTTTAATTCTGAATTTAATGGCATAAGTCCCACATATTTCTTAATCCTGACTTTTTTCCTTACAATTCTGACTTTTTCTCTTAAAAATTTGATTTCAGTCTAAGAATTCAGACACATTTCCTGGAATTCTCTCTAATTTTCTCATATCTCAGAACTAAATCATATCTCAGAAATCTGAAATCTTTGTCAGGATTCTCTAGTTTTTTCAAGAACTAAGATTTTTTTTTATTCAGATTTCATTTTTACTCCCACACATCTTACTTCTCTTGAAATTGTTTAAAAAATAAAAAAAACTTGTACCCCAAATTCTTGGGTACAGCTTCAACCTTACTTTTAATTTTTTGAAACAAGAAGTTAACCAGGATTCCTCAGGTGAATGTGGCTTGTGGTGTAATGAAATACCTTTTGATTTGAAGCTATACAAGACCCTTAATTAGATTTGAGTCTCTGCTGTGTATGTTACACCAACTTGTTAGTAAATAATAATCTGCTTGAGAAAAAGATTTTGATAATAAATGCCAAAATGTCAGGTAAACCTGAATACTTCTGGTGGTCTTCAAACCAAAATGTAATAAGATCCACAACAAAGAATAACAGATACTGTTGTAATTTTAATATTCTAGGCAGCCTCTTCCTGGCACAGAGAAAAAGAAATGAGGCTGTTTTACTTTTTATTCACTGTTACAATGGGGCCATTTTTAATTACTATAAATCTTTGTGTGATGTATAGCAAATACTGCCTGACAACAACCCACGTATAAGCTGTACGAGCCACCTCATATAGAAACTCGACTCTGAATGATGCTTTGTTTACCACCCTGCACGTTGGGCTCCACCCCCTTTTCTCCCCTACACATCATACAGAAGCAACAGGAATTCCTCCATAAGCTGCTGGCTCCTGATTGGTCGTGGCCGGATCCAGATTCAATCTGTTGCTATGAGACACTGACTCTGTGCTGCTGGCTCGGCTGTTTGTTGTCATGGCAACGTGCCGCGCAGGAGGCAGGTTTGAGGGCCTCCCAGGAGGAGCTCTTCTGGAGACAGAGCATTTGTAGAGTCTAATAATGAAGGATCGGAGATGTGTGATCATTAAAACACACACCATGAATCATTTACTGTCTGGTTGTCTGCTGCAGTGGAAAAAAATTACCATATTTTTCTCCACAAAATGTGCCAAGAGAGCAGTTCATGCTGTTATTTATGGTCTCCACTTTCAAAGAGGTACAGTACACAACAGCCATTATCCGTTTTAATCTTTAAATAAAACTGCACTATAGGCTTATGAAGGCAAATATTTAGGAAAAAAAGAGAGCGGAGTTAATCAGAGTCAGATCTATTGTATGAATGCATATTAAAGCACTTTTTTGTTCTAAATATACAATTCCCATTGTGCTTCTATTGGTCATTAAAGAACACACACACATATTATAAACACAAATTACATCATCAGGTAACTGCTTTTAGACAATGAATTAACCTACTGCAAATAAAAATGAGACAAATAAAAGGCCAGAAAAAAGCAAAGAGCTGGATATTACTATTGGTAGGGCACAGAGATGCATTGCCAAACAACTGTTTTCCTATGGTGCAGTGTGCATTAAATTTGAAACATTTTCAACTTTCCAGAAGATGTGGAGTACCATCGCGTGTTTATATCACTTTCAGCCAAATCAGACACATAACAAGACGAAAACAGGCAAGTCCACAGGTGTGGGTGGTTACTGATGCCCTCAGTGAGACAACTGTAGTTTTTTTGGCAACACTGTAATTTGTTCTGCCTTGAGTGATGCGTCTCTCTGTGAGTGGCCCTGAGGCACTCTTTTTGATGACAGCCGTCTTTCTTCCTCTAGGAACGGTGTCAGAATACTGGGACCAGCTGTAGCTGCGCCTCGTGAAATGGCATATACGTCTGTGTTATATGGCATTTGTTGGGTGAAGTCGCATTATACTTGTATAACATTCAGCAGTGCCAAGCTCCATTAGGCCGAAGTTCAGCTGAGTGAAGCTCACTACCCATGCATTAGAGCTTCTTTAAAATCCTTCAAAAAATTAGTAAGGGGACGTTTGGGAACATCAAACACCATCAGCACAATGTTTCTCTTCACGTTGGATACATTGACCTGCATTTAACCCAGCTAAGATTAATCCTGGGAATGTATTTTCACCAAAATTTTGACGATTTCTCAGTGTTCAAGGAAGTAACAGCGGTGAACTGGTGACAGGGTCGTGGGTTTGCCTGCTGTCTTCCTGTACAGGTTACTCAAATCATCTGCTAATTAGAGGCGAACACTCACTTAAGCACCAGCCCAGCCAGATTCTGCCACAGCCTGTCCGGCCAATTATCCTGCTGCTGTCATATTTTGAAATCATGTCTTTTATCATCAGTGTCCAGGTCCAGCTCCTCAGAGGTCTGACCCCTTATCTCATCCTGCAGGCCTTAACAGCAACCCAATGTATTGCATCAGGGTCAGAGGTCTGCTACTCATCTTAGCCTGTTTCTCACCACAACCAGTTTATAGACTCTAAAGGGGGTATCCTGTCTCTCAATATGCCTCACTACCCCTAAGGCACATGACAACATCACAATGGAGTTCAAGCACCAAAGAGATGTTAATCACAAAAGACTAAACATTTTTATTCAGCCAAACTTGTAAAATAAACAATTGTTCACTCAAAATTTCTTTTCTGAGTGAAATGCTGTAGTACCCCTACATGCTAACAACCATCCCCTCCACTTTTCAACAGATCTATTTGCAAAGGACAGAATGTGCTCCGATATTTGGAAAGTTTGTCCATCTTGGTTACATCAAGAGAATCTGAGTGGGCATGTTACATCATCCACTCGCCCCCTGAAAAGCAAACACCCACACGAAGTTTCATGAGCATACACCCACCTACACACTCAAGTTTGTTCAATGAACACCAGCAACGTGCAAACTACAGGAAGGATATCAATGCAGAGAGTTGAATGACTATGAAATAACCTGAAGAAGCAGTTATCTCATTAATCAGGTCATCATTAGTAAAGCAGCTCCAACATGGAACAGTCAGGACAAAGACAGAAATTGCAGAATATTTGCACAGGGGAAGATTTATGGAAATAAACACCAAGCTTATGGTATAAACATTGTCACATAGGTTTATCTATTTTTCATTTAATATGAACAGAAATACTGATTTGATATGTATGGAGGAAAATATTGAACAACAAAACTATCAACACTAATTTTCAATCCTCATCATGTTTAATAACAATAGAGACATCGGCAGACCTTAAACCTAAAGTGTTTCCTCAAAAGCTCTGAATCTTTCTTACCTTGCAGTGCAGGTGGATCAGCCTGATTCAATGTCTGTAGTCAGGCAGAGCCATCTTGCCAAGCTGCAGTCTACAATGATGAAAGTAGACAGGGGAAAGTATTTTCCTTGACAGACCAACAAAAAAATGATATTTAAAAATCAGTAACTAAAAGTAGTTTTTGGCCATTAATGACAATTAGACGTTGAATTATTCACTGCTCCGCATTTGAGATTATATGAATGCTTTCTGTTTTACTCTCTAAGGGCTTCAGATTCTGAAAGTTTCTTGTCAGAGCAATAAAAGCCCCCCTTCATCATGTGGGTGCAGTAGGTGTTTGTCTGTTTTCAAAGATGTTATTTTCAGCATGTGCAGGATGAATCACAGAGACACAATGAAAAATCAGCCTGTTATGTCACCAAGTCCGCACACTCTGAGCGAATAACTCCACAGCGGGAGGGCGTTTTTACTTTAAACAGTGGTGCTATTAAAAAAAGGACTGAATGAATCATAAAAGGATGCGCAGGAACAGACTGACTCGAACACTGAGGACACTGTTTCAATTTTCTTTTCTTTTTTTTTGATAGAACTTTTAAACCTCAAGTCCCATCGGTCCATTTCAGGGATATTCATGTTTCTGTTTTTCAGTCTATTTTTCCATCAATAACCCATATGGCATGTCATTTGGCATATTTTTTTTTGGGTGTTTGAACTCCATCTGTTGTAACAGGCCTGTGGTGCTCTGTGATTAAAATAATCACTCTGCTCATCTGGGACAAGAACAGCCATGTTCAAACCCACGGATCACGATTTTGATCATGACTCTTGCTGTATAAATTATGTAAAGTCTTGTAATACACATTCAAAAATGGAAAAGTCTAAAGTTTTGCCCAAATATTGAAAGGACATGGTCAAAGGAGAGCAAAGAAATCAATCTGATTATATACAGAGCATACTTTTTGAAGCCCTGTAGTATGAGTGAAACTACAAATCTAACAAGCTTGTTTGTATATAGTGGTGCAGGGATGATGAATTTCTTTAGACCAACGCAGAAGTAAACATTGCACAGGTTCTCTCGACTAAAAGCCTACGGGACTATTCACTTTGTTTTGAATCATTGTTAATGATAAGCTCTGTAGCAAAGAAAAAAAAATATGAAACTTACATGTTCTTTTCTTTGTGATGGTCTTAATCAAACATATTTTTTATGAGTTGTCAAGCTTGAACATAATCAGTGAGAGGAAAAAGATGATATTATTAACTGACTTATAAGCAACTACAGCATTTCTGATGTATAATGTATGTTTTTTATTTTCATATTGAATGACCCATTAAAGTTGGTGCTCATGTTTGGCTCAATAGTGTAAGAATTCTTGTCTATTAAAAAACAATTAGAAATGCTTGCAGTTGGGTCTTTGAGTATTTTGTGGTCCTTGTTAGCAGCAACCTTTTAAACACACAGCACTTTAAAATACAAAAGCAGGCAATTTAGAAGTTTTATGTAGTTTCAGGTTAAAATCTTAATATCTTGTGTGCATGTGTTCATTACAAACATTATTTTAGGTATTATCCCAAAAGGGTATTCTGATATCCTGTATACTTTTGGTCTTGAGAACCAGGAAGTGCTAAATGCAAACTCACTTCCATGTTTTTGAACTCATTCTTTCACCACTCTATTAAATCTGAGACTCTCCTAAACCTGCCTTGTTGTGTCTATGCGTGTATGTCTTTGTCCGTCTCTGTTTTGTGTGTGCGTGTGTGTTCAGTTCAGACATCTTTATTTATGCTACAAGGGACAATTCATTTGTAGCTTTCCAGTGTACACTCATGCATTGAGTCAGTCAACAACATAAACAAATAATCAATCTATCTGTCAAGGAAACATATTTAAGAATGAGGTAAAAACAAGACAATGTAAAAACTGTAAAAACGAATAAAAATAAATAAATAAGTAATACAGGAAATAAATAATGTCCTCTAAATAAAGTGTGTGTGTGTATGCATGTGCCTCTGTGTGTGTTGATGTGTGTTTTAGTGTATGCTGGTATTGTATTTGTAATTGTTCGTGCATGTTTCTGGAGGGGCGAGTGTATAAATGTGGGTGTGGGCAAAATGCTGTCTATATGTTTATGTAATCAGGGTTAAAAGACATATTTTATCCCCCTTTGACAAGTTTCCACTGATCTCAGATGCCCCCTGAAATTTTTTTTTTTTTAAAGTTTAAACTTTAGCACAAACCTCTCTGTTTCATCCTCAGAACAGGCTGCTCTGGTGTAAATCCTCATGAGCTGCGCCTGACCACACACCTCTCAGGAAGTAGGTGTGGCTTTGGCTTTTGAGAACTGTGCTCTGATGTTTACTATGGCCACACAGACATGTGAGCTGAACAAACACCTGGCTCAGCGAAGGTTGTGTGGACAGTTGCATATCCCCTAATGACATTGTAATGGGAAAAAAATCAAACAGGCTGTTTTAGCATGCATTTTTGATAGGTGAAGCAAGCAACTGAGGATGAGGAGACATTTCCTGTCAGGGGTGTAGCTTTTGTGGATAGAAAATGGGCATATTTTTTGTATAGGACAATAAAATGTGGATTTTTCATTACGCGGGACCAACAGAAAATGAAGAGGATGATATTATGACCTTTGCGAAACTTCATAACGGAAGATATACACTGATCAGGTATAACAAAATGACCACTGATAGGTGAAGTGAATAACACTGATTAACTTGTAGTTATGGCACCTGTGGCTAGTTGTTGGATATATGACGCAGCAAGTGAACATTTTGTCTTCAAAGTTTTTGTGTTATAAGCAGGAACAATTGAGAAGCGTAAAAATTTTGTGCAAGTTTGATGAGGGCCAAACTTTGATTGCTGGACAACTGTGTCAGAGCAACTCCAAAACTGCAGCTCTTGTGGGTTGTTCCCGATCTGCAGTGGTCAGTATCTATCATTGGGCAGAGAACAGTGGTGAACTGGCGACAGGGCTATGAGTAGCCAAGCCTCGTTGATACATGTGAGAAAAGAAAGCTTGACTGTCTGAGGAGAAGAAGAAATTAAAGTTGGTTCTGGTAGAAAGGTCTCAGAATACACAGTGCATCCCAGTTTGCTGCTTATGGGGCTATATAGTCACAGACCAGTCAGGGTGGCAGTTGGTCATAATGTTACGCCTGATCTATGTATGCTTACTGTCAAAGTGAGACTCCATTACTTCTTTTGAGTGATTTTCTGTCAAACGAGGGTCTATTTTTAAACCATATGTCCCAGAGTTAATCCTAACACTACATATGGAACAGAATGTATGTCAGAGGGTTTACAGTGCTGAGTGAGAAATGTGTTTTCTCAAAGTACGAAACCAGAGCTGATACCAAAGCTGCACCCGGGCTGTTTGAACAGCACTGAAGTAGGTCACTTGTGGTCTGGTCTGTCAAGGGTATGTCAGGCCATCATAGGAGTGTGCAGTTTGACAGGGCAGATCCAAAAGTGCTGCAGAGTTTGACTTCAGAAAAATCAGAGGAGCCTCTCAACACCAGTCAAATTACATGAGTCATCTGTTTACTGTAAACTTAGTGGAACTCAGTCATTAAAACAAAGGTTAGTCAGCACAGCGGGTTGTTTGTAGAAGGAGCACCACTGTGCTGCAGACTAGAAATCAAGACACTAGAAAGACTGTATAGGCACGCAGAAATGGGTCAAATTTTGTCTCACGCAGAAGATAATTCACGGTCTGTTTAAATGATCTGTAAAGGCACCAATACAACTCTCCTATGTGATACTAAGCAACATCAAACTGGTGTATGAATGTCGAATAAACTGTATTCAATTTTTTTTCCAGCTGTCATGAGTTTCCAAGTTAGTTACTGGAAAAATGTTCCTCACCCACAGAAATGTGGACTGAACCATTAATCATCTCAACCAACAAAAAGCAACACATCAACTTGAGGTCTCTTTGAAAAATGAAATACAGAAAGAAAAGCCAAGAGTCAAAACATACTGAAATTTGATGAATTCATGGTTTTAAATATGTTACAAGCAAGAAGAAATATAAAATAATATTATTTACCTTGGGAAAGAGTATTAAAGCATCAAAATGAATGAAACATACACTTCATAGTTAATGAACACTTAAGGATTTTAAGGATGTGAAACTTATAGGAGGATTCCATCTAAAAGAGATAAATGCATTAAAGAAGTCACACGCAAATGTATTCAATATCCATCTATTTATTAGCTATATTGCTTATCTTTTTTGGGGTTGCAGGAGCAGGAGTCTATCCCAGCTGACAGTTTGCGAGAGGCAGGGTACAACCTAAACTAGTCGCCAGCCAATTGCAGAGCCTCATAGAGAGATGGACAACCATTCACGCTCACCCTCATGCCCATTTGCAAGGGGAGAAGATGCAAACAATTCAATATATTCATTCAATATTCACTTCATAAACGTTATCACAAACCTACAAGATTGTATGGTAAGGAATGAATCCCAGACAGTGTAAATATGAGCATTTTACTGTTTTGCTATAATAAAACAGTTAAACAGGAGATACAAACAATATGACACAACAAGAACATACCAAAAACAGACTAACTATGCTTTAAGAACACAAACCTCTGCCCAAGGCATTTCTGAAGTTGTTAGCCAAGTTGTTCACAAAAATGTGGAAACTGCCCTATCTCGCAAAGTTAACAAATTCTTTAAAGGTCTTTTGTCCGGCAAAATTCATTTACTTTGTCTTTTCATGTTCTTAGTGACTGTGAAGAAAAATAACATGACGCCTTTCACTAAACTCTCTAAGTTCACAGAGAAATGTGCTACAACTCTTTAAATAAAATGCCTCTTAAAACACTCAGTTTTTTACTTCCTGGGGTTTATGATGTCATAACTATACAGCCTCCGCCTACATGTGTGTTTTCTGCTCGTCATGCACAGACACCTTGACTGTTTTGGATTTCTGCTCCACTGCCTGTAACCCCTCCTCCCCCCTCCCACTGGAAATAGTTCGGGTAGTGCACAGCTCATCATCATTGTTCCCTCCCCAGCCCCTCTGCTTTTAGTATTTCCAAAGAAAAGGGGAAAAGAGCTGCATCTTATCCTCTACAGAATCAAATTTTCATTATTTTTTATTGAAATTAAATCGAATCCTTGCTTAAAGCTGAGGTTTGAATGACACTGCAGCTGAAGCAATTTTACTCCTCCCTCCTTTCCATGGTTGTGCTCCTAGCCACGCCCCTTCCCTTATGCACAACCAATCCACTGTGTTTATGTGACATTATGCCAATGTATTTGTAGTCACAAAAGAGCCACAAACCACACATCCCCTCATCAAATTAACATTACCTCTACAATCTAAAGAAAACTTAAGGCCATTTAGATATAACGAGCACTTATACCTCAGTAGAGGATCAAATAAGAGCATTGTCCTTGAACTGAGCCCTGAGTGGCTGAAAAGTGGGTGTCCCTTGATAGATTTTTTTTAAAGGCTTCAAACAGGGAAAGGAGGAAGCACAGATTTTAAAGATCTCTCATGTGGCTTCAGGAATAAGATGTTGACAGGAAATAGTCTGTTGGGCCAGTAACACAAAAAATAAACTGCATACTACGGCTTTAATAAACATCCAAGACATGATGTAAATCAAACACACCAGCATATCGGACCTTTAAAATGTTCCTGGAGCCATATCCATTTACAGATACCTGCCAAAATCAGATCACTTCTTAAAAGAAAATAATATTGAAGCTGCAGTATGACAATGGTAAGTGTAAACTCAAGCTCAAACTTCTGAATCAAACAAAGAAAGTTCTCCTCTCCATTACTGAGGCAGATGAAGATGTTGAGTATTGTAAATACAACTTAATTTTTGTGTGAATAGAAAAGTCAAGAATTGGCTCAAATTTTTTTTGCAGTTTCATGCCATTATTTAACATCCCACTTGGTGCATAAGGGTCTTTAGAACAGGGTTTAACAGCAAAGATAAAGAACACAACAACAAATTTATTACAATTCAGTAAAACAACAATGGATAACAACACAGTCAATTAAGCCATAATAACACAGTCAAACAGTAAGAAACTACAAGCTGTAGCAAACCTGTTAAATGACATGAATCAAAAATAGTTTCAACAACACAGTCAAACAACATGGCACAAAGTCAATACCAACAAATCAGAACAAGGTTTAATGACAGTCAAAAAACACATCAGATTGTCAAAGGATGATACACACATTTGACAACAAGAAGAAACAGCACCTTAAGATGACAGAGCACAATGAAAAGACTGAATGCAAATGTTTCAGATGAGTAATTTTGGCCCTTTAGAGCATCACATTAATTCATAAGATCCTAATTTCTAACATTACACGGTAATACTCTACGTGACTTAATTATCACACTAAGGCATGTGTGGTGATAACAAATCATGGAAAAGGAGACACCATATGTCTGAGTTGAGAGCATGCCCAGCTCTCGACATCACTTCAGGTCATCCATATGAGCACATTATCTGCATGTTGACAGTGTGCGTTAAAATAGGGACGAATCATCAGGGAGAACAGGCTGGAGGAGAGTGACGGAGCAGATGGCCTAGTACATGAGGGCGATGGGGCAGCATGACTACAGTGGCTCTGCTTGCTGGTTAAATTATAACCAAATGAGTTTTATGGCCTCCCTGAACCTGCAGCAGGAACAGTCAGAGAGTTTCATTTTTATGACACATACTGCTCAAATATCAGATTTCTATCTATCAGACTGATAGCATGAGAAGTCAACCATATAAACTGTGACGATAAAATAAGGCCATAAAGATGAGAGCCATGTTTGTCTGTGATTATCATTTTATTAAGGACTAATGGGAATGTGATGAATCTACTGTTTTTTCTTGGCAAACTTGATGAAATAAATAAGTCAGTATAACAAATTTCCTACTGTCAAAATGTCTGGCTGCTTTTCTAAAGACCTATATCATAAACCTTTTCAACAATGTTACCCTGGCCCATATGTCCCCAGAACACGATCCTGAAGCATCTCTCTGAAAAAACCAACACTGATAGTTGAGTTTGGCCTGCGTGTAAACCCTTCTGTTTCAGCCAGGTGTGGAACAGGCTGTTGTGTTCTCTGTAGATCTAAATGCTCTTGAGCTGTCTGGGCATGCAAGAAGTCAATGCAACTGAAGCTTTCCAGCACTGTGCTCTAATGTTTGCTGTGGCTGCACAGACATGCCTTGACATGCTCCATCTCAGCTGCTTGCAGGTGCAGTCAGTAGGTTGAATAGACAACTTGCTCAAGGAGTGTCTTTCGAAAGGGAATGGGATCCCTTCATGACATTGCCAGGGGAAAATTATTTGAGGGTATATTTGTTGAAAGTTGAGGCAAACAGCTGAGGGAGAAGAGAGATTTTTTATGGTTGGTGAGGGGTGTAGACAGGTCAAAATAAAAATAAAAGTGCATTTTGCCTGATTTGTAACCTGTGGGAAATTTTGATTTGTGTCACCTATGGCACCCCCTTTTGGACAGAGCAACAGGACTTATCTCTTTAAGGTTTTTGTCTTGTACATGGCCATTTACAGTCAAATGTATTGAATCATGTTGTTTATGTGCATGCGTATGACATTTTAATGCCTACAACATACAACTCACCTGGAAGTGCTCAAATTGGCAATTGACAGCATTATAGTTACTTTGAAAAAGGTTAAATGGTAAATCAGGTATACATAAATTTCATGGCCATTCATGAATAAAATACAGAAAGTCTCACTCAAAGCCACGAGTGTAAGACTTATGTTGACCTTACAGGAATTATCATGGGCAATACAAATTTAGGAGGATTTATCCTGCCCTCTCCTGTTCTTGAGAAAATTAAAAAAAACAACAACAGCAGGACACATTACTGAGGTGTGGGTGAAATTTGTGGGCAGGTTTGTTTGGGAGCAGCCTCTCTGCAGGCTGTTTCCTGTGCACATAGTGAGGGTTGATGCCCAGACATCTGCTCCTTTGGATGGACACAGAAAATACTGGCACATGTACAGTTAATCTCTGCTGTAGCTCTACCCATCAACCATCCACAGACCCCAAATCACTTTTATTAAAACATTTCACTCCCATTAACTAGTAATAGATGTAAAAGATTATGATAACTAAGGGAGCAAACCTCCACCAAGCCATATCCAACACTG
This sequence comes from Cetoscarus ocellatus, assembly GCA_037902135.1. NCBI lineage: Eukaryota > Metazoa > Chordata > Actinopteri > Labriformes > Labridae > Cetoscarus > Cetoscarus ocellatus. The sequence continues at coordinate 745,373 of JBAMNC010000801.1, read as the reverse complement.
TCAGAATCAGAATCAGAATCAGCATTAACGGCCAAGTTTGTTCACAACATACAAGGAATTTGGTTTCAGCAGGTGGTGTCACGGAATAAACATCCGCAAATGTAAACATAAATAATAGAAAAAAATGAGTTGTGGTGAGTTATGGTAAAACATGTGGGAAACTACCCTATACCGTAATGTTAACAAATCCATGACAAAACTCCTGGATCCAAACCTGGGTTCGGATCACCACCAAAATTGAATAAATCAATAATCATTCTGCTCCTATGTACCATTTGTCCTCTGCCAGGTTACCGAGTTGTAATGTGTAATGAGTTGTTGATATCTCATGCCTGTTCCATACCAGGGCAAACATTTCAAATAAAAAACCTGAAGTGCAAGAAATGTAGGTCCAGGAAAAGCAACGTAACATATGGTTTCAGAGTCTGACTTGTCATGTTTGGTTAGCTTGATAGTGAGCAACCATAGACTGTGAAAGAAGTGGTCAAAAGCCATGTGGTGTCAGCTGTTTATATATCATAGGAGCTTTTGGAACCCTGTTGATGCCCCTTCAATGAATGCCGCCATACAGCATGTCATCTCAACCAAACTTTAGCTCCATGTTCTCACAGACAGAGGCCATGTTGAGGTGGAACTTAGGGCCGTCTAATTAGCGACACTGTGTTTCCTCAGTAACTCCTTAATAAAAGAAAAACAGGCATAGATGTATCATATATTTAGACTAAAGCCATTTTTCGAACCAGGCTATAAAGATGTACAATAAGGTCGTGAAAAACATCCTTATCCTGCACACAGTCATTTGGGTGTCAGGTTTCTACAGCCAGCTTCAAGTGGACACTCAGGGTATTACAGCTTGTCAGCTTCTAAGAATTTGGCTATTGCTCTTGATCAATTTTGATGCTGCTATAGCTTTTGGCCAACTTTTCATGCTTGGTCAGCCTTGGTCACTTAACAACAGTCATTGCCCATTTTCATTCTATACTTCTATACTTTACTGTTTTTTTTATCTTGATCATGACAGCACAACCACTGAATCTTGTCATATATATTGTTATATATTAAACTGTATCTTGTATCACTTGCTATGTAACAAGGGTCCTTCTGTTATTTAATGTGCAGAGCCTCTGGTGGTCGAAGTGATGCATCTAAAATTGTATTTGTCATTGATTGTGTGCATTCCCTCTTTATTTTTTAATGATCATATATAATTTCCATTAGCTTTCATATTATATTTTCAGCACCTGTTTCATCACTTTAGGTAGAGACTACAGATGGGAAGCTACATCTAGTGCAACCATTTTTTTAACTTGTATGAATCATCAGCCTAACTGAATGCTGTTAGTTGTCAGATGAACAAACAAAGCAAATACAGAAAACCTGTATTTTTGATATGAGATACAAACAGATGAATCAGCATAAAAAACATGAAGAAGCCAAGACTTTATTGGGCACTTTGTGCATCAAATCCTTTACAAAAAATGCATTTAAAACATTTTAATAACACCCTTGATGTTTTGTTAGAATATTTTTATAAAATGAGAAAAGCATTATATTATTAATAATATAGAAGAAATATTGATATATATGATAAAAAACATTAACCCACATCCATTCTCTTAATAAATATATACACAATAAGTACTGAGATACAAAAGACAGGATCGCATCAATCCTTTTCATAAGCAGTTATTTACAAAATGTCAATAAAAAAATATTATACAATTAAAATATGGCAATAAAGGATTTTTCTTCCTGAACCTAATTATCATATTGCACTTCTAATGCAACCTCTGTGGACCGCACTAGACATTTTTGACCTATTTCATTCACATCCAGAAATCTACTCTACAGTGGGGGAAGCTTAGTTTTTGCATTATAATCAGTAGTTTCATTTACTTTTAACACTTACAAAGAGGCTCTGTAACAGTGACCAGTGGATAAACATCACTTGCCAAAAAACATATATCCTATTCTAAAAAATACAACATTTACATTATTTCATGCTGACTTTATGTTGGTTGAAAAAAGTTTAACACACTAAATACTGCCACAATGTTTGGTATTAATACACTGAAGCCTCGAGGCTTCATCAACAAAAGTATTGTCTTCAGTTTGTGCTCTTAATACCAGACTTTAAAGATTGTATTCATCAGTGCTATATGGCTTTATGAAGGGAGAGGTGAGCCCAGAGATATAAGAAACACTGCTGCTAGCAAAGCTTGAGGTATAGCAGCACCACACAGGCTCAGCACAAAAAGTAGGCACTAGAAATTAAGGCACAGATGGTCTCACTAAAAGAATCAAACTGTTTGACCTGGATATCTGATCAACATTTAGGGTCATTTAAGAGCTATGGCATTTTCCTATGTGTTTTTTGTCATCTATTTGACATATAAAAGGTACAAACACAACACAGTTCAAGGTCCACTGCAAAGCTACACGTGTAAACCACGACTCCAAATGGCTCCTTTTTCCAGTGTGATGTCACCACATCTTGTCCAATCAGATTTCAGTGAGGGTCAGTTTATACATGCCACCCAGCTCTTCCATGGTGATCTGGAAGGTGTCTTCGTTTGAGTAGTGTTTGATGATGTTGTCGTCCATGTGGACCAGAATCCTGTTCAAGACAAAAAGCAAAGTTAGGCATGTGAAGGATACCCACGCAGTTTTTGGTGGATTTTACACCTACAGCTCGGTTGCTTTGTTCCAATTCAATTGCGCAAAAAAAAGTTAAAATTTGCATTTTTCTTTTGGATCATTTCATATTTACACAGCAGTATTTTGAAGCATGCAGAGTCACACAAAAGGCCAGAGCTGGCATTGCCCCATTACGTCACAGCCAGTGTCGCCAGTGCTCTGCATGATGGGACTGAACATAGCAGGCTAAGCTACCCACAAAACGACTCACTGACTAATAGCAGAGGTTAAATGTGTGATGTAAGATACAGATGAACATATTTATAAATGTATGCACGCCTTCCGATATGAATGTCATCAAACTCAGTACACAAAGAAGCGGCTTTCAATGCTCACTGGGGTCTACAGCTGACTATGGAGGACACCAGATAGCGCAGTGACAAACTACAATAACACCTGTATAAGTGTCCACAGAGAAACTGTCAGTGATGAGGAAACGAAAAGAGCACCTTAAAAAAGGGCAAATTCTCCTGCTTGAACGAGCTTGACTAAATTCTGGGAACCAAACAAGTTTTGAATCAGTCAGCGTTGTCGAGTCCAGCAATGATCTGCTGTAAAGACGGTCAGTGACGTTCACCCGTTGATATTTTCATACCATGAAAATATCAACATATTATATTATATTTTTATGGTAGTATTATTAAGTTGTTTTTTGTTATCAGCCTGGTTGCCAATTAGCTGTCAAATTGAAGCAAGCTGAGAGTCCCTCTTTCAGGCGAGCTTGGCACAGTTGTTTGTAATGAAACAGGAAGCAATTGCTGTGTTCATATTTAATCAAATGGATGAAACCAAACAAGGAAAGTATATTTTTACCTAAAACACATCTAAAGGATCTGGATGTGAATATCACCTTGGTTTATGGTCCAAACCCTCATTCTTGCTTCTATAGCATTTGGATGAAAATGTTGAAATAACATATACTACAATGAACCCCTGTCCCTCCAAATTTCTGTGACATACTACAAGCAAAAAGAAAAACAATTGACAAAAACTCAGTTTTAAGTAAAAGTAGAGCTCTTTCTATCACTCCAAGCATTAATAATTAATAATCCAAAAGGAAAACTAAAACTTTGAAACTAAAAAATAAATCATAAATGCCAATGCAACACACTGTATACTCCCCCTTATTTCTAAAATCATCAATACAAGATACTTCATACAACAGTTAAATATCTTTGCTCTACCTTCAGAATACAGATGTAATCATTCCCCTCTTAATTTTCCACCTTAATGTTAATTACAGTGTCAATCAAACATGTACAGGTATTGTCCTACATTTTAAGATTTTTCTGATGTAGATAGTGGTACTGGCTAATTTCATTTTGAACAATTATCTTTAAAAAATGTCTGACGATGTAAAATGGGCCATTTTGTGGGTTGTAACTGTGAAGGAGTGCTGTCCTCAGAGACCTGGTGCGGAGTAGGAGTGTGTTACAGACTCATACTCACCCTTTCTTGCACTTTTTGTAGACTTTTCCAACTTTATCCAAAGGCAGTTCATACTTTTCTGAAATCTGATGGAAAAAAAAAGAAACCAGAGTTAAGTTATCTTGAGACATACATTTTATTATACATAATAACATGACAGTGGCCATCAGACTTTACTAAAGGTCACTCACTCTGTCGACCCCTGGAAATTATATATATATATATATATATATATTTTTTTTTTTTTTTCGCAAGTATTATTATTGTTGTTTCTTAAAATAACCTACCCCTGGTAGTCTTGATTTTCTTACTTTTATACTATGTATTAAAGCAACTAAAACAACTGAATTTCCCCTTGGTGATTAGTAAAGTATAGCTGATTCTGATAATAAACAGTGAGTAGTACAGCATCTTATCTGTTATGGACACCTAGCTTAGCTTTTATTGTCAATTAACTCCGCTATAATAAATGTAAATGACCTTTGTGCTTAATCAGCTCTTTAAACTCAATGACTCCCAAACACAACCTATAGCGTTATAATTTTCCTCAAGTTTCACATACCTCCACATTTCCTGCCAAATGAACATCTTTATTTCTTCTTTTTACAACAGCTACTTAATTCTACTATTCTCTTGTTACATTTTTACCCATCCATCCCTTTCCCTTATTCTCCCTCTGTATCAGTTCTACATTGAACTCCTTAAACACACACAGAGGCCTTGTTCCTGTTCTCAAGCCTGCAGTGAAAGTACTAGTTGTAGCTAACAAACTGTGGACAACTTACAGCCTCCACCAGGCCCTTCAGCGTGGGATTCTTCAGCATGAGGGCATCGAACACCTCCTCTGTTTCTTTGCGCACGTACAGCAGGACTGTGTGGTGAAAAAAAAGACAAGAGGGCGTCAAAGCAAAGCATGCATGTTCATGAATAAGAGACAAAAAAAAAAATCAAAAACAATTGTGGCCTCAGAAATGATCTCTTTGTCATTTCTTGTACTGGAGGATTGATGGCTCCTCTGGATTTCCAGTCTAAATACAGCACTTGCTGTTATACTTTCCAATAATCCATTTGTAAATTTGCAGGTAACACTGCATGCCGTCTTTACTCAACATCCTCCTGCCAGACCACACTGGCATGCATCCAGGGTCAAATAAGTGGCAACGCACGCCTAGAAAGCACACACGTCGTACACGGTTGTATAGGCAGGTCAAACACACCTCCCATTCATAATACTTAAAAATAGACTGCTCTAAATAGATCCTCTTTGTTGTTTTACAGCCTGTTGAAGGAACTTGTGATATTCTTGGTCTCATAGTAAAACAATTGTTTCTTCTGCTTTCAAATACGCGTCTATTTAAAACATAATTACGTGCACAGGAGATTCCACTCATCTCAGTGACATTTGTTTATGAAGTAAATGAGAAAGAAGTGAAAGAGAGTGGCTAATGTTTGGGTTCATAATGATACTGTAAATATAGGCCACATTTCTGTTTGGCTCTTCTGTTATGGAGCTGCAATGAATGGCTTTGTTCAAGATGGACGTCACATACAGGAGGTCGACTTGGCAGTTCTACAGTAGCTCTAAATCACAAGTCAGCTTTTTTCCATCTTATAAGTCAAATCTAAGTAAGTGAAAATGTTGAATTATTACTGAAAAGCCTCTAGATTCACTTATTTTGAGCCACATTCATAGGAAATTCTGGATCTTTTAATTCTGATAAATCAAAGCCAAAAAATAAGGCCTGCCTCGCAAGTGTTAAGAACAAACCTTTAGCCACAACGTAAATAAACTCTCGCCAAAACATGCTGGAAGTCGAGCAAAAATATCCCTTCTATGGAGAACTGCTTTTAGTGTTGTTATTTTTTATTCATTTAATAAAGAAATGCAGTCCAGGTCTGATGAAACCACTACTGAAGCTGTTAGTATCTATGCTAATCTCTGTATGAGCGGTCACTTCCTGCTGTCGTCTTGCTCATAGCTCCCACCTCTTCCTGCTTCAAAGGACTCTGATTGGGCCGTCCAACTTTGGGCTGCTCACAATCGTGTTAGATTGGAGCTTGGCAAGATGGATGTGCCTGATAACAAACATTGATCGGGCAGATCCATCTGCACTGCAAGCTAAGTAATGAGTAAACTTAAACTTATGATTAATCCTATCAGTCATAATGTTCACAATGCAAATCTTCATTTATATGCAAATGATACTGTTTTGTAAATATTGGTTGGGCTTTAAGAGTTACAGTCTCCATGTCAGAGATGCAGTCAAGCTGAGTGCTGGCCTTGCCACTCGCTGGGAGCTTTGCAGTTAGTGTCTTTTTGCTGAAAACTAAGCTACAATTTTGACCCCTGTCTGCTACGATGTTTGACTTCTCTGTTGTCATTTCTGCTGACTGCCTGCCTGACTTAGGCTAAGTTTGAACTTAAGCGCAACTGGTGTAACTCATAGTAGTACTTTAAATCAAGTAATTTCATAGAGGCATCTACAGTATAGCACAAGTAATAAAGTTTTGTAATTTTTCAACTTCTGTTTCTGGTTAAATGTCTTTTAAAAGTATAAATAAGGTGACTTGACTTGGAGAAAAAATAAAGACAACTTGAAAGCTGAATTAAGTTTCCAAAGTTGTTCATTTGAGGCACTTTAAGAGGCTGAATAAGCAGAGAAAAACAGATAAGATGTGAGATTGTAACAGGAGTGTCCCATGATGCCATGAATTTTCTAAGAATCTATTGAACCCTTGCCGTGTTTGTCTGATTGGTTCGGTATGCATCTGATCAGGTTCAATTGGTTCTTTACAGATCGTTCCAGACTCCAACCCTACGTGAGGGTTTGTTTCACGAGATCTGTCTTTGCTGTGTGAAGCAACAGGCTGTATGCAGGTGTATTCATGCAGATTTAGTGAGATCAGTGTGTTTATTAAAAGATCAAGGCAACAGACAGCTGTTAAAAACTTTCCTTTCCGCTTATAACACAGCTCAAAGCTCCTCCTCACAGATTTTACATTTATTAAAAAGCCTGTTGAACGTCTGCTTGTAGGATATAGGGTAAAGGGCACAGGCTTGTTTGTGTGTGTGTGCGCATCGTGATCGCTGGTATTTTGTTGGGTCAGTCGAGGCCTTGGGCACGTGTGTGTGTTTTGAAAGAGCTGGAATGATCACATGGCTCAGAGTGTACGTGTGTGTGGGTTTGTGAGGGTGTGTGTGCCAGTTGTCCTCAGGGGCAGATTGCAGCAAAACACAAACGCACACGTGCACATGCATGAGCACACTCCTTAACATACTGACCCCTGCATGCCAACACACATGAGCACACATATTTTTTCTCGTACCTTTCTTTGGTTCCTCCACTCTAGCCATCTTGCTCTGAGGTGAACCAAACTCGTCATCACTGAAGGGCAATCTCTTCATACCAGAGCTGGAAACAAACAGAAACAAATCACTTCTTAAAAGCCCCTAATGACCAGCTAACAAGCTATAAAACACCCCCAAGCATGCACATATAGTCCCCTGGCATTTCCTAGAAACAACATATAAATCTCTTTATGCCTTTTACTGGGAACGAGCCAAAGGTTGTCTCGGTTCAGAGTGATGAAGAAGTGAGTGTGAAAAGAGTAAGAGTGAAATAAGGACTGTCATGAACTCACCTGTCCTCGCCATCTTCTGTTGAGAAAGGCTGCAAGAAAAACAGAGAGGGGGGGTTAACTTTTACTGCAGTCCAAGATTAAATATGTAATAATATCTGATGTGGTCTTTCTTTTTTAACCTGAGGGGCATACCAGGAGAGTTTAGAGAGCTCAGGGATGCACTACAATGTTGCTATAGTATCAATATCAGCAGATGGTTTGAAGCAGAAATAACAGGTCTACGAAGCTGTTGTTTCTTTTTTCATCCTCATTCCTTGAGGGGCTCATATTTTGCAAAATGTGCTTCTTTTTTCACACTTAAATGTGTGTCAATGGCCTGTTTCAAAACTTTTCAATTCCCCTGATGATGTCATAAGGGGATATGCCACCTCCCCTGGATGAGTGTTTTTCAAACCACATCCAACTGTAGAGGAAACAACATGTAAATATCCAATCAAATATTTGTTTGTTTGTTTATTAGGAACCCTACTAGCATTAGCATAGGCTGGAAGCTGTTTCTCCTGGGGTCTAGCAAAGCTGCATTCCCACTGGGTGGTCTGGTTTAGTTCAGTACAGTTCAGTACGGTTTGGAGCTGTAAACCCTGATTTTGTTCCCGTTTCCACTGCCTTCACTGAAAGACGATGATGATGATTTTTGTAACCAATCAACAACCCTTTTAGCTCCATCCTTTAAGGGTCCTATTGGTGAAATCATTCATTGGCTGAGAAAAAAAGAGTAGATTATAAGTAAAAGAAATTTGCCTTGTATTGACTTGTGTTTCTTTCATTTGCATATTTTTACCAGTCTGCACAATAATTCAGCATAAGAGCTAAAGTCTAAAATATTAATACTTTAAGAATATTGAAGTAAGAACACAGGGAACTCGCATGTGCTAAAACAACAACAAAAGTAATATGATGGCATTTTTAACTTATAGTCAATGCTTTCCCATGAAGTCCATGCTTAAATCAAATATCTTAATTTTTCTGAACAAAAACCCAGCTTTTATTCATGAGCATGTGTTTTCATTTTTCAAATGAAGAAGTAAAATATGGGATCTTAAGACTTAAAAGTGGCCTCATCAGGCTGAAGTTTTAGTTTTGAACTACAGGTTCAATTTGCTTTAACTGTTTTTTAATTTTTAACAATTACATTAACTTTTCTTAGTAAAATAATTAAGACAACGACACAGTTTGGTGGATGACAATATCAAAATTACGCAAAAAACTTTTTGATATTGTTTAAAATGTAACTGTAACTGGATACAGGTACTGTTAGCTAATGAAATTACCAATGAAGTGCTTGTAAAGAAAAAAAAAAGATACCTGAAATGTGTGAAGTATTTTGATTGGTCTTGACTGGACCACTGCTAACCATGAGCTGATGTTAAAACAAATTACCTGATGTTCAAGAAGAGCGCTGAAACTTATAACATGCTACAACTAGTTCTATTATGTTAATAAGTTTTTTATTGAAAAAAACTAAAACTGGAAATCTTAAGCTTTTGTTGTGAATTATTTCACATTTCTGAGGCATTTAAGCGAAAAAGCGAGTCCCAAGTTGAAGGTTAAATAGTGAGACTTGAAGCACCAGCCAGTCCATAGAGCGAGTTTTGTAAAGTCCAGTGTTCCAGTTCAGCATTCATGTTATGTAAGATGTGAACACTGAAAATAAGATATTCACATGTGAAGATTTACAGGGATAACCAGTCAAGAATCTAGGAGCAGAGTGATAAACTAAATCCAAGGATTTGAGAGTTGAACCAGGAGCACATTGTGAAGAATATCACCAGAATCCAACAATGATAAAATTATTTTGTTCAACACTTTACCTACAGTTAAGATGATAATCTATTTCTGTACAGAAATCCAAAGTTCCTGACAAAGTGTGCTTGTGAGATTTTCAATATGATGCTTCAACGAGAATGATTTGTCATGTCAAATACTGGGATATTGATATGCTGCAAGTCTTACATTAATTGAAAGATCCTGTGCTTTGATTTTTGTTTGTTTTGGGAGACAGAGTCTGAACTTAATGCTCCCTTGTTACTTATGTAAGTGCTGACTCCAACCATGTACATGTAAGTCAAGCTCAAGTTACCGTAACAGCTCTTTTAGCCCTACTCTTTCACCTGGATTGCATAATTGAGTTGAATCCTTCATTAACAGAAGGTGTAGTTTTATTGATATTTACTGCTTTTTGATAGTTTGTAGATATTTACATATCCCTTTTTAAAATATTTTTTCTGGAACAGGCTTGAAAAATGCACAATATGAAGCATTTCCTGCACACACACCAGCAACTACTAAACTATTCCACCCCCTTCTCATTAGAGTTAAATCTCTTAATTTGATTCTTTAAGTTCTCAAAAAGAAGACATTCGTCCAAAGTTCAATTTCAGAGTAAACTTCTTCTCATGTTGACTTTTCCTATCTGTCTAGCTTGTGAAAATACATTATAATACACAGAACAGTACAATAACTGGCAAAGTTGTGGCTCTAAAATGATGCTGGTTCATAGCAAGTAAGGTAGGCAGCACACAAGAAGATTTTCAGATATCAGGTTTCAGGTTTTAGGACCATTGACATGAGGATGGTCTTAGCTGATTTTTTTTTACTTATATCACCAAAAAGGTACACACTGGGAGATTGAGCCTGACTGTGAGACCACATGCTTGACAAGAGGAGTAAGATTCCACTGAAACACATGGAGGATCAATAATGGTGGCATCAAAGTTTGATTTATTTGTTAGACCACATTGTATATAAGTTAAATCAGTAATTGATCTAATTCTTATTTCTATACTCTGTTCTGCTTCTGTTTCCAAATATAAACCTTTCAGTATGATTATTTAAATTAACATAAAAAACATAAATGAATGATTTAATGAAGTCAAAACAGGATTAAAGCCATTTAAAGTACTGATTTTTAAATGCACTGAAACAATGAGCGCTCAAGTACAAATATTTAACTAACATTTCTCTAATCATTTCACTGAGGTTCTAGAGGGACAGTTACACTAATGTAAGTTTATTAACCATTTCTAAACAAGCAAAAACTGTATGTACTTTTAGTCAAGTCAATAGTAGAAATATTTCTATATCATATCATAATTTGTGCATGGTATTGTATTAGCATACAGGTTCACTTTTTTTTTTTGGCAGATTCTGCCATGTTTTCCCAATTTATAAATTTTTTTATCTCTGAATTTGACCAGTAGGCTGCACTGAGTAAGGAGGAGGGCCGCATATGGCCCCCTAGCCCCCAGTTGCAGGTTCCCAATATAGATGATCATTGTATTTATTTTCAATTTTAAGTACTAACATATAAAATATGATAATTTGATGTAAGGAAATATACTAGCAGCCAACTTACTGGATTCTACTCCAGTTCAACCTCTAAAAAGGTAGATATCCAGTCATGGTTAAATATTACTGGAGACCTCAATATCCTAGGAGTAGGGTCATCCCACCCCTGTAGACCGGGCCCTGGAGGGAGAGTATGTGGGTTTGGTTGGGCATTTATTTGGTAACACACTTGCACACTGTTCTTCCATCTGCCCTTTGAGTATCATGATTAAAACCAATAAAATGATGTTAAAAAGTCTTAAATTGGAAAAATATTTCTTCCGTTCACCAATAAATGATGAATTGGATGTCATGTTAGGTCTGCCAAGCTTCAAATGCTCTACTACATAACTTCCTCAAATCTAATGCTGCATGTTTGCATGCAAAACCAGGTCAAGGTAAAGTAAAGTAAACATCCAAGTACGAAGGTTTCTAATGCTGACCCCTTTTTTTTGCCCTTTCCCCCATAAATTAAAATCATTTATTTCCTCTCTGCTGCTTTAGTCTATGCAACAGTTTTATTTCTAAACCAGTCTTCAAGTACAGAGGAGAGTGAAAGTGTTTCATGTGAACCACAGAAAAAAAAAGCTGAAAAAATCGATAAAAAACCTCCTTCAGCCGACCCATTCTGTTTAATAATGAATGAGATCAATCAAATACCTGCTGTTTGTTATTTGATTTCTTGGAAAGCTAACATTATTTGATCCTGTTGCCCTGCGACTGTATTGATCTCTGTTGTAGCTGTAAATAGAAGTCTATTCTGAGAGCAAACCCAGAGTTTATCAGAAACTGATAGCAGCTCAGTCAGGTTCAATGTCAGCGGGAACACCAAAAATAACCTCCTGTCCCTCCCTCTGGCTCTCTGGTCTCAGAGTAAACTCACCAAAACCGGAGATAGGAGGATTGGAGATAAGGTGCAGGAAAATTGCTGGGACTGTTTGTCATTTCGCCAGCAGGGGGAGCTCAAAGATCACCAGTAGACAAATTTCTGAATGGATGGTAAAATCAGGGATGCTAAAAATAAAACAAGTCATCCCTCCATTCATAGAAAACATGAAAAAGCCACAAATCAGCAGTCATTTTGGATCTTTCTCTATCATGAAATCTACTTAGTTTTATATCATACAGACATATTAATTTGATGTCTTTGTTTGTGGTTAGGCTGGTGTCTGGTAAATAATTCATCCAGTGAGTAAGCATTCTGAATTACAGCCACGTGAATGTGGGATCCTATCAGAGCACAAAACTAGAACTGACTGTTCCTGCCAAATAACAAGCAAGCAGGTCAACTCGACCCAGCTGGTTGATGAGTGAGTAGAAGCCAAAAAATAAAATAGCTTTATTAGCTTACCAGGATGGTACATGCAGTGAAGCATGGACACACCAAGATTAATGTTCATGGTTAAAAATGACATATAACACGTGTGATCACACATGCTCCTGAATCAGTCAGGTGTAAAAAAGAGTTTTGTGTCTTTGTTCTGCACTCACATGGCGCTGAAAGGAGGAGAAGTGAATGTCAGGGATGAAAAGAACCGGCTGAGTCTCAAAGTCAGTCATCATCTTGAAGACTGTCACGTCGTTGCGTTTCTGAAGCAGAGGCACTTTGACATCTACAACTGAGAGACAGACACAAGAAAAAGGTAAGTGAAAAGAAGTCCTTAAATTTCAATGTCTGAATTTTAAAACTTTTATGGCTTAAAGCTCAGAACAGCAAAAGTTATAAAAAAGACATGAAACCACAAAAATTAAAACATAGAAAAACATTTTTGTTAACTTAAACAAAAAATAGGCTTTCCTAAAAGACAATAGCTTACTGAAACGATGTTACATGCATACAAAATAAACTATGATGAAACTAGAAGTGCTTTAACAGTAGGAACCCTTCCTGAGGCATTTCCAACATAGCTGGTTGAGTTATTGTCAAAAATGTGGAAAACTGACTCTCTCGCAACATTAACAAATCCTTAAAAAAAATCCCTTCTCCAAGCTCAAGACACTGCTTCCTCGTGTCGTGACAAAATTCCCTGAAATTTTCCTCAAAATCTGATCATTACTTTTTGAGTTATCCTGCCCAAAGGCAGACAAACAGACAAACATACAAACAGACTGACAGACAGACAGACAAATGCTGGCAAAAACATAACCTCCTTGGCAAAGGTTATAAAGTCATGGTTTTGCCACGTTTTCTGATTGGCACAGCTTATTCTTACAAGTTGTTCTTGGCACTTCAGGTTCGAATTGGCATGAGTTCACTGACTGCAGGACATAAAACATTTGGCCCTTTTTGAATATTTTACTTCATAGTGGATTTTTAAAGAAGCCACTCTTTCTCTGAATGATTTGTGACACCATACGGGATAAAGGGAAAAGGAATTAAAAAATAACTGATGCAGCCAGTCAATCTTTAAAAACTGAAAGTCACAAAGTGTGTAAGTGTGAACAAGAAAAACCCTGGGAATTATTGAATGGAGGCTCATCGTGCCTTCAAGCAGACTGCTACTGTTATGGCACACAGGCACATAGTTGTATGGTCATTTTGTTGGAAAATAATGTTTCCTTTTGAGGAAGCTAAAACCCAACAAAGTTTAGCATGTCTACAAAACAAAAGTACGCAAAACAAAAAAGTTCTACTTTTAAGAACTAATCAAAACTCCACTAAAACTGAAAACACACTAAAAGCCTCAGTGACCCTGGCATCATAAAGAGTCGTGCTTCAAGGAACCTGGCTGATGCCACCACAAAATATTTTCCATTCATCTGTTTGGGTGTCCAGCTGCTCCTGTGGAAAATATCTGCCCCATTGGCAGCTAAATGCTATGTCATGTCTGGCTGCTAGCGGCTAGCTTTGTTGCCTTTATTAAGTGGAGCTTATTTTAATTTCACCTGCTGTGGTTTTGAAATGTTAATAAATAGACTATGGTTGAATCAAAACAATTAAGCTGTTAGTAGTTAGAGCACATTTGATGCAATTGCCTTAGCTTAACTTAAGCTAAGAAAAGTCAGGCTGTGTGACTTTTGTTGTCTTTTGAGAAAAGTAAAAGTAAATATACTGAGTATTGGATTGGAAAAACCTGATGCAACTCATTTTTTGAAAAGTAAGTATGCAGTTGATATAAATGTAAAATTCTATTGATTGGGCTCATGATTTATCCTTGTGTTAATAAAATACCAATAAAGTGAGTGATGGAAACTGTTTGTCTACAGCTGCTTTATCATGTCTTAATGACTTATGGTGGTCTTGTGATATTATATTGCATCAGAAGGACCCTTGTAATTCGTGATCCTACTCAAAGTGATACAGAAAGACTCAGGTTTATTGTGACTCACAGGCCAAACTGGGGTTAAGCTCAGCCACCTTCCCTTTCCGGCGGGACTGCTTCCTCTCCTCATCCCGGATCTTCCTCTCAGCCCCCTTGTCACAGAAAACTTTGATCTGGCAGTAGGCGCGGTGGATGGGCTTGTTGCTGCGGTTGTTGTAGCTGTAGGTGTCGATCTGCAGGTTCAGAGGCAGACCCTTCACACCCTTCTGAGAGGAGAAGTCTGTGCTCAGACAGTTGACGGAGATGAAGATCTACAGAGAGAAAAAGAAGGAAGGATGAGGCAAAGCCAAAAATACAAGAAACAAATTGGAGAAATTAAAATTAAGACATCAAACACAAGTGATCTTTTGTGTTGATGTAACTCTAAAAGTTTGTCTCTGAATCATGAAAGTTTTCACATCATTATCTCTGAGGAGCACAGAGGCCCCTCAGCAGACTTCACTCCTAAAACTTTATTCAGTGTTCTGTGCTGCTCTCTATTGGCTAACTTGGGTAACTACAGCTGTTTTTCTTCTGAGCAGGAATGATCCTTTGTCTTTTGTTGTTTGTAGTGAAAACAGTTTTTCACCATGTCAACAAAAAACAGCAATGAAACACTTTAAAAGACATCTTATAGAGAAGTCTCTCGAAACAAATAGCAGATATCAGATTATCAATTACATGAATGACTACAACAAGAAATTTGAGTGAATGCATTTTTTGCATTTAAGGATGGCTAATTTACAGTTAGAATGGGTTTTACTGCCAAGTGCCACTACACCAAAAGGAATTTAACTTGGTGTTTCTGTGTAAAACAATCAACACAGAAAGAGTATAATAAGAATGAGAGGCTATCGAAAAAGCAGTATCTCTGCTGACATGTGACCTATGTAAAAACAGTTACAAAATGTAGATTACAGAGTAGAGCTGTTCGATTATGGCAAAAGTCATGATCGCTACTATTTCAATAGATATTGAGTTCACGATTATACAACATGATGGCTTAATGATTTTAAGACTCTCACTACCTGCTTTCATTGAACATATATGCTTTTGACACTATTATTTCAACCATTAAAGAACAGGCAATACATAGAAATATACTTGGGATTTGTACTGGGAAGAAACTGTTGATATGATACGTACTACTGTACCAGGGTGACAATATGATGTATTGAGATGTACTGAGATACTAAAAGCTAAGCGATGAATCACAATTTCCTACTTTGTAGTCTATATTTTGAAAAAAGGTTTTGTAATAGGAACCCTAAATCCATAACGAACCCATGAAAAATGGTCCATCCTACATGGATAGACTTTATTTTCTGTCCCAGTGAAATAAGAACAATAGATGTGATGGAGGGACTGATAATCAAATGGCTGAATGTCTGCTGCTCACTAGTGGCCAAAGGTTGAATAACAATGCAAAACAAATACTCTAAATCTATATCAATTACAAATTAATAAAATATCAATATTGCACTATACAACCATAGCATATAGTTCTACACATATTTGTATATTTATACATTTATTTATGTGATATTGTGTGAAAGCAACAAAGTAACAGCTAAACTTTCTGAAAAATTTAAATCTATAGTGAACCTGTTTGCTTAAACAGCAAACACCTGTAGCAAAGCTGTTGTAATTAGTTTAAAAAAGCTATTTTAGATGGAAAATGGCTGCATCAGAGTGTGTACTCTTAGTTTTGTGCTACATATTCTTTTATTTGATATCAAATATTCAATTAAAAGGAGTCTTTTAATAATATATTTTGTAATTCATTAACAGCAATTATTCACATATGTGAATAATATGTAAGAGACTGAATTAGTGATAACTGGTCAGCTCACCGTGGTTCACTGCCAGCTCTGCGTTCTTTCAGTCTTGCCGTCCTTCGCTAAATGACTTGAACTACTGATGTAAAAGTGGTAGAACATCACAGTGAGGGGTCTATTTGGGGGGGGGTTCAGGGAATCGGCCATTTCAGTCAGCTACTGCCGCTGTTAACAGGAGGGGAAGAAGAGGTCCCAGTGCTGTGGTCTTTGTTTTCTTGTGCACTAAAGTACTTTATCATCCAAAGGAAACATGTAAACACACAAATGGGATTGCAAATCTAGCAAATAGGGATGCATGATATTATCGGACCAATATCAGCATCGGCACATATGACTTTTTTTCCAGAAATATACAGTTGATATTTTGACCATAAAAATTGGACATAAATATGCCATATATTGGCTGTAGTATTGGCATAATGTACTATTGTACCAATATGGTTTAGCTCTTCATCAGTGAATGTCCATCTTAACGGACCAAAAGTACAAGTTATTAAAGAATCAAATGTTGTTTTTCCGGCTTCACATCTGTTTCCAATACAAATGGACCATTACAATGCAAGGAACGGGTCAATTTTAGTTAAGTACAGATTTTGTGCTTTTGACACCAAATATCAGTATTGATATCAGTGGTATTGGTGAAAATGAGTTTGGAAATACTGGCATATTGGATAACAGCAAAAATCCAATATTGTGCATCCCTACTAAAAAAAGAATAATATGGCCTCTTTACATTCTTGTTTCAAGACTTCAAATGTTCAATAAACCTCTATCAGCTGTAATATTGAACGATTTGTTTTTACAACCTAAAATATTTCTAGAAAACATTTAAAGAATCATCACTTTGAATTATTTCAAGATTATTATAAAAGCTGGATCATTATGACAGAGCAAAATTAAGGAATTAGTTTTTTTTTCCAGAGCAAAGACTTTAGAAAGAATGCAGAGCTGGCAGTGAACCATGCTGAACTGACTAATGATCAAAACAAAGGAATGAATCTGTTTTTCTCCGTTAGATTACAAAACAGAGTTGCCCCAGAGCCAGTAAACCAAAGGGAGGGGCTGCAAAAACATACATGCTGACCCTGAGGGTGACTCTCTCCCTCAAAGAAAACATCTTCAGCAGACTGATGACATCAATCGTCATGATAAGATACTCAAACAAAGTGGCAGGGCGGTGCTTCCAAAACACACACTCGCCGAAGTTATGAACACACACACAAGGATGAACATCCTCCGGCCTGGAGTCATGAGACAGTTAGACCCAACATCCTGGTCTACGGGACAGATGTTAAATCATGCATCTTTGGTTACAGAGTGCTGTCTATAGAGACGGGGGACTAGCTGGAGCGCCGTGTTGACAAATCTTAAGCAGAAGAGGCACAGGAGCTCCTCCTTTCTGTCACTTTTCCTACCTGTTAAACTGGATTGTATTTGCTAGCTGTCCAATCCCATCCCTCCCCGCCTCAAGAGTTTCCTCATTCCTGCACCCTTTGTTGCCGCTGTCTGGCGTGCAGAAATATTTTAACACGCAGCATCACAATAGGGGTGACAGGCAGGTTGGACAAGTCAAGAATGTATATGAGCAGGAAACAAACACAGAATCACACACCTCCATGTCTCTGTGCAACAAGACAAAACACACTGCAGGTGGTGACGGCGTCCTCATTTGTCCATTTCTGCTGTCATTTTCTTTAACAATCTTTTTGGAGCAACAACGTGGCTCACCAACCCTGACAAAGGTGTGTCAACGTGTGAAACCCCAATTCTGAAGAGGAAGAAACCACCAAGTACCTCTGAAAAAAATGAGTTGTCTTTGTTGTTGGAGTGAAAAGTTCACGAAATCTTGGATTACCAGAAATCCTGTGGGCCTAAGCTTGTTCTCAGAGGAACACCAGCACTTTCAGTCCCCCTCTTAACAGTTCTTTGTATTCTTTGTGTGTGTGTGTATGTATCTGTTATTGTCTTACTTTGGCCTCCTCATTGGTGTCCCATGTGAAGGAAATGGCATTATAGGAAATCTCTTCAATGTTGCCGATGGTGTTGAAGCTCTCCTTGTAGTCAGCTGTAACAACAACAAAGAGTTAGATATCATTGGTGAAAATGTGAAATGCACAACAAAGGCCCTTTTCACAGTGCCTTTAGTCAATAGTGCCACAACAAAACTGTTTGTTAATTCAATCAGGCCGTAATAACTGTCAATTCACGCTGCAATATGGCTTGTATGTGAGTGACACACACAAAACTGTGGCTTATCATCATCAAAAATACATTAACTACACAAAATTCAGTGGATAGAAACACCAACAACTGGCAGAGGGAGTCATCTATGCAGCACAGCACTGAATCTCAGGAGTGTCATGTCTTTGGCATTGCCATCACTGAAAACCTATGTAGGCCAACTTTTGCCCACATAGAAAATCCACAGGAATTGTTACAGAATCGAATTGATAGGCAGAATCAATAATGGCATTGGTATTGATAAAATCTTAGCAATTCCCATCCCTACTCCCCCTCTCCAATACCACACCTCTGACACTACCTCTCAAGACAGAGCAAATGGGGCGTCAACTGATTCCCCCTATTCGTTCTCCACAACGTTCACAGAGGAGGTAAAGCATCATAGCGGTGTAAATATTACAGCTTGAAACGACACCATGAATGGGGCTAAAATCTGTACTTGATGTTGTCTAAGTTAATATAAGTTACAAAGACAAAATAAAGGTTAAAAAGCCTTACTTTTACATGCAAAGTTATTTTTTCCTTCATGTATTATTTTTAATTCCAGGTTTATTTTAGATTTTGACACTTTTAATAATAAATTTATAATTATTTGTCTATTATTTTTGTCCTATTATTTTCTGTCCCTTTATAATAAAAAGCTTTTCAAAAGCCTTTTTCACATTAATGTTGCAAGGTCGTAATATCTGTGTCAATTCACGCTGCAATACAACATGGGTGTGCGAGACATGGCACATGCCCACATACACAAAGAGGCAGAAAAGTTAGACCTATGATACTAACTCTTAAAGGAACACTCCAACTTTTTTGTGTTTTTGTGTCTTAACTCACTCCCGAATCCATGACAAGCAGGTAGACACCATTCTTTTGACTTTGCGTCCAGCAACAAGGAATAGACGGACAAAGATCACCAACCGCTAGTTAGCTTAGCTCAAATGCTGGGTGATATGGGTAATGCTTTAGCCTGCCTCTGCCTACAGTCATCAGATAACTCTAGACGGTCCTGTGTGCTTGTATTTTTTTTATTGACCACGTTATGTTACACTATCTATTTTTATACTAAGATTAGCACTTTATGCAATTTTTGAAAGACTTACAAAACTAAGCTGCAGTGAAAAGAACGGTGTCTACCTGCTTGTCATGGACTTGGTAGTGAGGCAAGACATGAAAACAAGAAAAAATGTTGGAGTGTTCCTTTAAGACAGAGCAAAAGGGGGGTCAACTTGCTCCCCCCATTACAGTTTAAACATTACGGCTTGAAACGGCAGCGTGAATGGGGTTTAAATCTGTTGCTGATGCTGTTAAAGTCAATATACAGTGCTTGACAAATTGACAAAACCAATCTATTTGACCACCTGTCATAAAAATGAGAAAGCATGAATATTTTAGAAGTTATTCATAGTCTTGTTTAAAACTGAAAATGCTTTTGTTTTATTGGACACACATTTTGAACAGGAATGAGGGATTTTAAACTGAAACACCTTTTTATATCCAAATTTGAGCGACTCACTAGGCTTCTCTGCGAAGTCAGAAATTAAATGATGTGTTAGGATCTTCTGTGAAGATTACAGTTTGTTGTGGATATCATGAATCCTGGACTCCCTGATGAACAGCACTTACAAAACCAAAGTGGCAAGTAATTAGAATAAAATTAACCGCTTCGCCAGGAAACTAATATTTATTGTATGACTCACTGTGGGTTTTCAAGGCTGTAGAATTAATCCCTAAACAAATCCATGAAACTGTCACTTCTACCCAACACACCCTCTCCTGTAAGACATGACTAAGCTGCAGACAGAGGAGGATTAATCAGCAAAATACATTAAAAATTCTAAATTCAACAAAAAACAGTGGCGTGTCATGTTTGCTTGACCCAGTTTCTGATGTAGCTTTTGCATGCCAAAGAAAACAAATCATTTAATTGAACTGAAATATCCATCTACATAAAAGACTTCTTACCTATGTCAAGACACCTCTGCTTGGCTGTGTGCTGTCTGGAGTGCCAGTACTTCCAGTGTTTCAGCTGGTCATCTCTGCACTTCTCCTCTCCGAACACCACCATCACCACACTCTGGACATGCAATAAAACACACGGTCATAGGTCAAAATGATTAAGTAATATCAAGCATTTAATTATTAAGGGTAAGCGAAAATATATCAGGTTATTCTCCCCTTACCCTGACTTTGGTGATGGGCTGCTGCATGCCTTTGTTGTCGATCTCTCTGAGTGTGATTGGATAAAACTGACCCTTGTTGAGGTACGTCATTGTGCCGTCACCGGTCTTCTGACGGAGAGACTTTGATGCCTCTAGGGTGTACTCAAAATTATTCCTAAAACACAGTAAAAAAAAAACAATTTTATGTAGCATTATTACCGAACAAATACCCATGTAACATAGTGATTCTCAACTAAGACCCAAAAGGGGGTTGAAGAGCTGTTTCTGTAGGTTGCAATGCTTCGCCCATAAACAGGAAATAACTGCAGAACATGATCATAAAGGGGGCTAAAGGGTAAAGCTCTTTGGAGCCCAGATGGTGAGCAATGACATTAACTATTTTAAAAATAAGCAATGATTATTTTTTTTTACCAAGATGCTAACCTGATTACTCCACATTGCCTTAAAAGTGTCAGTGTCTTTTTTTTTTTAATTATATTTATTTTTTATTGTTGCCTGTTTCAAAAATGTAAGCCATCTCTCGTTAAATAGTATTACGTTTTATTCTGCAATATTCACATTGTTGGTTGAATGACTGAAGTTATGTCAATGTACAACATGCTGGAACCTGAAACGAACTTTTCAAGTTATCACCAAAACTGACCAGAGCCAGTCCCAGGATGCAGATTAGCCCTAGTGCTAGAGGTCCAAGGGTGGGTGCTGATTATTATCAAATCACACTTGGGGTCCATTTATAAGGTCTTTCAGGGGCCCAGGACATTTCTGTAGGTGGGCCTGTTGTGTACAAGCCCTGAGTCAACATACATCCACATAGTCTGTCTAACTTTGGTTTGCCATAGTGATCAAATTGTGTCTGTCATCTGGACCATCCTCTGTCCTTGTAATAACAAAACAGGTTTTCTCATGTTTATGTGTAAAGTTCTTTGTGTTAGATAGTGACATCATATGCATCAGTCATAACAACTATGCCATGAGTGCCCCAAAAGTTGATTTTTTTATCATAAAACTGTAAAAAAAAAAAAAGAGCTACAATTCTATTTAATCTCTTTAAAGCATACGGTGGCACACTTCTAATGACCGTGGCTAAATCTTGACCCAAGATCAGCGTGTTGTCAGATACGGCCCGTGTGTACAAACTGCTGTCTTTCACGCACAGGCAGGTCTGATGTCTCCCCTGCGACCACAATGAATGAGGCCATTCTGCAGATTCGTGTCAAAAGCTGAATGGCGGTGGAAGTCAGGCAGTGGGCCGGCAGCGGTGCGACTTACCCCGGCACGGAGTCAAACTGAGGGTACTCCTCAGGCGTCATGGGGGCCATACGTAACTGGAGATCCCCTGGGAAAGAAAACACCTGCGGGAAACAAAGGAAACAGATACAGACAAGACAAGAAAACAGATTATTACTGCAATTCACCAGAGCTATTTTATGCATTATGTCACAGCATTTTCTATCCTTTATAAGCTGTCTGTTTGATTTTGTTGATTTATTATGATGTTGTTCAGTTACATCCAAGTTTCTTATTCATATTTCTCTTCCCTTGTGTTTCCACCCCCCTCCTCACTCCCTCTTGTACGGGGGTTTTGTTGGGTTACTCTTTTCTGAGGTAAATCCCCTCCAGGTTAAATTGAGAAAGAGCAGAGAGAAAGAGCTTTGGCTATTGTAGGAGAAAAGTACAGCACTTTATTGTGTTTCTGAGACAATGGCATAATAACACACTGGCCGCTATTTTGGCATGTTCAAATAAAACCAAGAGAAGGCTGAGCCCACTGCTGGCTCCATGGGATCGGGTGAATATCCTATTGTCTGATGGGAGAGATCTGAGAGTGGAGAGGAGGAAAAAGAAGGAGGAAAAAGAGGGGGGTGGGTTGGCGGGAGAGTATTAGTAGGGTTTAGAAAGAGGGGGGATCGAAACACACACCTCCTGGGAACCGTCCTTGTAGCTCTCTGTAAAGGTGGAATCGGGGGGCGTGCGGGACTGGGTGCTGGGGCTGAACTGGACGGCGTTGTGGGCGAGTGAACGGTCGAAGACGCCAACATGGCTGTCGGTTTCAGTGCAGTTATTGGGTATGGTGACGGAGAAGCCATGGCTGGGTACCTCTGTCTTTACCGGTGGGTAGTTCGGCACAGCAGCGATGGAAACCGTGACAGTCGTGTCTGAAAGAGCAAATCACCAAACAGATAATAAAATGTTCTGTTGTTGAAAGTGGTGGATACAGAGTGTTATTGATGGGTTGGCCTGACACCTTTTTCTTTATCTTCCCTTTTAATGAACCCTTTTTATATAACTCATCACATTTTCATTATGATGTTCTTTAGACATACCTTTGACTACCTTCTCAAAATGTAATAAGACAGTTTATCCACTCCCTAAATAAGCTGTTGCAGTAAAATTAACTTTTGAAACCATTTCAGCTGATTCACATCTACAGTAACACAAGAATAGTTAAACCTGCTTGCTCCAAAAGCTGAAGTTCTTTTCTTTTAATATGCAAAACAACCAAAAATCTCTCTTTATTTAAGAGAGGATTTTTGAATAATAATGAATTTAAGTTGCTGCGCTGCTTTTTTCAAAATCTGTATTTCACCAAGAAAAAAATCACATGTTATATGTATTTTTTCATTTATTTTCATTTTCTTAACTCTGATAGGGTGGGCCACCTGTCACCTGTGCACATCCAGGCCCACCCATAGATCTGCCTGTGGTTGTTCAGCAAATACTTCTGGTTTTTTTTTTTGTTTTTTTTTTATGTAAATGTGGACGAACCTGGTGAGGGAAATTGGGCCCTCTTGTCCTGGGCCAGCTGGAGGATGTTAAAGGGCCCTTTAAGGACCTGGATCCTGCTCTCCATACTGGCCTCCTGAAGTGGAGCAATAGGGTGTCCGACCTGCAGCTGATGTCTGCAACGAGAAATCAGCACATATGGTTATGGATTTATATGCTGCTTGTTCTTAACTTTTTATGTTCCCACACGAGGTCTTTAAAAGTCTCACGTTCCTTTGTTCATTTCAACCTTAAACTCTAGTACACAAATAGAATTTGCCAAGACTTTCATAAAAGTCTTACATGAGATCAAATACATACATACATACATACATGCATTTAAGATCAGAGGTTTTAAAGTAGTAGTTGGTAATCAAAAAAAGGCTGCAGAGCTGTTTTCAGTGGGTTGTGGGTATGAGAGTAAAATGTCTTCCATTGTGCTACTGAATGAATTTTCTGCAAACCTGATCAGCCTCACAGTAGTTTTATTTGGGTTAGATTTTTGTTTCAGCTAATACATTATTGTAAACCAAGAAACACAAAATCCTGTTTGAAGGATGTGTTCCATAAAAATAACATTTTCATTTTTAACCAAGTTTTAGAAAGATTGCCAAAATATTTAGGTTTTCTCGTTGTTAAGACAGGCCAGGTGGTCTAATAAATTGGTTAAGCACAGAACACAACATTTAAATAAGGTTTAATAACTCTCCAGCATTCAAGTTTAGATGGTTGATCGGTTTGTTTTCATGCTTTCTTTTGAACAACTTTAATGAAATACATAAACAAATTTCTGTGAATCATTTCAATCACTAAGAATTTCTTTCTGTGAAGTGTAAAAGCTGTGGTTGGATTTCACCGCCATGGCATCTGAACATTGGGTTACCTGTACAGCTTAAGTCTGTGCTAAACACAGATAGTGTGAACAGAGAGCCTAAATCCATAGGGAGACACTCTGGCAAGAAAAGTTGGACAGAGCCCATTTTTATTCATCAATGAATCTGTGAGCTCTTTTTCAAAATGCCTTAATAAACTGCTGCATTTAGCTCCATCATATTGGCAAATGATGCTCAGAAAACATGACAGGCCTTGAATCCCTCCTTTCCCCTCCACACTCTGATTGCTGTCTTCTGTGCTTATCTTATTTGGTTTGGGGGGGTTGTTTTAGGTGAGTGGCTGTCTCTTACCTTTTGTTGGGATCCACATCACAGACCAGGGCTTCTGGCTTGCTCTGGGCTATTGTCCTTTTCTCCCTGGGCACCTGTATGTGAGGGTAAACACAGCCGCTTAGCGTCTGACCACATCACATCCAACAAGCCGGGTCATCCTGCTGTCTATACGAGCCAGCAGATCAGTTACATGACATGGATGCTCTGCCTCACAGATGTTACTCAATGGTCTGATGTCAGTGTTTAGAAACATCATATGGGCGAAGCTTGTTAGGATTTGGTAACGTATCCGCTGACATTAAGTTCTTGGCTGTTTGATTTATGACACAAAAGCTGAAAAGTACATTTTTTCCTGCAAAATATGATTTCTGAGTCTTTTGTTACCTTATAGTAGTCATATAGTAGGCCGAGAGCTGCTGCACTGTCCTCGTCTCCGTTGATGCTCATCATAGCCTTGGTTGCTGCTGTCAGTGGATTCTCCAAGAATGATTTCCAGGCTTCATCTTCTGTGGTGAAGGAGCGGCGCTGACCACCATAACCTGGCTCATTCTGGAGAACCAGGACCGCACGCTTACTGTGAGGAGAGAGAGGGAGGTTTGAAGACATGTCAATGATGTTTTTTACCCAAAAAGCAAGAGTTTGCACATGTGGTGTCATTTTATTTTATTTTTACTATCTGATACCAACAGTGTTCATTTTGGGAGCTATTTTAGATTTTGTCTTGGTCTCTGAACAAAAAATGTAAATTTTAGTCACTTATTAAGCTGTTCTGCCCTCATGTTTTAGTCATCACTTTTTAAGATGTTTTCTCAGTTACCTGATGTTTTTCTCAGTTACCTGATTCATCACATTGTAAAATCAATATTATTTTATTTCACTCCTGCTACTGCACTATCAGTACTTAAATTAATTTAAAACAAATTCATGGTATCAATAACCATGCAAACCACAGTGCTGAAAGGGAGGAGAAAAGTTGGGCCAATTCTAAAGACTTATAACTATGACGGCATATCAGTGCCTCTCTAAAATATAAAATGAACAAATAATGTGCAAAATTACAAGAAAAGGTGCTTTTATGAGATGGTAAAGTTACAAACTAATGAGAATCCAAACTCACTTTTCAGTGTCCTAAATTAAGACATTTCAGAAGAACATGACACATGGAAGAGTTGATATTGTTTTTTCATCAAGAACTGCAGAACACCAGATAAAATGTCCATGTTCATAAAATCAAATTTATTATTTATTTTTCTCTAAATGTCAATTTTTTAAACGCTGAAATGTTGAGCTCACTTTCTTGCAGACTAAAGTCTTAAAATCTTTTTTCTTTTTGTATTCTTCTGGAAAATTAAAATACGCCTTCTTATGAGTGGCGCTGATGCTGTAATTTATTAAGCTGACATAGGCCCTTAAATTATTAGACATTAATTTTCTTTCCCATGTACAGTTACTCAGCTAATGTGTAAAGAGAAGACTTTCCTTATGTTTGATGAGAAAAACAATACCTGTTTTTGTGTTTGTTGTTCCTACTTCAAATATGAGCAACATTAGGGTCTCCTCAGCAGTTGAATAAAATCTTGGAAGAGTTTGTTAAATTCAAAGTTGATTCAGATGACAAAAGAGAGGCTAAATAAGTTATTTATTAATACTAGAATTTGTATTGAAAATACACTGAGCGATAATATTGAAGTTTGTACTGTAAAAGCTGCCCTCCATAATAACAAAGAGGATCACTCTTGCTTCTTTGTTCCACATACCATCACATATCCAGAAGTATCACAATGTTATTGACGTCCACTTGGAATAAAATTAAATTAGTTTAAGACCTGTGGAAATCTGGTACCTGCAATAAGATTTTGGTTTAAATAAAAGCCTGCAAAATATGCCACAAAGCCTTCAAAGGTTAGAAAGGTGCTTATGTTAAACATCTTAAAGGTTCTTGTTATGATAAATACACTTTTTAATGGTTTTTAAACAACAATATGTCAATGGCCTGTTTATAACCCTCTTCTCCCTCATGAGGAATATTCCCCCTCTTCTCCCTATATTGCTTGCTCCACCTATCAGAAACTGTATGCTCAAATAGTTTGTTTTTTTTAATTGAGGTCATTAGTGGGTATATCCCCTCCTCCTAATGTGAAACACTCTCAGCAAGTTTTTAGTTCAGCTGGCAGGCGGTACCAGTGAAAGTAACAGTACAGGCATGCCATTAGAGCACAGCCCTGGAAGCCAAAGTCACCTCCTCTTCTCGAGAGGGTTGTGGTCACACACAGCTAATGAGGAACAACAATAAAACTGCTTGTTCTGAGCAGGGCTGAAACAGAGGGGTTTATGGACATGCCACATATCTGAGACATTTAAGCAAGAAACTGTAAGTATGTCCCGGAGACATCTCAGACGAATGAAAACTTGTTACTAAATAGTAAAAAAGCTTTTTTTGCAGCATGACGTGGTTGAAGCTGCAGTGCAGGGTCAGTTTTGAGATATGGTGGGACCTACATGTATTGATTTCAGGGGCGCCTCAATTTTAGCACAAACTAGTCTTTATTAACACAACAATCAACAATTACATGAAAAGATTAGACAAATATGTTTCATACAGAGGTCATTAACCTATTTTTATTGCTCTACAAATGAACATATTTTCCTTACAACAAAATAAAAACATCAAGGATTATCAGTGTCTGATATTTTAGTCTCACTATGTCAGGCTTAAGCAAAGTAAATGTTTATATCATAAAAGGTTTATTTAAACAAGTTTTTGTGTCTTTTTTGTTATGGAGTATTCACGAACATTTTTGTCATATTTTAATTAGTGAAAGTAATGCTGCCTGATACGTATGGGTAAAGGTGTAAAAATAAATGTTTTATACCAAGTATACCGTATGGACGTCATTTCTACATGTTCAAAAGGAGCAGACTCTGGGTTTGATGTCTCTCAGATTGATTCTCCTCGCTGACATCAAACTGAAATCACGGCGTCGTTCAAAACAGACAAACAGGTTATAAGAGCCAAAGATCAACCACATGGATGTTCTTTATCTGTGAGACCTGTTGTTCAAGCTTTTCAATGATTGTGCAACAAATCTCAGCCATCGAACTGCCGAGGCGTCTCAAAAGAAAGATGCTCTACAGGCTTGTCCAGACAGACGACTCCAGTACGCTGCTCTCTGATTGGCTGGGGAGGTGACCGCAGGTGACGCATGTGACCCGGCTGCATTCCTGCGTTAATACAGGCACTGTTTTTGATGGTGTGATTGTGGAAAATACGTTTTTGAGCAGTCACCGACCTTTTTGTCACTCTCCTTCCTCTTCTACCTTGTACGGGCTCTGCTTTGAAAACCGGAGTTACTTTGACCAATAAGAAAACACCATCTTTGAGGAAATTGTAATGGCCTAAAATATTATTTTAAGCTCGTTATTGTGTTGATAGCGCAGTGTTTCAAAATGTGAGGATAAATAGATCATTTCAATATGGCACAAGTCTGTTTACAGTGAGTTTTAATATTTGCTCAGCTCATGTTTACAAAGACGTGTCATGCCTTAAAGACAGGAGCAAAGACGAATTGTAGTTTCACCTCAATCATGGCTTTCATTGTCAAAGTTTTAAAACCCATCCTGCCATCAGATCCTCAGATTTATTGTTTCTGCAGACAACAAGGTAATTATGACAAAGCGTTAACGGTCTGGTTCAGTTTCCACGTCCAGTATCTACAACAAATGCAGCTTTTTCTCCTCTGAATGGTCAAAGCAAAGTGATCATTAGTAATCCTATATCTGATTGTGCCATTCATGAGGGGCAACCTGATAAGATCCATTATATACTGGTGATAAATCTCCAGGGAAAGTTTCTCCATTTGTTAAATGATGTTTGTTTTGTTTGATTGAGAATGAAATCAGATGCCAGTGGTTGGAAAGTCAGTCAGTAAAGCAGCAAAAGTAATTTGACAGACGTGTCATTTTCATGCAACAGGGAAAGGATTAAAATATGTTTGAGTCTGTGCTTGTAGAATTTGTGCTGTCACTGAAAAAAAAGCACATTTACTTTTTTTCATAGTTAATTCAGCCTCTAATTTTCATCAAATCCATTGGCATTGTTGTTTTTGTCATGAAGTTCATGTGAATTATAAATTTCACTTGTTATAACATTATACATTAAAGATATGATCTAAAAACAAACTCACAATACTTCTGAATAAAAGTACATTTTGATACCAGGGCTGCTGCACACTTCTTTGAAATCAAATTAAGGCTTTTTAAGACCCACTAGAAGGAATATGACTACCCATTTTGCATTTTTCCAGGATGCATTGTTCCAAACTGAATCTTTTTTCTTTAGTACCTTGCAAGTCGCCTTACATCATTCCCTGTAATTTTTCACATTTAAGTAAAATTTTCTTGATCTTTCTTTTGCATATAATCAACTCCCGCTAAAAAAACTATCAAATCCCTAGCAAAACACTGTGCATTTGGTGTGTACAAGGACATGCCTGCATCAGGGTGTCATCAAAATATTTAATACCAAACATTTGGAGCCCCTGAATCATATATATGTTTTTTTTCACCTTCTGATACTTAAAAGGATTCTCAGGACCCCAGTCTACAATAATAACCATTAACTTGGGTTGTGTATTGGCAAGACTTTGGCGATACAAGATGTATCACAATACAGGGATAACGATACTGTATATATCAGAAAATATTCCAATACTCTGTTTCTTATTAGTTAAATTTATAGAAAGCCCCTGCAACAACTACAAATTTTACTGTAAGTCCCTGAGAGAACTAATGTAATGGAATCAGATAGCTGATTGCTATCTGCCAGCCAGAGGCTTAACCACAATAAAAAAAATATTTTTTTTGAATTTTGATATTCTGCTTTAAAATACTGATAAAGCATCATGTCACAAAACCTCAGGACATACTGATACTTTCTTACACCCCTAACATACACTGTAACAATCCCTAAACATACCCTACAGTATATTTATAATAGCCCACTTTTGCTGTTGCCAGAAAATTACTGTAAAAGTACAATAAGACATCAAAAAGTATAATCCTGCATTATTACATCCCAGTGGACAACAAGTTTATGATTTTACTTCTGTCTCGATGACACCTCCTTCATTATAGAGTTGGGCAATCACTCAAGTTCCAAGTGAATCGTCACTTTTGACTCTGCCGAAATAAAGACAAGAAAGCAACATAATTGAGACTGAGCTGTAACTGTTCTGGCTGTTACGCTGTGCTCTTTTTCTCCATGTGATCTGTCATGTGGGGTGAGTGTTTCAAAAGCAGCGGTTGTTATGTTTTGGCTTCAAGATCATTTATTAATTCATTTTAATTTATTGTTTGTTTTTTTAGGGATGCACAATATTATCAGTGCAATATCAGTATTGGCAGATATTGCTATATTTTAACCATTTATATCGATTATGTCAGCTGTTATATTGGAAAAATGTCCAGATGTGCTGTTTTGCTTCACCTTAACATCAGTGCCTGTTTACATTTAACAATAAAGTTTCTGTTTTCAAAGTTAAATGTTGTTTTTCTTGATTTTTTACTGTCTTTTACACTAGACTCCCACATTAAAAGCAACAAATAAATTTTTGTAGAGTGAAGACTTTGTGCTTGAAGAAAAATATCAGTATCAGCAATAATAATCTCGGTAAAAATCCAGTATGGTGCATCCCTACTTGTTTTTAGTGTGTTCGGAAAGTTAGTATAAAAATTTTGATAAAAGAATGTGATGCAACTTTTACATAACACAATTCAATGAGTCAAAGTAACTGTGATTATGACTTTTGCCATGAGTGAGCCGCCTTTGCAAAATGTCACAAGTAAGTACGTCATACACTAAGCATGTGAAAGGTTATTAAAAATGTACATTGGTGCAAGCCTAGTTTTACATTTCTAAGCTGAATATTTAAGTTAAAGAGAGTCAAATCATCACCTCATATAGCCCTGTGCTTGCTTACATTGTCTGTGTAAGTAGTCGAGCCAACGCCTAACAGGTGTACAATTTCACTCCTGCAAAAACTCTCCTCGTCTGTGTCCTCAAAAAAATGCACAATATAGGCTTAACATTCCACAGGAAAATTGATTTTACAAATATTTTCAAAGCTCTTGATATAGACTCTGACATCAGTAAAATAACACCATAAGAGGCGGTGTTTTTAAGCTAACATCTCCCTGCAGAGCTCCATGTTTATTCCTGAACAAACATCATTAAGACTGTCCACAGAGCTGTTGGAGCTTAGAGCAAAATCAAACACTAAACCGCCCCGGCTCGATCACGGGACGCTGTTTTATTCTAACAGGCGCCTGAGCTCGCACGACAGGTGGAGATACACCTGTACAGGCTTGAACATGACAGGTGAAATGAACGACCATGGGAAACTATGACGAGATGTAACCGCTGCTTCCCGCTTTTTTTTTTTATCCCTACTTAAAAGAATTATGTTAAATGAGAGCTAGGAAAAATGCTTCACGAATATATGAAATATAGTGCAGCAGCTGCAGGTGCACTGGGTTAGAGAGAGGCTGTGTTAACGGGTGACTTCGAGCTGAATGCCGCAGTTACAACAGACACTACTGTCCGCATAAAACGACCAGTGGTTGTTATTGTTGCGTTAGAGATATATATGTTGAGTATCTTTTGTTTAATGACAAATAAAAAACAAACAAAGAGGCATTTGTTTGAGGAAATCCTGTCTTCAGCTTCTCTTACAGCCACGACAGCTGCAGACACATTCGACCGAAAGTCACCATCGAACACGGTCACTTGTCAAACCGTTACACGGGTCACATACAAACCACAGCTTGACCTCTGCCTTTTTAAATCCAAGTGAGTCACTAACTCGGGATAAAAGTGCAAAAACGGGTTAAAATCCACAGAAAAGCATAAAGTCGACATTTCAAGCTGAAAAGAGTGAACCTGCCCGATGTGCAGGCTAAAAAAGCTGAGAGTCAGGACAACTTACTTGTCATGCTCCTGTGACATTTCGGTCGGTCGAACTGGACTTTCTAGTTGGTACTGAAAATCCGATCCGTCTTCTTTCCCTACCGAGGAAAACTCCGCCGCTAACACTGGATGAGGGCCGCGGCGACAAACAAGGTGTCCCCTACTGAGAGAACGGGTTTTGTCGGCTTTTCTCGCTTTTTTGGGGCAATGCTGAGATATCGAGGCCGGTTTTACCTGTGACAGACTCACGGATTGGATTACAGGTGCAGGAGAGGGCGGGGCTTAGCTGTCGATTATACTTTCCCAAGTTGTGATTGGGTCAGCTGGTGGCCCTACCTGAAGCTGCAGGGACAGTCAGTGAGGAGCAGTGGAGGAACAGGGTTAGACATCTCTGATTTGATCACGCTGGGATATTAATGGAGCTAAATATGAGCTATTTCCAGATATTCACAGCCAGAGTAAACAAATAATATAGTGATGAATGATATTAAATAAAATTTGGCTTAAATCAAGATAAGTGAAGTGGAACAGAGGGATGAGTCAGGTTAAAAAAAATAATCATTTTTGCTATTTTGTATCATTCTGTCTTGTATCAGATGATACCTATATAAATTGTCCTAATGTTTCTAAAAAAATTCTGAAGATCACTTTTTTTTTTTTTTGCTTTCATTTATGTTTACCTTCATCACTATACCAGGGATGGGCAACTTTCCTTACTATGAGGTCCACATATAAACTTTCCTCAGAGTGCCAAATGGTCAAACCTGTCAAGCTGTCATAAGAAGTTACTTTAACAACATTTATATGTATTTAGACTTAATTGCAATTAGCAATGCTTAACAAAATGAGCTAGATAAATCATTCAAACCAGGTCCAGCTACTTTTTTGATGCAAGTTACAGAGCATTTCATGGTCATTAAAGTATAATTTGTTTATATTTTTATTTTTTTCTGACAAATGCATAAAAGAGGGATCACAGCAACAATTAAAGTCAGTTATAGCTCTTCTTTCTTGGAAAAGGCGCGATTTTGAATGTAATCATTGCAGATTATATCAGGTCTCATCATAGTAGTATCCAGCTGCAGGCCCGGAGACTATATGGATTTATGTTGGGTGTTGGATGTATATATTTGTATATATATGTATATGTGTATTTATACGTATATATGTATCTATGCATTTATGTGTATCCATAATATGAAGAGCTTTGTGCTCTATTGTAAAGTGTCTTGAGATAACACTTGTTATGAATTGGCCCTATACAAATAAAGATTGATTGACTGATTGTTCTGCCCCTGGCTGCACAGCCCCCTGGCTGCAAGCAATAATAAATTTCAAATGCAGAAGCATGAACTAGGGATAATGCTACTCTTGCAGAGGTTCATTAATCAAGCAAATCTGCCAAGAAAGCTGAACATAATAAAAGTTTCCCTACCTCCGTGTTTCATTCATGTTTTGGTTTTAACATCCACATGCCAATTTCTGAACATTAACTCTGGCGGGCAACCAGGAGCAAGGCTCCGGTCCCCGGGGCTGCAGCTGGATGCCACTTTGAGCCTCAATTCTCATTAGTTTGGATCTCCATTTACTGTCACAAAGGCAACAGCTACTCTTCTTGTACTCTTCCATACAGTCAGTGTAGTAAGAGGGCTGTGCAGCAAGGTCCGGTCTCTGTGGCTGTTGTTGTTTTATATTTTCAGCTGCCTGGTGAGCTACATTTAGTGACTGAGGGGGACGCACGTGGGACTCAGGCCAACAGTTGCCCATCCCTGGCCAATACACAACAGATAAGTCAATAAGTCAACTTAAGTCAACTAAAGATGGTGAGTTGGCCTATCTGTAGCATTTTGATAAACCAGCTATGCCTACAGATTAATTTACAGCTGAAAAATAAGAAAATTTATTATTGAATAAACAAATTAAAAAAACAACATCTTAGGCTCCTTTTTGGAGGCAGGCCTCACTTTTGCAATTTCCAATTCCAGTTTTCGTTACACAGTGGTTCCCATACTGGGGTTTGGGACACCCTGAGGGGTCACAAGATGCAAAGTTGGGGTTGCAGGATGCTTTTGTTAAAAAAAAAACAATAAAAAGTATTGAATTATTTTAAATGGCATGTTTTATTCTTTCAAAATATACATAACAAAATCAATTTAACCAACTAGCACAACTGTAGATGAGAATTTTGCTGAAATGAGAGTAATGTGTAAAAAGTAGCCTTACACAAGACAGCATTATTGTAGAAGTCCTCTGCTCTATAAGCTTCCGATCCCTTTTATTGCTTGTTTTGGGAGGTAACAGGACAATAAATGTTAGAACCCCTGATGCAGTATATCAAACATAGTTACACTAATTTTTTTCATTTCATTTACATTGTCATATATACAGTACATATGCTGTGCCTTGACTACTTGAGAAATGCTTTCATTTATATTACCAAGTGTGGTAATACCATTTATGAGTATCTTGAGATGCAACAGTGATGGAATTTTGGTGCTGTGTTTTTGGATAAATGTACTCTGAACAAAGCTGATGATTGAAATGAAGCCCTTTCGTGTAAAGAGAAAATCTATGATAGCGTGATGTGAGCAAAGTGCTCTGAAGCTTGATAAGGGGCTTGTGAAGGACAGAAACTTTGTAATTGTCCGTCATACTTTTAATATATAGAGAGGACTGTCAAAACCTAATTTTTCGGCACAATTGAAGATTGTGAGACTGTGTTTGGGGTGCACTCGGTAAAAGGCCTTTGATTCATCAGTTTGTTGCACTTAAAAAAATGTAAACATTGAAAAATTGACAAAAGATCACAGTTAATGAAACTTTTAAACTGATAATTCAATGAAGTTTTGTGGTGTTCCCCAAGCATGTTCTCTGGATATTTTGATTTCCCTTGAAACAAGCATTTGAGAGTTTTAAAAGCTTTTTTTTATGATTTTAAATGTCTTGAAAAAATTGTCAAATAATTATAAGTTAAGTAAACTTTCCTACATATCATCCCTTGAAGATGCCATTTAACTGAATCCTCAGTGCAACCGACCACCCAAGCAAATATTCTTTCTCTCATGATTGTATGTCGACTCTCTACCATTTACCTCAAGCGAGATACTCCCACATGTGTCACTCTTGCCAGGTGATGACACATGGAGAGTTGTTGACATTCTCCCACTGGACTGATTATCATCAGCCTGCACCCCTAGAAGTGAGAGGCAGGCAAATTAGAGTTGAAAGCTCCAGAAGACATCAGACGTGTGCAAATGCAATGACTGGGGCGTGGGGGGTGGGGTTTAACGGTCAAGTATTCAGCGCATCCCTGCAGAAAGCAGCATGAAACTGGAGCAAATCACTGTGAATTGTTTAATGGGGAGTTCTCTAATGTAAGATAGGCAAAGAGAAAGTGTTTCATCAGTCCATCTGTCACCTTTTACGGTCTCTTCCTGTTTATCGTCTTCTATGAAAGGGGTGATCATTTGGGGCCACATGCGACCTTCCATTTTACTTGTTGCAGCCGCCAGTCAAATTTCAAATTTCCAAAAATGCAACCATAAATATCCATCCATCCATTATCCATACCACCTATCTCTCTCGGGGTTGCAGGGGCTGGAGCCTATCCCAGCTGACATTGGGCAGGAGACAGAGTTCACCCTGAACTGGTCACCAGCCGATCACAGGGCCACATAGAGAGACAGACAACCATACCCAAGGGCAATTATGGAGTCACCAATAATGGGCATTAGGAGGAAGCTAGAGTGCCCAGAGAGAACCCACAAACATGCACACTCCACACAGAAAGATCCTGACCGACTCAGGGAATTATTCAGCAGCCTTCTTGTTGTGAGGCACATGCACTACCTGCTGCACCACTGTGCTGCCTGCAAAAATAAACGTGCAAAACAAAAAACAAACAAAAAAAGCCTAAACAAAAAAAAAGAAAAATCTGTGTTTTTTTTGCCTAGTACACTACAACACCATGTACACAAGACAAACATGGATCCAATTGGAATTTCAACATTGTGTAAAACCTAAATATAAACAGAATACAATGATTTGTAAATCTTTAATTCAATCAAGCACACTACAAAGAGATATTTTATGTTCAAACTAAAAAAACTACATTGTTTTTTCCAAATATTCACTCATTTAAATTTGATGCCTGCAACATTTTCCAAAAACAGATGGGACAGGGGCATGTTTACCACTGGGTTCCATCACCTTTCCTTTCAACAACCCTAAATAAGCATTTGGGAACTGAGGACAGTACTTGTTGAAGCTTTGTAGGTGGAATTCTTTCTCATTCTTGCATGATGTACGACTTCAGTTGTTCAACAGTCTGGGGTCTCCATTGTCATATTTGCATTTCAGAATGAGCCACAGATTTTCAGTGGGAGAAACCTCTGGACTGCAGGCAGGCCAGTCTAGTGCCTGCACTCTTTTACTACAAAGCCACCCTGTTGTAACACGTGCAGAATGTATCTTGGCATTGTCTTGCTGAAATAAGCAGGGACTCCCCTGAGAAAGACACTGCTTGGATGGCAGAACATGTTGCTCCAAAACCTGAATGTACCTCTTAGAGTGAATGGGCAAATTACCCATGCCGTGGGCACTAACACACACCCATACCATCACAGATGCTAGCGTTTTTCTCTTTAGCTTGGAGGACACAACGTCCATGATTTCTAAAAACAATTTGAAACATGAACTCATCAGACCACAGCACACTTTTCCACTTGTGTCAGTCCATCTCAGGTTGCTTATTAACAACTGAGCCTTCGTGGATGCGCTTTTTATATCCAATCATGACATTTTCCTGTTTCCAACTAACCTGTTCACCCGTGAAATGTTCCAAACAAATGTTTCTTAAGCATTCCTCAACTTTCCCAGTCTTTTGTTGGCCCGGTCCCAGCTATTTTTGGGAAAATGCTGTAGACATTAACTCCAAAATGAGTTAATATTTGAAAAACAATGATATAGATGATCAGTCTGAACATTAAATATCTGGTCTTTGTGGTATATTTAATTGAATATAGGTGGTTTTATTGTGTTATTTAAAAAAAAACAGACCCAGAATAAACCTCAAAACACAAGACATCAGCATTAAAAGAAACACTAGGTGAAAACAAACAGCTTAGTGAGAGACAAAGGGGACTTAAAAGATGCTATCAGCCATATTCAAAGTTCCTCTCTACACACACACTGAGATAGAAACTAACAGGAATACCCCTCCCCCCTTAACTCCCTGTTACACACAAACACACACACAACCTCCTGCTCCTGGATCCTGGTTGATTGTTTATTTATCTCAGTGGAAGGACACCTGCCTCTCCTGAAGCTTGTTTGTGTTTGCACTGAGGACATGGGATAATACAGTAAGGGAGGGATTCGCATGTGTGTGGTGTGTGTGTGTGTGTAACTGTATGTGTGGCTGTGTGATGGGAAGACCAGGAATATCTGCTGATGGTGGGTCTGGATGCTGAGCAGACAAAAGGCACAAAGGCTTAACCATGGGAGAAAAACAGGTGAACACAAAGAAGATTCAGATCAAAGCGTGGGACCAAGAGCAGAACATCTACTGTAGATGTTATCAGAAGGTCTAATATAAAAATGTGAAAATACACTTCTTTGAGCAGAAGTATTTTCTTCAATGTAACTTTGCACAGAGGATGAAGATCAACTATGGTGTTGACAGATAAATATCAGGATAAGGGACAAGAAAGAGCCACCCAAATTTCAGTTCAAGTCTGGACTAATATGCATGGTTGATGAGGTTTGAGCTGCTTTACTTGATGAACCATACTTTCAAAACTCCAAAATATCACCTCAAGGAAAATAAAAAAAAAATCAGAGCAGAACAGATCCAAGTCATTATCATAAATGTGGAAAACTGCCCTATAGTGCAATATTAAGAAACCCTTAAACAATTACTTTTCCCTTGACCAATTTTCCCAAATATTTCACCAAGATCCGTTGAGAACATTTTGAGTTTTTATTGAAAATGTGGAAAACCACCCTATCTCACAATGTTAAAAAAAATCCTTTTGAAAATTCCTGGATACAGATCCAAATTTGAATCATCACCAAAATCTAATCTTGTATCAAAACTCATCAAAATCCATTGAACTTTTTTTAGTTACCCTGTTCACAGATGATGGACAGGCAAACAAACAAATGGACAAATGCCAGCAAAAGCATAACCTCCTTGGTGGAGGTAATAATTCCAAACTGTCTGCAACACAAATCATTCAGCGCTGTACACTGATGCGTCAGCAGCCCAACCCCTCCCCCTGTAATTATTGGGAGAAGTAAAACAATTATTCATGTGATTTTGTGACCTGTGACTACTTTCTGAAATGTCATCGAACAATCGCTCTCCCGCTTTCATCCCCAATTATCCACCCATACTTGATTTTAATAACTGCTCGTGCATGTTAACAATGTTAAAAAAAAAAACTTCCAGTTTTCATATGCTAGTACACCTGATCCAGCTGTATTCTGTGTCGGTCTGGGACAGTCTGTTGGACAGACTTTTAGGATCCTTACCCTAAGTGGTCAACGATAGCTGGTTGATCAGTCTATTCTGTGGTAACTGCTCAGTTTGGCAGTGCTTGGTGCCATGTTGTCAGCAACTCTGAATTCATTATAAGGTCTCTGCTTTGCACTGCGCTTGCCAGCCTGAACCAATGGTCGTTAAACTGCAGACTATACCATTTTTGATGTCACATTGGTAGGTTTATTTTGGGTGGTTGGGGCAACAAGTCGTTTCAGGTGCCTACTGGTGCTTTAAACAGGGGGAAGGGGGGGAATCCTGATGCCATGGTCTTTTTATTTTGTACATAAAAGTATTCTATCACAGGTAGAAGACATGCTGAGCACACTAAAGGGCATGAATAAAACTTGAAAAACATTATATGAGCTCTATCAGCTGTGGGATTAAATTGTGCAAAACATTAAGGTTGGACATGTCTCTTTATTGGAAGTGCCACCAGCCATTTGTTAAACAGCCAAAATAAGCTGAAGACCGCAGCCACACTCAATGATAAAATCTTAAGCATGTTCCTCAAAATCAATTGTTTGAGGCTTTTCAGTATCACAATACTCACAGCTGAGTTTTGGCAGAGGCGAAAGGTGAATTTACGTAAAATTACTTGGGTGAAGTACCAATCGAACAAGCACAATGTTGGGCAACTGGCAGCTGGGGGGCCACATGGGGGTGGGGGGCCACAAAATCAGACTTATTTGCAAAGTTTTTGTTGTTTTAATTGACGCTTACCAACAGAAACTCACACCCATGTGGGCCAGGTTTGTTATAGGCTATCTACTGATCCCCTGAAGCAGAAAGGTGATCTCATGACTGTTTGTCATGTCAAACACAATCACAATCATACATCAAGCCCTGAAAAGCAATAAAGCACAGACAAGTGAACACCTATTTGTACCATCTGCACTCACTAATATGCACACTGGATGCTCGCAGAGTCAATCCAAACAGTTTCCAACGTCTCAAACCCTCCAGGATGTTTTGTGTCAATTTACTCAGTGGGACACCAATTCCCTTTCATCCCTCTTTTCCTCCCTCCTCCTGGAAGACAGTTAGTTTCTAACACCTCTCCAGGCACCAAACCGGGATGGAAATAAGATGCAAATCTGTCCTCTCTAGCATGCTAGCACTTGCCAGAGCAGAGCTATAACCGTATTTGAGGTCTGTTTCAGCCTCACCGGACCTCTGTCAGGTTTTGGGGTTTGAAGTTTTTGGAGCTCTATGTTGTTGGGTAAACAGTGGAAGAGTATATGTGAACAATAAAACTGTGTTGCAAGGTGTTTAAAGATCATTATCATGATGTCTCTCGCTGTCTTTTTAAATGTTAACAGACATCGTTGAGGTTTGAAGCGATGTGAGCTGTGTAGGACGTCTAACACTTATTCAACTCTCTGCAGATGACAGACGATAGTAATCCACAAATATTATCTTATTGACATAGAGGGATCGTCATCGCTTCTATGTAACTGATTACTTGTGGTTTCTTTTTGCTTGAACAGCTCCATCAGTCGGGGCTTCAAGGTAACTCTGCATAATAAGACATGTTGACTTGACTGGATCAAACTTAATGCCTGTTTTATGTAAGTCATACAAGGAAACAAAAAAGATTTCAACCTTTGGAAAAAGTTCAGGAAATAAATGCATATGTAGGTTGTCACTGTTATGCGGTATATTCTTGGTAATGATGTCAAATTGTTGCATTTGTCTTCCTCCCTCATCTTTTTCATATTCGGATCACCACCAAAACTGAATCACTTCTTGCTTGTGCCATGATCAACATTATCTAATAATTTCATTAAAATGCAATTAGGAATTATTTGTAGCAAATGGATAAATGCCAGCAAAAACATTACCGCCTTAGCATAGGTGATAAATAGGTTCAGATAAGAGGATAATGAGATATGATATAATAAGATAAGGACAATGAAGAAATGCTAAAAACTGCAATTAGTGTCCACTTGGAACTGGCTGCAGAGGCACCAGATATAGGATACACATTTGATGTTGAAATTCAGTTATTTAACTATAAAGACAGACATGTTTACATCATGGTAAATGGCTTACGTAAGAATATTTATACAGGCAAATGATGTACTTTTTAAAAATATTTTTAATTTGGTTTATTTAAAGATCCGAATGATGCTTGTCAGGGTCATGGCTGATGTGGCTTCAGGATTGTAAACTGTTGCCATTTATCAGGATGTTTAAGGTCTGCTTCTACTCCAACTCTTTGTCTCCTACTAGGTATCCAGAAAGTGTGTTTGAGATGGCATTACCAACTTGGCAGCCACTGCAAATTTGCTTTCAAAGTTCCCTTTAGTAGCCATGTGGCTGACATCAGTCTTTGTCCATTATTTTCACAGAGTGTGCAACTTACATGTGAATTTATTTCTAAAAATTTCTCAAAATGTATATATTTCTTGGTACATTTTGCATATGAAAGACACAAATGTTAATCTTTGAGGGTCAATGTGTCTTAATGTAGAGTGTTCCCCTTCAGTAATTGGGACCAATTCCTGGTCTAAG
Organism: Cetoscarus ocellatus; assembly: GCA_037902135.1. Classification (NCBI taxonomy): domain Eukaryota; kingdom Metazoa; phylum Chordata; class Actinopteri; order Labriformes; family Labridae; genus Cetoscarus; species Cetoscarus ocellatus. The sequence goes on along the minus strand of JBAMNC010000801.1, from coordinate 704,770 downwards.
TTAACGTTTAAAGACATTTCAGTGTTCAGGGCTGAGGTGATCAGTGGTTGTGGTGTTTTGCTGAGGCCGGGGTTAGATGGTATCACACTGATGACAGTAAAAACACTCACAGACTCTGAGGGCACGGCAGACCCGCATGCTGCTCTGCAACTCCTAAAACACTTCAGCTAGTGCTTGCACGTATACACACAGACGTACACAGACACACACAAAGCAGGAAACAGGTCAGGACTTTTTCCAGGTGTTATGGGATCCTGGGATTCTTGATGGGGTGTTTTGCTTCACAACACTGCTGATGTTTTAGCCCTGAGCTGTCGATATAACTGACCATTCAGTCTGATTAAAGGGACCGTTAATATCAACAGACAGGAGCAGATGGTAGCAGCAATGGTTATATTAATGAAATGTTAGCTAAAAAGCAAAATCACCATAAAATGTACAACTGGAACAACTTTTGGCATCTTTTACACTTACCCTTAAATCTTAAGATTGTGTCTCAGAATTTAATACATCTAAAAGGACCTCTGAAAACCTTCAAATCCTGGTTTACATTTATGACTGCAGTTAAATGAAGCAGAAAAACATGCAAGGGGTTGGTTTTGGGCAGGACATACACTGCCTGGCCAAAAAAAAAGCCGCCACCTGGATTTAACTAAGCAAATAGGTACGAGCCTCCTATTGGATAATTACTGCATGGGCCATTATCTTTCAGCTGGCAACAAGTTATTAAACCCCAGCTGATGCAATAAGTAGCTTCTCATTTCCTAAACAACCATGTTGAAAGACACATCCTGTGTTCATGGAAAAGATGTTAGTCTGTTTAAGAAGAGTCAAATCATTGGCATGCATCAAGAAGAGAAAACATCTAAGGAGATTGCAGAAACTACTAAAATTGGATTAAGAACTGTCCTGGAGGAAGGTCATGTGGTCTGATGAGTCCAGATTTAGCCTGTTCCAGAGTGATGGGTGCATCAGGCTAAGAAGAGAGGCAGATGAAGTGATGCACCCATAATGCCTAGTGCCTACTGTACAAGCCTGTGGGGGCAGTGCTATGATCTGGGGTTGCTGCAGTTGGTCAGGTCTAGGTTCAGCAGCATCATGTGCCCAAAGAATGAGGTCAGCTGACTACCTGAATGTACTGAATGACCAGATTATTCCATCAATGGATTTTTTCTTCCCTGTTCCAAGATGCCAATGCCAGAATTCATCGGGCTTAAATTGTGAAGGAGTGGTTCAGGGAGCATGAGACATTTTCACACATGGATTGGCCACCGCAGAGTCCGACCTTAACCTCATAGAGAATCTTTGGGATGTGCTGGAGAAGGCTTTGCGCAGTGGTCAGACTCTCCCATCATCAATACAAGCTCTTGATGAAAAGATTAATGCAACACTGGATGGAAATAAATCTTGTGACATTGCAGAAGCTTACTGAAACAATGCCACAATGAATGTGTGCTGTAATAAAAGCTAAAGTTGGTCCAACAAAATATTAGAGTGTGTGACCTTTTTTGTAGTGGCAACTTTTTTTTGGCCAGGCAGTGTATTATGCAGAATATAAAATGTAGTTTTGAACTTTAATGGAAACCCCAAAGTGTCCATCCATTTTTCTGACTTTAATCTTGGTTTTGGTTGCATCCCCCTCCCCAGAAAGATGCTTTCCAGCTCCCTCTGGGACTCTGTGGCATTCTCTGGCCAGAGGAGATACACAGTGTAGTCCCTCAAATGAGTTCTGGGTCACCTCCCAATCTGATGTGCCAGAAGGCCCTCCACAAGATGGGGACATCTCAATCAGGTGCCCAAACCACTGCAATTGGCTTCAGAAGGAGAGGCAGCTCTACTTTGAGTTTCCTCTGTATGTCTGAGGTCCTCACTGTATCTTTAAGACTGAGCCTGGCTACAGTTAGGAGGAAACTCATTTCAGTCCAGCACATCCCTTCAGTCATTACCGAAGCTCATGACCACAGATGATGGCTGAACAAGGGTTGACTCTGGCTCATCTCCCTCCATTGCCCACACCAGTCTATATGTAAATCTGTCAGTCCACTTTGTCCTCACTTGTGATCAAGACCCTGAGATACTAGAACTACTTCATTTGAGGGGCAGACTAAGTCCCCATTGAGAGGAAGCAATTCACCACCCTCATACCTCAAGCTTTGCTCTTAAACCACTGAATTATCCCAACACTTGCTGGGGATGCCCAGGTGAAGAAGCAAACAGAACTACATCATCTGCATTGAGCAGAAATTACATTCTGAGGTCTCCAAATCTGAGAGCCACCTACATCTCTCTGGTCTTTACGATCCTGTCCATAAAAACACTGGACAGCCTTAGTGGAGGCTAAAGCCCTGTTCACACATGCAGCCCACTTGGGAAACTCCCTGTCATGGTTGTTCACACTTGCTCCACTCAGCAGGGAGCACGGACTGCTGGATGGGAGAGAAGTGGTGGAGGGGGTGGAGGGGGTTTGGGGGACGCTGGTAGGAAGGAAAAGATGTCAAACATATTAGGCAAAGGTCAGTGTTTATACAATAGTGAACAAACCAGCAGAGCTTTACTCTATGATCACAGTCTATATCCTGACCTCAACATTCTGGACATCAAACCACGAGTGCTAAGAACACAATATATTTCTATGTGCGGTGCTTAAAGTTGACCTAAAAAATTAAAAAATCAAAAATCAAGTACAAAACGAGATACATGAATAAATCCTAAACATGCCTCAACTTATCTTAACAACCAAAGCATGATGACATGTAATGTTTCCTTTTATATACTGATGCATCCAAACTTATAAAACAGGATAAAAACCTAAATAAAAACACATAGAATGAGTGTTACCAAAAAAATGTGTTTTTCTCTTTATTTCATGCAGCATCCTTCGCCTGAAAACAAACATGAGGTGAGAGGGTGATCTTTGAATAGATTCATCCACCTGATCAACCTCACAGTAACATGAGAGCTGTACTGTGGGGTAGCTCCACATATTTAAACTTTTAAGTCCTCAGACAAGGATGCTTGTCAAGCAGATTAAAAAAAAGTCACCAAACATTAAGATAGAAGTGTGTCACTTTCATGCCTCTAAATAACTTCAACTCCATTTTGATATCAACCCGTAAAAGTGCCATCTCACTAAGTGGTTTGTGTTTCCAGCAGCTTTGAGTGTGAGGTTTTTATAAGCAGCAAAGGCCGGCTCTGTGTTTTAGGAATGAAGGCAAACCAATCGTACAACATTCCTGCAAGTTCAGCAAGCTATTTTAGGACTAACATCCATGGGAAATTTTGTCATGCTCCTCATTTAACGGAGAAAATCAACTAAAATGCGTAAGTGTTTTCAATTTAGTGTATCTTTAAAATAAAATAAATTCCTATAAGGTCTGAGAGATAAACGCTGCCTTTCTGGATGTGCATGACAGTCACAAACTTTATATGTTTAATGATGTATGTTTTTAGCTCCATTAATGTGCCCACATTTTAACTTTTTGAATTTGATCAATATTTCACCTCATCAGTCAGCATCTAGTGACTCAAAGACTCCTTCAAAAACACACAAACCACAATGTGTACGTTATGTATCCGACTCATGAAGCTGAAGAGAGTGTTTCAGGAGATTCACAGAAGCGACTCTGAAGGCCGTTATTGTTGAAGAAAGCGTGGGAGACTGTCAAACCAGCTCTGCAGGCTGTTACCTGGTTGAGCCTCCCAGTCTGCCCAGTCCAGTTTGGTTTCTGTCGTGATTGATTCTAACTGGCCTGCATGTGGTGAAATCACTGCCTCTTCACTGATATATGAGCAGGAAAGAAAGGTGTGTTACCTTGTAAAAATGCACCATAATGAAGAGTGTTTATCTTAAGGGGTTTTCACTCTGAGTAAAAGAGTCTCAAATATAAGATACACTTAGTTACTTTGATACTTAAGTGCTTTGTCAACTGGATGTATTATATTGAAGCAAAAAGAAGAGATAACAGAGAGGGAACAGTTTCTAGAATAAATGGAGAAAAGAGGCAGTGGGAATACAGCCATGCTATTAAAATATGTTTTTTTTTTTATTGTCGATTGGTCTTGAAAAAACTCTGTGGATACAGACTGTAATTTGTTCTGGGTTGCTGGCTGCATTGGTAGTTAGTTTTTTTTTTTTTTAATCAAAGAAATAATATATGATTGATCGAAGAAAATCATTTATTAGGCTGCATTTATTTTGTTTCCCTTTGTGTATTAAATTATGCAGGCTGAAATGTTGACAAAATATCAAAAGTCCTAAAATCATTTCAGACAAGACAAAGATGTCATGAATTACTTAGAATTATGAAAATAACATTTTACCTTCTATAAAATAGACAGTGATGTCACAAAGATGCAAAAACTGTTTAAAAAAATGAAAGAAATGCTTAAAGATCAGACATAAATATTTAAACAAGATTGTTTAAGGGCGAGATTAATTATTATAATAGTTGTTAAAATATGGAATATCTTTTATTCATTCCTATGTTTTTGGAGGGGGAGTAGGGGTGCACAACAGACATTAAATTCTTACAGGGGATGCTCACTCTTTAAAACTTTGAAAACCCAAATGTAATTTATTGATCAAAAGTAGGTCACATTTAGAAAACAGAGGCTGAGCCTAAAACCTTGAGAGACCTTTTCCCAGTCACTCTTCATTAATGTTTAACCCTGCATTGCATCTTCAGTTTCTAACCATTTACATCAAAGACAATGTAATACGTTGGTTTTGTAAGATGGCACTTTTAGTTTGGCATAACTTCTTTTCATTGTTGGATGATTAATATTCTTAAGTGAGAGACAAATATGATCAGCACAGATCGATGATTGACCAGTGGATCTGTTAATACCCTCAATTCTTATTTAGTCCCTTTGTCTCTGCCCACCTCCTTTCCTTTGCCCACACCCCCAACACACTTCGGTGGATGACTGTTCAACGTGAGACTGTCTCTACTCATGATTCCAACTGCTGAACAGGTTTTATCCTGCCACTGTTACTGTAATCCTCCTATAGATGCACTGCACCGTAGGTTGGCCCAGTGCTGCACTCACGATGGATTCATGTTGAGTTTGGATGTATGTATATATATACATGTTTATATGTGTTTTTATACATGTATATATGAATATGTATATCTTTAAAATAAAGAGTAAGGCTTCAGACTGCTCTATTGTAAAGTGTCTTGAGGTAAAACTTGTTATGAATTGGCGCTACACAAATAAAGATTGATTGATTGGAAGTAGGGATAAATCAAATCATCTTTATGATATTAATATAACAGCAAAAAAGAGCGTCATCATGGTAGTGAAAGCCAGAGATGATACATTTTCTTTAATTTTCCCTTTTTATCACACATCAAGCCCTTAATGTATTGAACAGATTAAAATATCTTGTGGCACATTAGATGGAATCATTATAATAGAAGCACTGTAAACTGTAACAAAAAGCTAATATGGTGGCATGAACATTTGCAGTGTGCACAGATGTCAAAATAGAGGTCTTTAAAATGAAAAAGTTATAGCTGGCATATCATGATGACATACGGTTATTTCTCAACTCACCAAGATAGACACAAGTCATATATTTGTTACTTATGATGTCCCAACATCTTATGCTGTACTTTGAAATGCAATGTGTACTAATGTCAATTTATTGATTCAAGAACTGAAATTATGTCACTTTCCCAACTCTCATTAAGTGATACAGGGTATTTTTCTTCTTACTGGAAACACTTGAGCAAATGACTCTTTGTATTTTAATTGATCAGAACTTTTGGACTCCATTTTTATCCCTTTGTTACATCTTTTTTTTTTTTAACTTTTGATGTTTTATTGATGATATAAATGACATGGATCTATAGTCTGACATGAAGTTATAAGTAAAGTAAATACTTCTGAGCCACGTAACCCTAAAGACCGCTCTGTCCTTCTTCTTGACACACCAAAGTACTTTCACTGTTTATTACTAGGTTACCTCTATGTGGCCTGAAATCATCAGGAAGCCGTTTTCTCTAAAACATTATAAAAGTATCCTTTGAATTGACAATAAAGAAGGCTATGACGAAAGCAGAAATTTATTTCATGGCCGTGACAAAACAAAAGTCTGATGATAGTTTGATTCATGTTGCATCATTTTCAAGAGGCAGAAAATTTGGGACATCCTGTCTGTACAAAACGTTCTCAGTGAACTTAAATACGTCTGATGCAGCCGCTCCTTAACCTGTCATTCTGACAGATGTAAACGTAAATCAAAAACAATAGATGTAAGAGATTTTTCATTGTATGTTCAGAAAAACAACCAGAGAAACTTGACACAATGTCTGTCTTTATTACTTTTGTTTCCTGTTTCCTCCTTGAAGACACTTTTCAGGTTTGACAGCAAATCTGTTCATGGGGAATCCTTCCTGCAGAGTCTAAAAACAAGTGTGTTTGTGTGAGAGAGCACATATAAGGGTGAGAGGTCCCACTGCTCACTCAAATCCAGCTTCTTCTACTTTCTTCCTCCTCAGCTGCTGACAGATCTTTTAGGCTGTCTTTCTCCTTTTTTAACATGAGCTGTCTAAAGAAGAGGCCTTTTCCGCTTTGAGTTCAGCAACATTACAACATTCCTATGGCGGATATTTCAGCTTTTTTTTTTTTTTTTACCATAAATACATTTAAGAGGCAAACAATGTTCACTGACAGCTAACTCATTCACACATATACCAGTAAACATATCCAATTTAATGCCACAGTATTCATTTTCACTGTATATGTAGGTATTTCCATAAAAATGACAAAGTTGAATTTACCTTTGCCAATCACCTGCCATGTATTGACCAGTTTTTGTACATTTCATATTTTTACATCTACCTGAGGCAGAAATACCCTTGTCTACAATATTTTACATTTTGTTTTCAAACCAAAAGTCTGTAAGAGCTGTTAAAAGTAATAATTTATGATATTTTTTGAATGTCAAAATCATAATATTTTTTCATAACCATAATTCTATGTTTTTCCATCCAGTGTCCTAAAAAACTATCTTTATTTCATCCTGATGGACTGATGGACTTTAAAAAGTACCAGAAATTCTTTAAAGAGGCCATATTGTATCCCAGTGCAGGTTCACATATTTGATTGTGATAATTGCTAAAATATTTTAAAATCATTAGTGTTCAAAGCCTTCAAGTTTTCACATACTGAGTTCCCCTGATCCACCCGTATTGTCAGTCTATCTGAGATATTGTGTTGAGCTGTAGCAACTTTTTAATGCGTTTCATTTGATCTCAGTAGTTGAAAGATCCAAGTTGCAAATTATGTTAAATACATTATATATTATGAGGCCTATCTGTGGGAGGGGGTGTCATTTCAATAATTTTGTGATGCTGTAAACAGAGGGAAAAGGTGAAGGATCACAGCCGAGGACATTTTGTCTTGTGCATATATTAGACTGACATGACTATGGCATGAATTTTGTTCATTTGATCTTGTTATTTCCAGCTTGGATCCTACAGTAGGTCTAACAATACACTGTGTAAAAACAAGTGTTACACTCATACTGCAAAATGCACCATCAAAACCCAGTAAACTGTCATTTTGATCTAACTTCCATTAAAGTGTAATACGAAGATTTTATTATATCTGGGTGTCAATCTGCGCTCTTGCCTTTAAACCTTTGACCATTTGAGTATGAGTGTGAGAATTTGACACTGCACAAAGAGTAATGATACATGTTGCTGCTCATCACTGAAATATCCCAGGATGTATTTCTTCGACACAAAAAATAACTGTGCATGTAGTCAACTAAAATGTATTTTTTCTGTTTTATTCCACCTTAAAACATGGTGGCATTTTGACAAAAACCTGGCATTTATAGGGTCAAAATCTTTTCCTGAACATTTGATATGGATGATTAGGACTAATGTTGATTTCCAAATCAAGCCTAAAAAGTAGGAAATGATATCAATGATATTTTTTATAGCTACCTTATGAAAAGCACATTTTTGTGCTTAGGGTATGAGTGTGAGTATTTGGCACTGCACAGGAAATAATAATGCAAAATATCAGTGTTGCAGCAAATCATTGGCATATCTCAGGCTATAATAATCAAACACAAAAACAACTTTGGATAGAGTTTATTAAAAATGTGTTGTTGTTTTTTTTACCTGAAACATCGTAGCATCATGACGAGAACCTGGCATCCAAAGGGTTGAAATCACATAGAAATTATTTGTTTAAAAAGTGCAATCATGACATTAAAATATTCATTGTTCAGTAGTAGTATTTTCTTCATCTCCTGAAATGTAGCAATTGTGGTGATAGGAGGTTTGTGTCCAACAGTGACAATATTATATTAATGTATAATATTTTTGTTTAGCTGGCTTTTAAAAAGCACATTTTTTGTGCTTGGTGAGTGTGCCCTTATCATGCAAAGCAGCCACGTAAAACACACTCAGTGGTAAATAAAACAAAAAAACAATGATAATATGACTTACTTAATGCAAAATTATAAGGTTTTAAACTCAATAACATTCTTATATTATCATTTTCTCTTCTACTCTTTGGCAACATAACAACTGTTTATTTATACAACGCATAAAGTCGTTTAGTTCATGCAGTTATTTTAAATTTTATTTTCATAAATAAATATAGAATTTGAGTCACTTACATCACCTTTCTTTTCCATTTTGATGCTTGGATTAAACAGTTCGTATATCATGTCTACATGTCTGAATGCATTTGGTTGTTGCCATATAGTTGTCAGGTTAGCTACTTGTGTTAGTAAGCAGTTGAACAGGCACACCCAATAAACTAAGCGATAAGTGTATATTAAAATTTAAACGCAGGTTTTTCCTTTTTCTTCCACATGAACATAAGTTTGCATAAGCACTTGACAGTGACTGATCAGGACAAACAGAGACAAATAAATGATCCACAAAACAGAGCTGTGCTGTAAAGACAAACTGTTAAAAAATAAGTTTCACTCAAGGATGTCAGTTTGACATGATCACATTTACTTACACACACAAATAGTCTCAGATTTGATTTCTCAGTCAGCAGGATCTCAGAGGGCATGCAGGAACCTGCAGGAGTTTCTGTTGTCTTCAGGCCAACCGTTGCTTCTTGACGATCACACCAATCACTGAAACCTGTGAGTCCTCTGCACCTGTTTGACCTGAAACACACAGTGAGAGACCGAGGAGACACACTCAAACAGACCCTCACCTCACTCTCTGCATTCACAACTGGACCTACAGAATTTGGTAAATCCTCACAATCCCTCCAAAAGAGAGGTGAATAGTGAGGGACATGACACAGAAATAAAGTCATCTTCAGGCTCCAACAGAGAGCAGGTTTCACTTGAACTCAGGCCAAGCATGTGAGCCTGAGGGACGTGACAAACAGATATGATGATACAACTTCAAAATATTACTTCAGAAAAATGCTACTGAATAAAGAAGTAAGAAAGATCTGCAAAACTGATGAAGGACTGTTTCTGCAACTAAAAAGAGTTCAACAATCCTGAATAAAAAATCTGATAAGTTCATGATAAAAACATCATAATAACATGACAAAATAGCTAATTATAATGACCTTTATCTTAGCCAATCAAAAAAAGAGATGACTTCATCCACTGTTTATAGGTTTTAAAAAAAATCCAGTTTCTATGTGTCATATGGTGTTTCTTTCTTTCTTTCTTAGTGTTACACCCCACAAAAACAACATTCAAATTGAGACAGATCCTCTTACAAGCAAATCTCAGTCCACTGTTTACCTGAGTGAATAATACAATATAAAATACAGTCAGTGTAGCAAATGTTTCAGAATACTTTTTTATTGTAATGGAGGTGTGGTAATCATGCAGGGTCAGTTTGGACCTGCGGTGATGAGCCCAAATGTGATATCTTTAACATGGAGGTGTAATTGCAGCCTCGGCTGTCAGGCAACAGCCACTGTGCCACCCAGGCCAAACTAATAATTTGATTTATTGAACACACTTTGACATCAAATTTTGATTTAATGACACAAGCTTTAAAACTTAAAATAAATAACCCAACTCTAACCCACACACTTCTGCACTATTTTTTTCGGCGTTGCCTGCTGCTGTGGACCTGCATAGCTAATATTTTGGCCTTGTTATTATTAGTTTTGCAGTTATCATCACAGATGCAAATATTCACTTCAGAATGATCAGCTTCTTGAATAACATGGAAGTTCTTGCAGTTATCACGAATATATTACATGAACCATTATATTCTCTATTGGTGATGTGCTGCCGTGAACCAACATAGCTAAAATTTTGGCCTTTTATTATTATTTTTTTCCATTATAGCTGCAGTTCCTAATATTAATGTCAGAATGATTAGTTTATAAAATAACATGGTAGTTCCTCCAATTATCACTCACATATTACTTTCACCATTATTACCGATATGAATGACCAGCTGCTGTGGACCCACACGGCGAATGATTGATTTTTTATTTTTTTTCTATTAACTTAACAGTTGCTGATATTATCTTTAAAATGATTAGTTTACAAATTACATGGTAGTTCCTGCAATCATAACACAAATTACTTTAACCCTTATTACCAACATGGCTGACCTGCTGTTGTGGACCTGAATAGCTTATATTTTAGCCTTTTATGTATTCCTTTTCCACTTATCATCACAGTTGCTAATAATAATTCAGAATGATCAATTTATTAAATAACATGGCAGTTCCTTCAATTATCACACATTAATTTAACCAGTATTAGTGGCATTGACGACTTGCTGCTGTGGACTTTATTTATTCTTTTTCTATTTCAATTTTCAAATGATCAATTTAGGAAAGAACATGGCGTTTCATGCAAGTATCGCACATTACTTAAACCATTATTACAATTTAACATTAATTCTCACTAAATGTATTGAACATCATTTAATAGCAACATATTACTTCTCTGCCTGCTATTCAGAAGGATTTTTCCTGCCAATGTAACTTCTGCTAAATGTTTTAAAGTGCTATGCACATGGTGGATTCATGTTGGGTCTGGATTAATAAAACAGAAAATAAATTTAAAAGAATATGGCTGACCTACTGTTTGAAAGTTAGCTTGAGATGACATTTGTTATGATTTGTTTTTATATAAACTATGATTGATGAATAAAGATTGAAAATGTTTAAAAGTCTTCTTATTTGCTCAGTTAAGGTTAAAGGTCCATGCTTTGTAATTGTGGTGCAAAATGCATCAAACGTGATAAAAAGGTAAGTAAATAAATTGATAATTGAACTAGAAGTACTTAAAAGCACTCATCATTATCTGTCATGACCTCTCGAGTGATCTTACTAACAGACTGACAAACAAAAACAAAAACACAATTAATCTACTTAAACATGTTAAAACTTATTTTCTGAAGGAAGGCAAAGTACTGACTCATGATTCACTGGTGACACCTTTCTCTTTGAAGCATTCATTTAAAAGTCATAACCTAATATGACCTTTTAATGTTCAGAAATCTTAGCAAACAGTTTGTTTGATTTTCTAGGTAAAACTCTTCTGGTTCTAACTTTTTCTCTCCGTCCCACCATCACATGTTGACTGTTAGTCTGAGATCAGACTGCAAGATCAATGTTAGTGTGAAGCTTTACAAAAGCAAAAAAAAACTCCTCTGCGGACGTCTTTTGTTCACTGATCCACAGACTTGTCAAACCTGCAACACCTCCGTCCTCGCTCCATCCCAGGGTGGAGCAGAAGAATCACTGCGGTTGACAAGTTGGGTTTGGCTAACCGTCACCTTTGTTACTTTGGTCAGGGTTTTACTGTGTGTGCAGCTAAATCTAATATATTTATAAATTACTCCTTGAGAATATTTGTTTTAATTCATTCGAAATATTTTTGTCTCTATCAAGCAGTTACGAACAGTTGGCTCAGCTTATGTAAACCACAACGAGACAGAATTTTAAAGAGAAAGGTAACTCTGAAGTGCGTGGGCAGTGCTGCAGATCAACTACAACCACTGGCCCTGTTTTTCACTCTTTTTCAACACTTCATTTCTTAAGTAATCATGTCAGTTTTCAGCATTCAATTTGGGCTGTCAGACTGAGCAAATGTGGTTTTATCAATAATATGATTATTCCATCATTTACTCCAACCCCTAACTGCTGCAAAAAAGGGAGTTTCTCCTAAAAGCAGATCAACGAGCTTCTCTTAAAGTGGTAATTTAGGAGAAGACACAGAAAAAGAAGCGATTGTAGACCCTGTTTGCTTGTAAGTTGTAATTTTTAAATTTTTTTTTTGATCTGCAACCCAAACTAAGAAAGTCAATCACATAAATGATGTTGTTTTTTTCAGTAATAAAAAAGGAAATGAAAAAACTGCAGAATTTGGGTACCTTCAGATTGCAGAACAACATGCACTAGATGACCATTAAAAATCTCTTTGGACAGCAAAAGGGCATTTCACAAGGGTCCATTCTTGGCCCTTTGCATCTTACTCTTACTTTCATTTTTTCCTGAGGCTGTCCTCTCATCTGTACTCGAGATTTAACTACTGATTTTAAAACTTCTGTAATATGTTTTAGCCTCTTTTTTCTCGTCATAATATCCATTGAGAGAAATCATCTTAATAGCAAATCTCGGTCCACTGTTTGCTTGATTTTTTTAATACATGGTGAAATACAAAATACAGTCAGTTCAGCAATTGTGGTCAAATCCTTTCTTTATTGTAATGGAGGTATCATCATTGTGCAGGGTTAAGTTGGGCCTGTCGTGATGGGACCAAATGTAATATCTTTTTCATGGAGGCGCCAGCCCCCGAGCCACAGTGCAACTCAGCCCAAACAATTTATTTGATTTCAAAAACACACTTTAATATAAAATTCTGATTTAGTGACTCAAAATTCAAGACTAAAATAACTAACGTTAACCTTCACACCTCTGCTCTGTATTGTAGAAGTTGCCTGCTGTTGTGGACTCACATAGTTAATAATTTGGCCATTTATTTATTCATTTAATCCTCACAGCTGCTAAAATACACTTCAGAATGATCTATTCACTGAAATACATGGCAGTTCCAACAATTATCATATTGTATAACCATTATTTTAAATATTGACGACTTGCTGCTGTGGACCTGCATAGCTAGTATTAAAGCCTTTCATTTATACCTTCACCAATCATCATCACAATTACGAATATTAACCTCAGAGTGACCAATTCATCGAATTACATGATAGATCCTGCAGTTATCTCACAAAAATTACTTTAACCATCAATACTAACATCGATGACCTCCTGCTGTGGACCATCATAGCTAATATTTTAGCCTTTTCTTTATTTCCTTTACATTATCATCATAGTTGCTACAACTTACTTCAGAATGATCAGTTAATTTAACCACATGATAGTATCTCCAATTATCACATATATGTTTCTTGCACCATTATTACCAACATTTATGACATGCTGCTGTGGACTGTCATAGCCAAAATTTTAGCCTTTTATATATTCCTTTAACATTTTTTGGTATTATTAACTTTAAAATGATCAATTTACTGAATTACATGGCAGTTCCTGCAGTTGTCATAAATATATTACTTTAACCATTATTACCAACATTGAGTACCTGCTGTGGACCTACATGGTTTATATTTTAGCCTATTATTTATTCCTTTACTAATTAACATCAAAGTTGCAATTATTTACTTCAGAATGACCAAGTTTTTAATAACATGCAATTTCTGCAATTGTCACATATTTTACTTGGCTTTGGCCTACCATTTTTGAAGTGTCTTGAGAAGTGTCATGATGTTATGATTTGTTGTTGCACAAATTAAGACTGATAAAAAAAAGATTAAAGATGATTCCTAGCCTTTCTCTTGAAAAATATGAAATATTTCGTTGATTTCTTTGTTTATCTAAGGCCAGTTTTGATAACTTTTGGATCATTTTTTTTCTTCATGTCTCTTCAATTTGATCTCAAAACTGCTGTTAAAATATTTAAGCCTCTTTTCCCCTATTCTTTAATGTATCCTTTAATGTATCCTGTTTTTCTTCTTATTGACTCTTCTTGGTAGTTATAATTTCTGCTAATGTTTCTATTTCCATGTGTCCTATTGCTCTTGTGTAAAGCACCTTAAGTCACTGCATTGCTTAAATGCATTTTAGAAAGAAACTTTTCCACACCTACATTAAAACTCATCCTCCCTTTGTAAATGAAATACTCTCAAATTAAACTTGCTCCTTTTCAGCAAGAGCATCATCCATGGATGCAGCAATGTGGACCATCAGCCAGCAGAGGGCAGTGTAGGACAATATTTATGTAAACTCTACACACAAGGGTCAACCCCACCTCTCCTTTTGCTGTCTTTAAAAAGAATCAGGTTTTATCATTTCAATTCATTAATTTATTTTGTATAACATCCAAACATGCCATCTATCCTGAAACCAAGACATACTCCCCCATATACAAACAGAACTTCACACAGCTTCAGGGCCCCCCTCCCAGCCCATTCTGCCTCCTCTATTTTTATGCAAATATCCTCCTGTAGGACAGTGTATGGAGGCTCTCGTATATGGAAATGAGTGTCAGTCTAACTGCAGCTGCACAGAGAGGACAATAATGTAAGATGTTATGAGGCCTCTTGGCTGGGAGCAGGAAGAGGACACTCACAAGCATGCAGAGCTGCACTTTCTGTTCTGCTGTCTCTCTCTCATGAATATTTTACCGTCTTCATTCCCCTGTTGAGTTTTGCTCTCGTCCTCGACTTCCTCTCTTTCCTGATGAGTGTGTAGAGGTGGGTATGGATCTGTGGGAATGTGAAAGGAAGCACATTTTTAATCTAATATGACAAGCTGAACACAAAAGACTTCTTATTATAGCTTGTATGATTTCTAGAACGATCAAGGGTGGGTTTTAGGAAATAAAACATTTTGCTGCATATGTTTTTTCCAAAGTGAACAGTAGGACATTCATACCAGAGAAAATTAAAAAATAGCTCACAAAGACAAGAGGAGAGGATGGACATATATATATTCCATCCTACTTAGAGAGGAAACAGGAAAACAAGACGGGAAGGTCATCATCATCATACCTCTCCTGCAGTAGCCATCCTCCTCCTCCACCCCCTCCTCCTCACAACACTCACACAGATGTTCCCATGTACTTTCCCCTCCCACCCAATCCTCTGCACTTGAAAATGAAAAAAAAAAAAGAAAAAAAGAAAAAAAATGTTGGCGTGCTACTGGTAACCATAGAAATGGCTGCGTGCTTGGCCCCACTCAAGATGCATTCAGAGGAATCACGACGTGGAAAGAAAAAGAAAGAAAGACAGAGGGAGGCTATCCCTCCCACCAGAAGAGAGGAGGCTGCATTCATCACCATGACGAGGGCCGAGGAGGGCGTTAATCTGGCCGACTGTGCTGAAAACAGTGAATCCCATTTGTAGCTGTACTTCTAGTTACAACTGTGAAAAACAAATGCTCTAAAAAGAAACAGCAAGTCACTGATTATTCATTTAAATATGACAAAAATGTGTTTGTTGTTTCGTTTTCTTTAAAGTGCTGTTGTTTATATTGGCTCATTAAATTTAAGAGCTCTCAAAATCAGTGGTTCTTAAGTGGTGGGATGGGATCCAAAAACAGGTTTGTTAGGAAGAATTTTATGGCTTGTATATATTCTTTTTGGTTTTTCATGTATCCATGTTTAAGATCTTCAACCCATTCTTTCAATTGTCTTTAAAGTTCTCCACATATCATGTATCCGCACTTACCATATATGAATATGCATGACACAGAGAAAGCTGAGTCTTGCTCTTTGTCAGAAACAAGAGAGCCACAGAAACTGACCACCTCATGCTCTTGTCTAAAGATGGCTGTATCCACAGAAGGACACTACATGAACATATACAACACTTGGTAACATGCATGCCTATAACCAAGGAAAGAACCTTTGTCTCCTTGTTTGTTTTCCAAAAGAACCAGCCGTAATAAACTGCTAAGATAATCCTGTAGTCTTGCATTAAGAATTGTTCTTTAACTGCATCTCATATTATCAAGGTTGTAAATGTGTTCCTAAAAAAAGGCTGAAAAGTATATAAAGCATTTTTTGACATGCTTGTTTTCTCCTGTTTCTTTTTTATGTGTACAGTTATGTGTACAATCTGTACTTTCTTCCTTAAACAACTTAAGTTGGTTGAAAATAGGCCTGGGCAATATATTGATTACGTCAACTAAAGGTCCGGTGCCTTGCAAAATCAGTAGTCTTTGCTTTAATGTGGTTAAATGGGGTTGGGTTACTTAACTCTTAGTTCATGGAGAAATGCCTCTTTAAAGAAAATGCCTCTCAAAACACTCTGTTTTACTTCCTGGGGTTTGTGATGTCATAGCCACACAGCCTCCACCTACATGTGTGTTGTCTGCTTGTCACAGGCAGGAGCCATATATGTTTTAAAAGTCCACTCTTCAGCCTCGATTCCATCCTCCTGCCTCCCGTCGGTCATTGTTTGGGCAGCCAATCCAGTGCAGAACTTATTATCATTTATATGTTACAGACAAGATAAACACAGCTGTGATATTGTGATTTTTAAAGTTAAAGCCTTCTTTGACATTTCAATGAAGTAACTCTCTCAGTTTATATGCAATTATTTCATTTGGTAGTTTTTCAAGATCACGTCACATGTTTAGCATTTCAACTCTTCCTTAAAGGGACAGTTCAGTTTTTCTGAAGTGGGGTTGTTTGAGCTCCATAAATCACTAAGTGCTGCGCGGTCGGTTGGTTCCAGATAAACTTTATTTTTCTGAAAAGTTAATGCACTCAAAAACATTTCTAGGTTGCGTACTCTTAAACTGTGGTATTATTTTTTGATGGGAGTTCTTGTAGGCGGAGAAAATACTCTTTGTACTTGGTACAATACTTCCCTGTTTGCGGCTGGTTCTGCTTTACAAACTATTACAGACTGTGGCTTACTGAGGGAGAGGAGAGAACTTTCTACTGCATCTAATGTACTTAGTGGCCATATGGGGCTCATACAACCCCACTTCAAAAAAAACTAAACTGCCCCTTTAAAGACTGTTATCTGTTTTTAACTGCGTCAGATCTATGCTATACCTTTGACAATAGTACCGCACACTGTTTAAGTACATATGCTTGTGTGTCACATCCATGTTGATCTGCAATAATCTGCCAAAATGCAAGTCATCAATGTAATGTCAGAGAAAAGACTAAAAAAAAAAAGCAGCATGTGACCACAAATTTGTCAACCTTGTCGGAGTTTAGTGAAAGGCACTTATGAGAGAACTGTCAAGCATCAAGACAATCGATATTCATTCCCTGAATTATTTGCCATTAGCCCAATTCACAGTGCCTTTATAAAAAAGTGCCACAGTGAGGCTCCATTACACCCAGAGATATTCAAATGATATTCTTATTAGGCCAAAATATCTGTGCTGATTCATGCTGCAATACGGCTTGGATGCACATGACACAGCGCATGCTCCTACATACACTCAAAGGCAGGGACACTCTCTGTGGTCCTGTCTCCTGCTCAGTCCTCGTGCTTCCCTCTCTCCAATGTCACACCCTTTCTACCTCTGGAGAAGAAACAAATGGGGACATCACTGATTTCCCCCATTCTGTCTCAATGATGTTCACAGTGGAGGTGAATTGTCACAGGGGTGTAAATATTCTGCCTTAAAATGGTAATTTGGATTTGGCTATTGATTCAAAACTGGAATTGTTTTTTGTTTCCCATCCCAACTTTAGAGCCAGCATTACGAAAATGGTGACTACCGCAATGTTCACTATAAGTCTGTTTAAGACGTCACTGGGTGATGTCACCAAGATTTCTTTCATATCCACATGCAGTCTCACATAAGAATCAAGAACATTTTTTTGAACTTATTAACTAATTTCACTCTCCAAACTTGATGCAATTACTTAGAACATGAAGCTGTGTTTTATTAGACTTTTTTGTGTGTTATTTGTTGTACATTAGATCTGGTTTTATGTTATCGTTTTTTTGTACAATCCTTAACTATATGATGACATTTCCTTTGATAAAACTCATAAATACATGTCTACTATTTTGTCTGCTTTTTCTGCATATATAAATATTTCTATAAATGCCTAAAGCACCTGCTTCCACATACACCTACCTGCCTTGGTTTCTGTTCTGCCTGTTGTCCCTCTAACCCTGTCTAGTGGAGCACACTGGGACAGTAATCAGCCCAGTTAACGCTCTGGTACAGCTGTCATGCAGGAATGTGAGCAGCTGGAGTCACATCCAGACTCATGACTCAGAAAAGAAGTCTCAGCTTTTAACTCCAAAGACCACAACACAGATACACACTCCCTTTTTTCTGTTCTCTCCTCTGTTCTTTGTGTGTAGTCTGAGGTGTCGGACGGATTACTGACCAGTCTGGGGTGACACACTCCTGAGGCATCCTCCCTCCGTCTGCCGTCGCCACCACACACACACACACACACACACACACACACACAGACACCATCCTGTCTGTGTGTGTCACTCTGTCCTCTGTGTGTCTCGTCTGTCTGTCTCTCTCTCTGTCGGTTTTATGCACCACATGCCCTCACTGCCCAGAGATCACACAGAGGATGTCAGTGAGCATGTCAATCTGTTTTTTATTGTCTTACCCGTATTTTTTTTCCTGTGACGGTCTCCATAGCAACAGTCAAAGTCAGGGCGTGGGAGAGAGGAAAAAGGAGACAGTGAGACAGGCAGGTCTGCAGACAGGATGCAGACCAGCTAAGGCTCTAAGTGTGACTGGATTTGATAAGAAAATGCAGGGATTAGCATTACGAGAGGCTACATTCACACTTCTTATTTCAAAATTTTGACAGCATACTTAGCTTAATCATAAGTCTTATAAAAAACAATATATTTATACTGTCTTAAAGCTTGTCATGTATCATTTGTGATATGATTCAATGTAATTAAATGTGTTTAAACAGGTTAAAGGCTCTAAGTGTTGTCAACAATTCAATCAGGATATTTCTCAGCCTGCTTTTGTCTCTTAAAATTATGGATAAACAGATGTAAGGTACATTTTGGCTGTAGTTTGCAACCACGCTTTTAGAGTGGGGAAGAGGAGTTGTTCCCTGCAAGCCGAAAGTGTTAGTTTTGTTAGTCAGAGTTGGAACATTTTTAGCAAATTTGCATTTTACAGTCAGATATTTAAGGATAATTACCTCCACCAAGGAGGTTGTTTTTCCTGGCATTTGTTTGTTTGTTTGTTAGTTTGTGAACAAAAACCTAATTTTGATGAAATTTCAGAGTATTTTGGTCATGGCATAAAGAAGAAGAGAATAGATCTGAATCCAGTTGCAGACCCTGGAAAATGATTTGTTAAAATTATGAGTTGGACAGTTTTCCACTACCTGTGCAGGCCAATAGAGAGGTGCAGGGATGACATATTTTTGAAGTTAGTATCATGTTGGTTCCCTAAACTGCAAACCTACCAAAGCCTATGGGATTTTTCAGTGTGTTTTGGATCATCGCTGATAGTAAGCTCTGCAGCAAACAAAGAAAATATGGAACTTACATGTTCTGCTCTTTGTGATAATCGTAACAAACATATCCACTTTTTCACAATCTTTTATGCTTAAACATAATCGGCAAAAGTGAAAAGCTATTCAGAGGTACAACACGGTGGTTTGACTTAGAAGCAGTTACAGTATTTCCAGTGTAAGGTCTTGTTGTGACCTCTTGTTTGAGAAATTCTTCTTAATCCAATGACCTGGTCAAGTTGTTCCTCATGGCTATGGCAATAGTATATGAATTATTGATCACTAAAAACGATAAGAAATGCTTGCATTGGGTCCTAGGCCATTCTTATAGTCCTTGTAAGCAGTTTTATGAGCAACCATTGTTCTAAACACACAACAAGCGTTAAAGATTCATAAACAGGTAACATCAGAAACATCAGATGCATGTTATTATTTCCCATTTGAAATCTCATGTGTGTTTATTAAAAAACACATTTCAGGCATTAACCTGAAACCAGTATTCCAAATTCAATCAATCAGTCAGTCTTTATTTGTATTGCGCCAATTCATCACAAGTGCTATCTCATGACACTTCACAATAGAGCAGACTGAAGACAAACTCTTCATTTTATGGATACACATATACGCATAGATACATATATACATATATACATATATAAAATACACATATAAATATATATACAAATATATACATCCAACACCCAACACGAATCCAATAGCCAATCAGGAATCCCTTCATCATGGTGGCAAGAAAAAAAATCTCTGTTAAGCAGCAGGAAATCTTGAATGTGGACCCCAGTCTCATGATGAACAGCCATCCACGCAATGCTGTGTTGGGTGTGTGGGTGAAGAAAGGGAGGTGGGCGGAGACAAGTGGACTAAAGTAAGAACTAAAGTTAGTGACAGATCCATGGACCAATCATAGACCTGTTGTATATTTGTTTCTACTGAAAACAAATTTATTAGAGGTTAGCCTCTTGAGATTCAACATCTCGTTTTCAGGAGGGTCCTCATGTCCAAATTGCATTTCGTTTCAGTCTTGAGAACCAGGAAGTGCTAAACGCTAACCCACGTCTGCGCTTTTGGCTCATTCCTGCACCGTTCTATTGGATCAGCCTGACTCAATGTCTGTAATCAGGCAGATCCATCTTGCCAAGTTCCAAACTAAAATGACTGTGCCCAGCTCAAAACAGCACCACCCAATCAGCATCCTTTAAAGCAAGAAGAGGTGGGAGCAACAAGTAGGAAGGCAGCATGAAGTGGCTGCTTGTGCAAAGATTAGCATAGATGCTAACAGCTTCAGTAGCAGATCTGGACTGCATTTCTGTATTAAATGAAAAACAAATAACACTGAAAGCAGTTTTCAATAGAAAAAAACATTTTCCACATGTTTTGGTGACTGATATTCTACGAAGAGGCTCACCTTCTATACTTAACATTGTGGCAGAACAGCCCACCTATCAGCCTGTAATGAATGTGATTGAAGGACCGATTGTATCATAGTGACCTTTAAATCACTTGAAAATCTGAACAGTACTTTCACCTCCATAGAAGAGTGAAAATTAGTGCAAATTAGCCTTTTACTGTAGAGAGCTCTGTGCATCAGTGTCAGGTAGAGTCACCTTGGGCAGAGGAGTAAAGAGGAGAGGAGAGGAGGTCATCATCAGAGCAGAACATGACCTGCAGGCATGGACACAGACTGAGATGTCTCTCTCTGCACTGCTGTCTGTGCCACTTAGTCGATTAGCCAGATAACTGCAGTGAAACAAAGCCATGATTTTGGCAGTTTTGTGCTGGTAGAAGAACAAACATTCATCATAAGTGTTAAAAGTGGAGACCATGAAGATCTCAATCTGTGTGAGTCTGTTAGTCCTGTGTAATACACTCAGAGAGCAGACTGCCTGAAGTAGAAGAACAAATTGGCTTAAAAAGATTTCAGAGCTAATTGCAAAGAACCAAACGCTTTTATTTTTTTTCCACAGAGGAGTCATAAACTCCTTCCTGCTGAGGCATTGTTTACAGGAGACAGTGTGGCAGGCCTTCCTATGAGGATATCCTTTCTGTGTTTGTAGCCACAGGATATTTGCAGCACCTCTGGCTCCACGCCTGTTCTAAACATAGCATTTAACATACTAAATTTGGAGAAATAGCAACTTTTTAGGACAAAATAGTGGACTGTACAACTAATGCAACATAAATTTGTGTTTAACTATACAGAAAAAAAATCTCACATGGCTTGCAGTGTTTAAAGTACCTTTGAAACACAGAGGATACCCCCTCATTTTTTTATATCTATGGATCCGGTGTTTTAAATAATAATAGGATGCGTTGGCAGGAGCTCATGTTGCCATGGTGACAGCAGTCCACAGCAGGAAGTAAGAAAGACAAATAAGTAGGATACTGTAACTTAAAATGGAAAAATGAGCAGATACATGTAGGTTAATAAAATAAAAGCATAATATCTTTAACACATGGCAAAGACTCTGATGTCATCTATGAGCCAATAATGGTGTATGGAAAGGTCAGAAGCTCAGTGCTATCAACAATAAATACATAAAGTTTAAATATCCCAGTCTGTTGGCCTACACACACTTAGGCTACTTACATGCAAGGCCTAGTGTGAGTTAGTTTAAAGAAAAGAGTGATATTTAGGAATTTGATGAGTGGACACTAGGTTTGGTAATGAATTTGTTTTGCCTAATTGCCTCTTATTTTCTTAATGGGTCACTTTTTTTTAACTGTCAGCTTGACAGAATGATGTGCAACATTAAAAGAAGGGATTAAAGATCTCAAGAAATCTGTTATTTTATCAAGGAAAAAGTAAATAGAAAAAAAAGTTTCTTTAATTTACACCACCTTATTATTTTAAGTGCAAATTTGAATCCCCATCATGGCCTTGACCATTCTGCCTGTGGCTGGTGCTAATTTCATACTCTTGCAGACACTGACATTAGCTGTAAAGGTACAAGCTGGCTAGTTTGGCTGAGTCAAACTCCGGGCAGAGTGTAATGATAGGCTCAAAGGGGAATTTTTTTGAGGTGAGTGTCTTGAAGCTGTACGTGTGGTTGGCAGGGTGGGAGCTGTGCTAATGTCACACCTTTAGGGCCGTGATGGCTGATCTGACTAATCAGTTTTGATGAGGTGCACCTATGTCAAGGATTGCTATACAAAGAAGACGCCAAGGCACAAGACACTGAGCAACTGAGTTAACGTTGTGGTTTCTTTTTAACACCACCATACAGCAGCATTTGTCACATCCCCTGTCTGGATTGCCAAGGTTAGGCTACATGATTTCAGCATGGTATTTTTTGTGTGTAGTGCATCATAAGCCCTTTTCACATTGCATTCAAAAGTGTCATTACACCTTAAGGCATTCAAAGTAATTACAAGGACATACTATTTGTGCCAGGTCACAGTGTGATATGAGATGGATGGGTGTGAGAGAGCAGGACATGATGCGTGCTCCACAACACAAAGGTAGACTCACACACTGACAGTGCTCCTGTCCCCCCACCCCCGCTGAGTACACATGACCCTCTCTCAACAATATTGCACCTTTGATACTACCTCTGGAGACAGAGCAAATGAGGGGTTAGCTGGTTTTCCCATTTCCATCTTTGCAACATTCAGATTGAAGGCAAAACATCACAGGGGCCTAAATGTACACCTGGAATGGTAAATGGGAGAAAGTAAAATGGAGTAGATATGAAATAGGGTAAATGGGACCATTGCATGTTTGTTTCTGTCCTGTCCCAAATATTTGTTCTACAGTATCAGAGACTTTGACCAGTACAGAGCACCCTGCATCCATGACAGTCACAGATGTAAATGAACCAAACAGCAAAGCTAAGGAAGGACAGAGTTGTTGCCTTAGGGTGCAACGATCAGACAGAAGAAAGTTAGTAAAGCTGAGAAAACATCTCCACCTTTATCCTGAGTCATAAAATACAGCGACAGATTAAAAAAAGAGAAATGTTTCTGCTGTTAACATTAGCAACAAGCTAGCACATAATTTATCATAAATTTAGGAAAAACAAACAAATACAGTACAGTGCTACATAGTATGTTTGTTTGCTGTCCTCAGTGCCTCCCTTCCATCTTTGGATGTCATTACGTGGGGTCATAGTGTGTTGTCGGTTAAAAGTCTGTAGTCTTTTGGTGCAGTCTCTGCACAATGGCTCTGTGATTGCCAAACACAATTGCCTGACAGATAATAGAATAGAAGTGGGTCTGACCTCAAGCTACACTAAGGCTAGCTGTTTTCCTCTGCTCTCAGGGCTTGTGAAAAAAGTAACCAGCCGTTCCTTCTTGCTTAACCCCGGCAATAAATTTGCATGTACCTTGTTCTTTTAACATTTTGTATTTTTGCTATGTCTTTATTAACCTGGTTACTCTAAAACAAGCAGACAAAGATGGTTTCATTTTTAGTGTTGAAGCTGACCTGCTTTACCTGCTGTGCCCTCCCCCCCACAACCAACACCACCCACCTCATTTTATCTCTCCTTCCTTCTCTCTATTAAGGCTGCAGCCTGACTGGGCTAGCTGTTGCTAAGTTTATCTCTGTGACAATCTGTGCCCCAGAGGCATGCAGAGGCAACCCAGAAAAGACAGAGTGCACTGTCAGTAAGAAAAATCAGGGTCTGGAGGAGGAGATGAAAAGCTCATGATGGCCTGCGCTGTTTAAAATGAGCTGGAATCTACTGCCGAGGGATGGACTGTGGGCGAGCGTGTGCATGTAAAAGCAATGGTATTGTAAGTGTGTGGGCATGTGTAGTGGTTAAGCGTGAGAGACCATTTGCATCAGATAACAGTGGCATCAGAATCTTAGCTGCAAGTGCTGGGTGCATATAGGAGACAGAAAGAAAGGGTGTTAATTTGCCTTCCTGCTGCTGTTCCTCTGCAAAGGAAACTTCTGCAAGTGACTCAGCCATTTAATAATTAACACAAAACCCCTTAAATCAGTTGATATGGTTCAGGCCAATAATCAAAAGTTACAGAGGCATTAAACCCCACATTTGGCTAATTGTCAGCAGTCTGTAAAACATGAAATTTAAAATGCAAATAAGTCACAATCTGTCATATTTTGTCAAAGAAACAAGAACCTCTCTTTATGTAGTTTCCTTCAGATTTTTTGTGGTTTGCACAAGAAACAAACAAGTGTTAAAATAAACAAACATATGTTAACACCCTCAGAGAACATCAAGAAACCTGTGATTTTAGCAGTCCAGCACATGCACTGTACTGCTTATACTTGAGCAGTAGAATAAACTCCCAATCAATCAGTCAATAAATTGATCCAAAACAAGCCAGGCTAGTGAATGATTGAGCTGACCTGTTTGTTGTGAGCTGACATCATCACTGTGGGTCTGCAGCTGAGATCTGTGAGCAGTGGAAAAGCCCTAAAGGCAAAGTCTGATGCCTCTTGGTCCAGCTGGCAGTGCACGCTTCGCCTGCACTCTGAACACCACTGAGTCAGAATGGGGGGAACAACTTGAGCCTTATTTGCTCCATCTCCAGAGGTAGTATCAGAGCCATATTATTGGTAAGCAGAAGGGCATATGGACTCAGCCTAAGACAGCAGTGCTTTGAATGAATGACTGAGTGTATTAGTATTACAGTAAGTATTACAGTCTCACAAAATTAATGTGAATGTCTCGAGGTGTAACAATGCCTTAGCGTCTTTGTGAAAAGGGCTATGGTCTTAAATGCAACTGTTCTTAATTTATGTCTTTTCTCTTTCATTCAAAAGTGGTTGATCATTTTTGTTTTTGTATGTTGATCTGTTGAACTGTTGACCTTTACTCTGTTTTTTATAGAACAAACATCTCAAATATTTAAAATGAATAACAAATCATGCGTGCAAATAGTCCAACAGTTGGGTGAAGTCCCCCCTTGCATGTAGCCTATGTAGTGTGTTGAAGTAACACAAAAACAAAGAGGCATGCTAGTGGAAGTGAAGCAATGTAAATGTGTTTTTAGTTTGTTTTCACCTAAAAATTGATAAATTACTCAGAGCTCTTGGCTCCACTTGCAGCAATGTATAGTAATGCCAGTTCTTTCCTATCAGGAGAAGAGTTTAACAAAATTGCTCATGTATTTGCTAGGGATGTCCCAATACTGTATTGGTATCAGTAAAATCAGATCTGGGGCCTATATGAGCATTTTAAATAAGTCAGGGATTGGAATAATACTGATCATCTCACCTCTATTGTGTACGTCAGTTTCTTTAAGGTTGGCCAATGAGCAAGTGATGTAGCAATAGCAGCCCTGTGGCTATTATGATTTACACAGCCTTTACCGTTTCCAATGTCCACTCTGGGTACATATATGTCATTCTGACTAAATTTTTTTTTTTTTTATGAATTTTACAGTAATGCTAGTTGGACCAAGTTCAGTGAATTAAATAAGGGAAACTTGTCACTTTGTTTACCCAATTTGGTTAACAAAAACAAACAAAAAACAAACAAACAAACAAAAAACAAACACCAAAAAATGTGTAGCTGTATTGTCTAGGTAAATGTAAATATCAGATCAGGACTCATTGATGGCAGATATTTATTGCTTGAAAGTTTGATTAGGATTGGTGGCCTACTGTTTACTATCAACATGAACTTCATACAGGGCTGCATGGTGTTGAAACAGGTAATGTAAGTGCCTCACAGCAAGAAGGTTGCTGGTCTGACTCTCTGGTCAGGGCTTTTTTTTTTTGGGGGGGGGGGGGGGGGGGGGGGGGGGTATTTTTATTTTCTGAATAACATAGGTACATCAAGTGAACAATGACACTTGTAATTGTACCCATATCCACACAAAACATGAAAATAAAATAGAAATAAAAATAAACAAACAAGCTCCACCCCCTTACCTCATTTTCCTAATCCCGTTTTAATATCTGCTTTAAATTGAATTACATTTAATAACTTCATAATAAGTATTTCCTTTGTATTTCTACTTAATAATTAGCTGTTTTCTCCCTTTTTCTGTCCATAAGGGGAGAAAAAAGTCATCTTCAGCATAAAAAGTTTCTGTTCTTGATGTCAGTTACAGTCCATCTGTTCCTCTAATAAGAAACTCATTTTGTGCCAGAAAGAATAAACCAGACTAGACAGATGAATACACTTAAATTTCTATAAGCTAAGCTCTTGCAGTACTTTTCCCCATATAATTTTAAGTTGGGTTATTTTGTTCTTATCAGAAGCTATTGTCCTTTGCATAGCCAAATATTTGACTGGCTGGGTCTTTTCATTGTGGAGTTTGCCTGTTCTCCCTGTGCATGCACTGGATTTCTCCAGGTATTCAGTTTTCCTCCCACAGTCCAAAAACATGCTCACTAAGTAAAAGATAATGGTTGGATGGGTGAGCTTTATACAACCCCTCTTCCAAGTAAATAACAACAACCTGTAGTTGCGAAACAGAGAAACAGTAACACCTATCAGGTGTGTCATTTAGCAATCACATGCTGGTTTTTGTTTTAGACATAAACTTTGTTAGGCTACCACACAGAAAGCCTGCAGCTTTAGACATTGAGTTAATGATATAGTTTTTACAATTTGTGCACATCGGCAAAAGGTTTTAGTTCAGTTAGCTATACCTCTGGGCTGTGGACAGCAGAAGCTGGATGTGTTATTCTTTCTACTTGTCTATCTTTTACCTGCATGCTGAACCTTAGCTTCTGAACACAATATCTCAAGAACACTTCAAGGCATTTTTATCAAACCTAAGATAAAGAGGGTAGATTTTGCAGGTCAAAAGCAAAACGTCAAGGTCACTAAGTTTCAGGCTGCAGCAATGAATCAATAAATTCAACAGGAATTGATAATTGAAAGTGATGTTGAAAGTATCATAATTGGTCTGTGATTTGTTGTGCTGTGTGATAATTCAATCAACTGCCACAGCAATGGATTTATTCACATCATTTACATACCTTAGTGGAAAGTTGAAGCCTCCTGGGCATGTCAACACACAGCCAAGTCAGTGTAGCGAAGCCCCCCACCACACGCCACTCAGCTTACTTTTGAGTTAACCACTGGGAGTTGTCTTTGCAACAAAAAGGAAAAAAAAACACTGTCGTAACTTTCCATTTAAGTTCAGTCAACCACAGAGGACAAAGGGAGAGGTTTGTGTGAAAGTCTGAACATGTGTGAGAAATGTGTACCTGTGGCAAAATCTAAAAATTATTCCTCAAGGTGATAATGACATAAGAGAAAAGACTACATACTAGGTTAGCAGATTTAGATTTAATATTATTTTACAATTAAAAGTAAATACCAGTAATAAAGTATTGTTGCCTGTGCCATGGAAGTATGTTTTTGCTTGAGTTTGATAGTTTTTTTGTTAGTTTGTGAACAGGATAACTCAAGAAGTTATGAACCAAATTGACCAAATTGTCAGGGAATGTTAGTCATGACACAAGGACCAAAGAGTGATTGGATTTTGGTGGTGATCCTTACATAAATGCGGATACAGGAATTTTTTTAGGGATTTTGAACCCTTTTGCAAAATAGCACAGTTTTCCACAACACAACTCAATAAGCTCACAAGGATTTTAATGGCATTTTTAGAGCATGTCGCTTATTGCACAAAGAAGAAGTGAGAAGATATTGGTGGTGACCCGAACCCAGATGCAGATCCAGGAATTCTTTTAAGGATTGCTTAACATTGAGAGATAGGGCAATTTTCCACATTTTCAAAAATAACTCAAAAAGCTCCCAATGGATTTTTCAGGGAATGTTGGTCACAGCACAAGGAAAAGGTGATTCAATTTTGGTGGTGTGTGAATCTAGATCCATTTTTTCAAGGATTTCTTAACATTGCGAGATAGGGCAGTCTTCTTCATTCTCGAAAATAACTTGCCCAACAATGTTGGAAATGCCTCAACGGAGGCCTGTGTTTTCAGTCACTTCTATTTTGTTTATTTGTTTGCTTAAGATAGTTTTACACATGCACTTGAGATCATTTTTAATCAGTTTCAGGAGCTTAACACCCGAAAATGTGCCGAGTTTCATGTTCATGTTGACATGTCTCTCACAGTGTCACAATGCCGAGATGAAAAATATGTCTTTACACATTCACATATGCATTTCATCAGTAATAATAAGAAATATTCAGGAATTTTAAATATGCTTGAATAAGGCTTTAGTCTTAGTTTTAAGCCTTATTCTTACAAAACGTCTAAACATTTAAAAAATTTCTTGGTGAGCTGCATGTGTAAGCAAATAAAGCCAAAGTTTGTATCCTGTATGTTTCCTGCCAAACCCTCTCCCCAAATCACTCCCCAAACAAGGAAAGCTTTCTGCAATGAAATAAGAGCAAAAATCCTGAACATTTTCAGAGGTAATAGTTCAAAGATCCTCTACAAATTTCCATGCATGTTTGAAAACTGCCTTAGTGATAAGACCTGTAGAGAAGCACTTCCAATAGGTTGATTGTTTGAGTTTTCCTGGTGAGACTGCATCAAGACAAGGCAGCACAAACTACAGCACTGCGAGAATACTGAGGGAATGGAGATAAAACAATGCGATGGAGACAGATGGCATATGAGAGAGAAACAGGGGTGCTTCAGCCTACTCTTTTCACTCTTTCATTTGGCTGAGTCTCTGCTACTGTAGCACCCTAGGTGGGAGGATTGGAAGCCCACTTGTTGTGTAACACCTTCTCTTTTCCCTCCTCCACACTTCGCCAAACTGTGCTTCATACAACAAGGTTGAATCACAGCAGCTTTCATCTTCAGATCTGCCACATATTAAAAAATGTAGGAAGACACTGCAAAGACAATATTCTGCATATGCTTTATAACACTGTACTACCTGTTCACTGGGTAAAGGAGGATTTTAACTTGCAATTGCATACCCTCAGCTGACTGTCTTATTAAGATCAGCAGCATTTCATATGAGCTAAAGCCAATATTTAAAACAAAGCTTAACAACCTTTTCTCCATACTGATGTATACTGAGTTCATCATGTTAAAATCCCACCTGTCTTTGGGTATAGAAGGCTATAATGTTTGCAATGGGGGTTACAGATAAATCTACTGAACAAAAAGGTTTGCAGAAAAGGGCTGAATAATTTGAAGAAAAATAAATGGTTATTATTTTGACCTTTATTGTGATTTCAAACATTATATAAGGTAGTTATTTCTTTTGAATAAAAAAAATAAATGTTATCAAATGATGAGTAAAATGGTTTTGCTATTTCAGCTCCATATGAATTGTCTGTGTATGATAGGTAGGCCAGAACACCTCGGCTGCAGAATAGTTAAACTAAAAATTTTTTTTAAACAAACTTGACCACAAAGTGCAAAAATTTTTGTGGCCAGTGATGCAGTTTTATTGAAGTTAAGATTAATTGTTCAGCCCAAATACAGAATCTAGCTTTGTGTGGTTAAAATCATGATAGTTATCCAATAGAGTTTTATTGTAATCACCAAGGCTGCACAACGTCTAATAGAGTATCCAATTATTTAAATGTTTTTGATTAGCTGCTCTTGTAGAACTTGTAGTGAATGAAATCAGTACCTGTAGATGGTAAATCAAAAATAAGATCTGTAAGTGGATTATGTCTGTGACTTCCATGTATTGAGGTTCTCACCTCTTGTGGGCAGTTGAGATTTTGATTGCAACCTGAAACCTGTTTCCTGTGTCTCCTTCCGTCTCCAATTCAATCCAGGATCTTTCAATCAGTAAAAGCAAAAGGACAAAATAATGGAAAATTGAGGAATCATTTCTTAATTCATCTAATTCTGCTATCTACACATACCAATAGAAAGCAGAGACCTTGTGTTAAAAAATGAAAACAATGCTGGATTTCAAAAACAGCACTTCCAAAAGTGTCCACTTAAAGCCGGCTCCAAGAACTCAAATACACATCCATGTTTAATGCCCATTTTGCAGCAGATTTTATCATGTTCATAGCCATAATCAAAAAACAAACAAAAAGGACAAAAATTGGTCTTAGTTGTTCATGTCATTATTTCCACAAAGTATTGGAGGGTTGGATCTTTTGTATTTTATCCATTTTGCTTTAAAGGAAAAAAAAAAAACAACTTATTATTATTATTTCTTATTGATGCCTGCCATAGCTCAATCTCCAAAAATTACTATGAGGTGGTATTTCTAATAAGGTGACTGCCAATGATGCGTTTCAAGTCCACCTAAAACCCAAGTCAACAAAGACAACAAGTGCAAGGCTTCTCATTATAAGTGCCCCCCATGGCCTGGATAGAAAGACTGCAGTTTGTGTGTTAGAGAAATACACATCCAGTGGTCCCCTTATGCTAAAAGTACTTTTAAGGAACAAAAGACAGTAACAAAACTCTT
This sequence comes from Cetoscarus ocellatus, assembly GCA_037902135.1. NCBI lineage: Eukaryota > Metazoa > Chordata > Actinopteri > Labriformes > Labridae > Cetoscarus > Cetoscarus ocellatus. Next base: position 673,972 of record JBAMNC010000801.1, on the reverse strand, counting down.
AGATTCACACGGTTAGACTGCTTTTTGCTCACAATAAGTTATTATTGTGAAATAATCTTGTTAATGGTCCGTTTGTTGGCTTTTTGATTGGTCCACTGACAGACCCATCAAGGAGCCCCCTCTAAAGATACTGTTGCTGTTGTTTGGCTGACCAAACCTGGGCCAAGTCTTTTCAGAGAGTCACACTGAAAACATGATCTCTATTTTGTTACTTCAACCTTATGAATGCCTGAAGAGTTGAACAACTCATGGCATCCACTTCAAAATCTTGAGTTTTTTATAATTGTCCTAAACAGAAGATGTATAATGTAAAAAGTGAGAATGCACAATGTTGGATTATTGCTGATATCTGATATGACAATATTTCCGTGTATGGAAATATATATACAAAGACAACAAGTGCTGTATTGTATATATACAAGAAAGCAGAGACCTTGTGTCTGTATTGTGTATATACAATACAGCTGATACAGATACTGATATTTCAATATAGTCTCCACTTTACTAAAATTGACCCATCCCGTTTACTGTGACAGTTTATTTGTGTTAGAAACTTCAGTTGATTATAAGGTAATGGATTATGGTACAGTCATACACTGATACCACTGATATTTCAGTTAATATATGGAATCTTTACAGCTGATATGGCCATGACATCGCCTTTAAATATCAACAGAAATTTCAATATCTGCTAAAATGGATATTGTTCCGATAATACTGTCCATCCCATGTAAATAAGCCTTAGGGCTCTAATCTCGTAGACCAGGCGCAGGCGCTGCGCACCTACCCTGCGCCTCGCCTGCACCACGCCAATGGGGTGTGTCCAGGGCATTTTGCAAGTTTTCGTGCATGGTGCAGTCTGTCGCAGGGAAGCGCACCCACGCCTCCGTCCTTCCCACCGGCTCAAGTAGCAAAGAGGGAGGAGAGGAGGCGCGAGTGGGTTTAACACAGCTGAGTGTAATCTTCACCAATCAAATGAACGCCTCTCCTTGCCTTTAAATGCGCTGCGGGCGAGGCGCAGTGACAATTTCACCTCGGTGGCGAAGAAGGTCAGAGCCGCTGTCACTTTTATAGCAACTGAGAGAGCACAGGGGCCACCGGGCCACGCATCGGAGGCCAAGATGCGCATCACCGTGTGGACCACCTCGCGGGACAGATGTAATCTGTTCCTGTGTCATAAATATGAGTACAAAATTAAGTGATCGTTACATTTAAACACAGCAGCAGGCTAATCCATTCATCTTATTTGTGATCCACCTGCATTCCTGGTCTGTCATCGCCAAATAGCAGAACCTTTGGTGAAATATTCACCCCTGATATCTCCTCCTCATCCTCCTTGCAGTAATGTACTCCATCTTTTTATATCACGTTAAGAATAAAGATTTAAACTGAGAAATATGGGCAATCACAGGTAAATCCTTAAGACACCAAGTGACTTACATTTATTCAGTGAGCGTCTCTCTCTTTTACTTTTCTTTTGAATTTCATGAGATGAGAGAAGCCGGATACTCTGTATCGGATGATGTGGCTGAGAGATGTGAACTTGTTAGTTTGCGTCACTCTTCGAGCTGCCGTCAGGTTGAGTTTCCATTATGACAAACATCTCTGATCTGACCTCAGATGAGGCGGGACAATTAATATAGATACAAATGTACACTATATTGCCAAAAGTATTCGCAAATCTGCCTGATCACTACATGAAACTTAAGTGGACAATCCCATTCCTAATCACTAGGTTCAATATGACTGTGGGTCCACCCTTTGCAGTATTACTGCTTCACTCTTCTGGGAAGGCTGTCCACAAGGTTGAGGAGTGTGTTTCTGGGAATTTTTGACCATTCTTCCAAAAGCGCATTGGTGAGGTCACACACTGATGTTGGTGAGAAGGCAGGCTCTCAGTCTCCACTCTAATTCATCCCAAAGGATGTTCTGTCAGGTTCAGGTCAGGACTCTGTGCAGGCCAGTCAAGTTCATCCACACCAGACTCTGTCATCCATGTCTTTATGGACCTTGCTTTGTGCACTGGTGCACAGTCATGTTGGAAGAGGAAGGGGCCCAGCTCCAAACTGTTCCCACAAGGTTGGGAGCATGGAATTGTCCAAAATGTTTTGGTATCCTGAAGCATTCAAAGTTCCTTTCACTGGAACTAAGGGGCCAAGCCCAACTCCTGAAAAACAACCCCACACCATAATGCCCCCTCCACCAAATTTCACACTTGGCACAATGCAGTCAGACAAGTACCATTCCCCTGGCAATGGCCAAACCCAGACTCACCTATCAGATTGTCAAATGGAAAAAGCGTGATTCATCACTCCAGAGAACGCGTCTCCACTGCTCTATAGTCCAGTGGTTGCGTCCTTTACACCACTGCATCAGGTGCTTTACATTGCACTTGGTGATGTATGGCTTGGATGCAGCTGTCTGCCATGGAAACCCATTCCATGAAGCTCTCTGCGTACTGTACTTGGGCTAATCTGAAGGCCACATGAAGTTTGGAGCTCTGTAGCAATTGACTGTGCAGGAAGTCGGCGACCTCTTTGCACTATGCAGCCTCAGCATCCGCTGACCCCTCTCCGTCAGTTTACATGGGCCTACCACTTTGTGGCTGAGTTGCTGTTGTTCCCAAACTCTTCCATTTTCTTATATTAAAGCTGACAGTTGACTGTGGAATATTTAGGAGCGAGGAAATTTCGCAAATGGACTTGTTGTACAGGTGGTGTCCTATCACAGTTCCACGCTGGAATTCACTGAGCTCCTGAGAGCGACCCATTCTTTCACTAATGTTTGTAGAAACAGTCTGCATGCCTAGGTGCTTGATTTTATACACCTGTGGCCATAGAAGTGACTGGAACACCTGATTCTGAATATTTGGATGGGTGAGCGAATACTTTTGGCAATATTGTGTATGTGCTGGTTCAGACGGTTACATTAAGTAGTGGTTGCTGTGATTGTTTATTGCATTGAAATGTGCCTGACACTCTGGATACCTGCCTGTGAGGTTTTGGTGACGTGTGCACACTGTGCACTTGTCAGCCAAATTACCACTGCATGGGGTGCACCAAGAATAGACCAGGTTGGAGCTGGTGAGCTTTCAGCACACCTTCAGCGCGTTTTTTTGGGACGAAATTGTCACTGTGCCAAGCTGAATCTTTCGACACCTCCCCCTGGTGCGCTGTCACACCCATCTAGGCGCAGCCGGTCTACCAAATTGCCAAATTGGCTGCGCACGGCGGTGCGCCTGACAAAATTACCACTGCGCGTGGTGCGCCAGGCTGTGCCACCCTGCGCCACCCTGAGTTGCGCCAGGAAATTAGAGCCCTTACTGTTTAAGGGTAGCCACATTTGCAGTTTAACCCAGCAACAACAGAATACAAACACAAATAAGAGAAGGTGAGAGCAGACAAATTTATACTGATAAAATGTGATGCCATAATCATTTCAAATGGGTTTAATGTTACTTGAGAGCACTCTGGCTGCCATTTTATTGCTAGCATTGTAGCATTTGGCACTGATGCTTTTGTTCCCCTGGAGCTAGCAGTCAGTGTTAAAATTGACTCTTAAATGGAGCATAGCGTTAGTTTTGGCAAGACACAGAGTCAAAATTGCAAACATGCCAGCATTCCACTGTCAAACAGCTGATTCAAAGCTGGCCCACCACTGTTTACGTCCAGTTGATTGCGTCTGAGCTGCCATTGGCTAAATGTAAAAAGACAGCCTTACTGAAGCTACTCTAGTCTGCCTATTCTCTGCTGCTCCCGCTGCAAGCTTCTTTGCAACCCTCCTCCACCTCAGCTCCTCTTTTATGCTATTTTCTACTTAATCAGTGTCAGCTGACATTGATGCTTGCTCTGGGGGATTTTGCTGCTTTCCCCCCTGCCTCATGCTTTCCTTGTGGGCTACAAGGAGGGCAGGAATGTGTGTTGTTTCTGCTTAGGGCTTCCACTATCACTATGTTGAAAGGCAGGGGGAGCTCCCATCAGAGCCATACCACCAAATTTTAATATCTGCTCATAAATAACTGCAAATGAAGCTAAAATCTATTTTTTACTGGTGTCTTTTCTTGACAAAGTGGTCCTGACTGAACTTGATATTGAAGATTTTCTAATCAGATGGATCAGAATGTAAAACACATCTTATTTATATATTTTTGCAAAAAAAAGCACTTTTTTGAGTGATTTAATGTAATGCAAGTATGTTTTGAGCATACTAACAATATCAGTCTGTTTATGATATATCATTGCTGTCAGTCACAAACATCCTTTCTCTACATTTTTTGCTTCTTTTCAGGACAGAAAAAAAACTGTCTTACTGAATAAATAAATGTTGTATTGCCCTGATTACAAATCATTTTTTAACATTTAGTTCAGAATTTTTAAAATCCACTCACCAACGTGGAATAGCACTGTTTAAAAAAGATAAAATCCTAAAAAATGGACAGAGGAGGTTGGTGCCCATTAGCACAATCCTCAAAGAGTACCAGTTTGTATCATGTTGTCAAACTATTTGATCCTATTTGAATAAACAACAAGCTATTTGAAAAAAAGAGCCTTCAATATGATAAAAGGTCACTATTAGTGAATTAGAAAATACTAAAGAACAAAAAGCACTTCAATTTTGACTCAGTGTCAACGCCTGCAACGTGACAGGGATACCATGGGGTGTAAAGCATTGTGTTGTTGACTGTTTGTAAAGTATTGTGTTTTTGACTATTTGCTATATAACGTTGATTATTCCCTCATTTGTCTGTCTTATTGTGTCAGAGAAAAAGACATCCTGAAAAGACAAGACAAACAGTGTCAAAGTAATTCACATCTTTTACACTTTTCTTAAAGTACATCGTTGTGAGATTAACAAAAGTTTTCACATGAAGGTAAATGATTGAAATACTGGGCTTCTGTGACAGTGTTTGAATCCGAAGACAAAGGACCCAATTTAATAATATTGGCTCATATGAGTCAAGGTGGTTTAAAGACCACAGAATTTATAAGTAATGTATAGCAACCATCACAGGAAGTCTTAAAGCATCAATACAATAATAACCTTTACTGTAAGACTACATCCTTTACCTGTCACACTAAATCTTTTGAGAATCTGCTTTGCTAAGGACTCTCAAGCAGCTAACTGCCACTCTGCTCTGCAGCGAGGTGATTGCTGTGAGATGGTTGACAGCTGCAGCTTTTTGGGGTGGGGGGGGTTTACCTGTGTGCAAAGTCACATCGATCCAGCTATTCATCCACGCTCCTACAAAGAACAAATGCGATGAATGAGCATGACAGGAAATAATGGGGCAAACACTAAACTGGCAGCATGTTGTTTTGCACATGTGCAAGTTTGTGTGTGCCTGAACACGTTTGACTGTCCTGTGTTCCTGTAAAGCCTGAGTCACTGGAGGGAAGTGCAGAGTGTGTCAAAAGAGAACCAAGACTAAGCTATACATCATGAAAGGAGAGTAGGTGTGAAAGGACATGTACCCACAAACCACAAAGGACAGTGTCATCTGTGTACTGCTTGAGTAAACCTTAATAAAGGTTTAAAATAAACTCTACAGAAGAAGAAGAACCTAAGGAGAGGACAGAGGGCTTGCAGTTGATGTATGTGGCGAAAGGCTAACTTCATGTATCACATTCACAAGTAAAGAAAGAACTAGCGACCCAGTGACCTTGACCTATAACCCCTTAGCAGTTTGTCCTTGAGTTAGATCGTAAATATTTTGCAAAAATGTGCAGAAAATGTTTTAAGCTTCCTTGAGAAATTACATGCAGGAGTAAAGGACAATTCTCAGACCAAATTATTATTGACCTATGACCTACAGATGGAGCCACTTGAATTTTCCCCATTTTTAATGACTGAGTCTTGACTGGTCCATGACTGGGACATGTTGGGGTCTACCCACTGTCATGATTGTAATGAGATCCCCCGCAGTGACAAGACAGAAAAGTAGTAACTGGTTAGTGCTAACGCTACTCCAATAAGGACAGGCCCATTGAATGTGTTCTTATGAGGGAATTTGGGCAGTCCTATTGGCTGGATGGTGACTGGTAATTGGCTGGAACTCAGCAGGCATTCAGCTGGAAGTGGAAAATTGAAGCAGCTCCATCTGCACGGAACCTACTTCGGCTGTCCCTTTTATTAGATCAGAAATTTGTTGAAAGTTCAAAGAAGATGCCTTCATTCTCAAGCAAGGGGTGAACATTAGGCTCTATGATCTTGACCCATGACCTATGGACCTTTGACCCTGGAAACATAATACCTCTGACCTCAGCTATTGCCAGAGAGGCATAGAAGCAAAAACAAATACCTGTAAAAATGTCTGACTTTGATGGAGGTCATGCCATGCACACACACACAAACACATATACATAAATATATAAAGTTTCTGAGTGGTCAGTCTCTACAGTGATGTTTGTTTTCTGGGCACAGGTGATGTATTATTCATACATGCAGTCAAAAAATTAAAGAAGGAATGTAACCTGCATACAAAATGAGCTACAGTACTTATGCCAACCTGTATTTCACCATAAAGCTCTAGATTAGAGAGCAGCTCATGCAGAAGTGCAGAGGCTGATTCCAGAGTGACAACAGGGACAGCCACTACATTTGGAGGAGAATATGAGAGATAGAATACATTTGGACAGTCTAAATCCTGCTTTATAATCCCCTCACATTCTCTCTTGGATTTAATTAGAGCCTAAACCCTTTTGAAATCCCGGTGTGCGTCATGTATGACAGTGTGAGGGAGAGTTAAAGAAAGTGTTTTAATTACCTCTAATTAGAGCCCAGAGACAGGCTGTGAACTGGGGCATAGAGGAATAATTGCCATGAGACCAGACCTCCCACCACTGCACTGCGTGGAGCAGAGACCACCTTCTCCTCTTGAAGTCAGCAATTTAGCAGTCACAACGTACTAAATAAATGCAACGAGGTGTCCAGTATTCACTGACACATGCAATAACACCTGCATTTATTATTTAATGTATCCAAACTTCACAACCTAATTGTCTACTGTTGCACAAATTTATTTGAGCTAATAAATGATGTGTATGTATTATTAATAAAATGGTTTTAAGAAAGAAGATTTGAGAAAAATGTGGTATCAAGATAGACACCAATCTTCTGAAGACATCAGACAATTTTCTTCTCATGTGGACGTACATCTTTTTAAATCCTGGCACAACAGTGGAGCATGTCAGCCACTCAATACATTTACACAAGTTAAAAAGTCAAACTTCTGTGCAAGTAAATTTTTTAAATGTATGCATGTACATTTAAAAGAAATTGCCCTACAACATTTTTCATAATGTCAGACAAACAGACTTTAATAATGGTGTCTAACATTGATATTCCCTTGTAGGTTTACTGTAATGTCAGTCCAAACTGGATCAGACATTCTGTGCTTGCGTCACGGTCTCTTTGATGGGCCCTGACCCAGAAAAATGAACAGCATTTCCATCTTTAACTTCATGTGTAACACTTTCAGAAACTTGATTAATAAGAGTTCAGTCAAACTGATGTTTGAACAAACTAAAGAATAATTTGACTTTCTCTTACTGCATGTAATGGCACTGAGTTAGTTGTGCTGTTGAAAATGAGATAGAGACAGTACTGGAATTGAGTGGTGCAGGAGTGAGTCCAGAAACTTGGATCTGAGTTAACATTTAGCACTTAGTCCAAATATTTTTTTTAATTAAAATCTTTTTTGTTTATTTTTCAGGACATAGTCCATAGGTGTTCATCAGTTACAGACAAATTGTATGTATAGACACATGTCAACATCTAGTGCATAAATAAAAGAGTAATATTATGAATCAGAAAAAAACAACAAACAAGCAAAAAAACAGAGAAGTAGTGTTAACAAGTTTTAAAATGGAGGTCCATGTGTCCTCTGGTAAAGAGAAGCCCAGGTCTTCCTCCCATGCTGCCTTAAGTTAGTCCATGGGTGCTCTGCCCATAGCCAGCATCATGCCATATAATACAGACAAGTCTGTTCTGAGATGGATTTAAAGAAAGGATTGTGTCAACAATGGTTGCACCTGGTGGCTTAGGAGGGTTGGACGGTTTAGAAAACACATAATGCCTTGCTTGTAAATACAGATGTAATTACAAGCAATACAGACAATTTCAGATGTGAGAAAACTTTTCTTCTTTTTATTGGGTGGTTTAAACCTTTGACATTCCAGCTAACAAGATGTATACGACTATCCATGCATAATGAAGGAAGATGTAATTAAAGAGTACAAAGAACCAAATAACAGGCAAAGAGTACATATTATTGTGTTTATATGGGGTACTAAGCTGTTACTGGCAGTGATTGGCATGACTCATCCAATCGGCTAAAACAGAGTTTTTAAGGATGATCAGATGACTTTGGGAGGCTGTCTATATATTGCTGTGCCTCTTCGACTGAGTTTATCCATTTTCTGGTCAAGCTGGACAGTGTGAGACAAAGTCGAGCCGGATACAGCAGAGCAGGTTTTAGTCCCAGTTTATAAAGTTCCACCATAACGTCTTGGTATTCCGTCTGCTGGTTGGGACTTCAGGGCAGTAGTCCTCCATGATTCAGGTCTGGTGGCGGCGAAAGTCAAGTTTACCCCCCCGCCATGCCTCTCTGATCAGGAGGTCCTTTGACTAGAACCGGTGTGGGCAGATAATCACTGGCCGCCTTCTCTGGAAGTTGGTTTAGCATTTAAGGTATGAGGGCCTCTGTCAATGTCTGGTGGAGATGGCAATGTCTCACCATCGAAAAAACTCCCACAGCAGACCCAAGGAAAAGTCAGCAGGGCAATCGCTCTCAGTGGAGTCTGGTAGACCCAGGATATGAATATTTCGTCCCTTCAGGTCGGTCGCTTTAGCCTTCAGCTTCATGTTGTCACTGTACAAAGTAGAACAGATGTTCTCTAGGTCTGTTACTCACTGGCTGAGAGATCTTCTAAAGCAAGTTCCAGCGAAGAAAGACACTGACCATGGTCCTCCACGGTGAGCCTGTGCTGCTCTAGTTTTGAGTCGAGCTGACCAAACAAAGTGTGAAATTTGGTGGCTAGCCTCCTGGAGTTGCTCGAGCAGGGTGGTGATAGCCTCAAGGGTTAAGCTACCTCTAGCATCTTCTTTTTGCTCGACTTAGTGCCTTTGCTGACCAAACACAACTGTTGCTATTCAAAAGGTTGCTGAGTTGATAAATAGACAGATTTTGTTTGGACATACAAGATAGAGGGCGGAGTTGTTATGGAAAAATAAAATTTACCGGAGAGCTCGCTCAGCACATCTACTCCATTCACCTCTCTAACCTGGAAGTCAGTCCAAAGAATTTAAGAATAGTTTTTTGCATAAATACCTGAAATATGGTCAGTGATGAAAATATGCAGGAGCTCAGTTTTCAACACAAAATGCATCTGATATCACCCCACCCCAATTCTGAAGCATTATTGGGATTTTGAAAGGATGGTTGCCATCAAACTGGGAACGTGGCCTACAAAAATGGCCAGGAACCCTTGTGCAATCAGTTCTGTTTTTTTTTTTTTTTTTTTTTTTTTTGTCAAACATAAATACATAGCCACAGCCATGGGCACCAACTTGATTGGGTCATTAGGGGACGGGGTAGTTCTCAAAGAAGAGGTTCCAACATGGCATTATATGTTGGAAGTGTGGTAGCTGCTTCTAAATTGAACTGCCATGTTGTAGCTTGGTAATAGTTTTTTTCTCTCACTGATTATATATAAACCTAAAAATGTTCGAGAAACATGTCAATTCATGGAGATTTTCCTGATGAACAAATTTAGTAAGTGTCATAAACTTCTGTATGCCATAGACCTTATTATCTGCAATAATCCAAGAATACAATGAAAAATCCCACAGACTTTTAGTCAAGGGAACCAGTGCAATGCTAATTTCCTGGGTGGCTTACAAAAATATGTCCTCCCTGCCCATCCCTATGAAGATTCTGGGTAATACTGAGCAATTGTATCCAGACTGAAATATCAATTTTCTTGTAGAACTTTAACTTGGGTGTGATAATTCTTAGAATATAAAGCACCATGGGTGCAAAAATCCATCATTATCATGTAAACTCTTGCCAATAGATGCCAAAAAACTCATGAAGGCTCCATACAGCAAGGGATGATTTTGGGGTTGGGTGCCATGCAGCAAAGCAGTGCAAGTCTACATCCAGAAAGGTGTACTGATGGTTTTAAGTGCTATATGTGTGTTTCTTTTTTGAGGTTGTTTTTTTAAATATTGCATTTTTTTCAAAGCAAAAGCTATCTTTTTATCTATCTTAAAAATGTACTCGATAGCACATTCACATCCAACCAACCTTACTTTTTAATTCAAATGAATAGAGACACAACATGTCTATAGTTTAATACACACAAATAAGAACTGTTCAGAAGAAGTACTTTTGGAAAGATTAACTTGGAGTGTCCTGAAAAAGGTCAAGTTTCGGTCAGATACAAGACGTCATCACCTTTAGTCTTGAATAAAACATAACTTCAAATTTAGCCTCAAAATAAATAACTACAGACAAAAAAATAACATTATTAAATATGGACATTTGAGCTCTTTTTAGAAGCTATTGAAGATACCATCCTTCTGGCCAATTGCTGCACCAGCAGCTCATAAGTAGAGCTGAAGCCATGGGAGTTCCCAACCTATTAACCATTACTATTTATAGACATGTGGCCTACTTTGGTCAAGAGACATTTCAGTTCAGAATGCAATGTCTAATGACAGAGAGGGATTGTTCTGATGGTTTAATGCTGTAAGCTCATCTGAATCTAAAGAGACAAGAAAGGGCGTATGGGTAGTTTTTGCCACACACAGGAAGCTAGCCTTGATGTTGTTTCCTGTTTAAAGCAGAGGTAGCTCTCATGACATATCCTGACCTACACAAGTGACTTTTATAGACTGTCAATATGCACCATCAGCAGCCTAGATACAGCAAAGGGTCTGCATAAACTGTCACTAACAATGGTTGGTAAATAAATCAATAAATAAATACAAAGAGAGAGCTCTTTTTGTCATTGGTACTCTACTCTACTGTTCACGTTTAATGTTTAAATTGGTTTTAACATTTATATTTATTTTTCTTATTTAATCAACACTTGATTTGTTGCTATTTTTAATAATAACTATAAAAATTCCTGTCTCTTCTTTATTTTGATGTACATTTATTGAGTTTATATTGTTGTGGGTTAGGTTGAATCAGGAATAGGTAACTGGCAGTCCAGGTGCCCCCTCATTCAAGATGACCCCCAAGTCACTTACAATCATGTTTAAAGAATGTAACATAATGAAATAAGATGTTTAAAAACAAATCGGCAATCAAGGATTCCAATGGAGTTCCCATAACCATACCATGCATGAAAACCAAACCAGTATGCTAAATCAAAGTTTTTCTGCACTTCTGTCATTTCTCACCAACAGTTCTGAGAATAACAATCTTTAAAATTTTGCATTTGTAACATTTATTGCCATTAATCTATGAAAATAATTAGCTAGGTTTGTTTTAGTTAAACATTTTCATCAAGATATTATATATACATCTGATAATATATTTTAAAAAAAATCACCAAAGTTGCCATCCCTGGAAAAGGGATGGCAACTTCTAATATTTTTGCATATTAAGTTTTAACCAATTGTATTTGACCAGCCTCAAAATGGCAAACTTGTTTATCTCATTATAGTCTATAAATGACAAACTGTTGTCTAGGTTGACTTTTTTACGTTGAAATCAAGCACAACTCTTCACCTCCAACAAGTCCTCTGATCACATCAGGTATCTGGCTTCATCATCAGAGAGTCAGTGAGGAGCACGCCTGCAGTCAGCAGTGAAGGGCAAAGAAAGTAAAAAAAAACATGTAGCTTAAAATAGCAGTTTTTATAATCTTTCTCTCCTTTACAATCACCTCATATTAGCTTTTATCTCTGAGTCATAATCAAACTACCAATGGAGAGCAAGTTCACCTTTTTATTTAGATTAAATCCTGCCTTTCCTGAACATTAGCTCACCTTCTGCCCGTCAGGAAAGATCAACAACACATCCGTGGTTATTTTGGGCATTTATGATTCAGCACACAGGACTCGGATAATTAATAGACAGTGATACAAGCAGCTGACAGAGACAAGGAAGGAAGAGGGTACATTTTGTTCTTGATACACTCTAGTATCTATAATTTATGCTTTTACTCATCTCATATTTGTATTACCATTTACTTTGGTTGTTTACACAGGCATAACTGAAACAGATAAAGGCTGTTGCTGGGTAGAGGAGATTCAGCTGACGCAAACAGAATCAGGAGTTTCTCTATAGTGTAACCCCACAGCTGATAGGGTATCATAGAGTGCGGATCAGGCGACACAGAGGTCAAAGTGAGAAGAAAGAAGAGGAGCAGGTAAATGAAACACATACGAGGACGCTGGCAAATAAAAAAAAAACTTAAAAAAAACTCATCCTAATATTTCCTCCTCCAAAAACATTCATATCTTGGACTAAATGTGTTACACACATTTACATGTTTGAGTGCAGATTCAATGACAATCATACAAGCAGCTGCTTTTCATTCTTCGTTTTTTGATCATTTTAGATGTGTTCATGCATATGGCATGAATTTTGAGTTCTGGCAAGATTGTGTACTTTTATTTGATCTTGATCCCTTAGTAAGTTTAAAATACACTGTCTACAATAAACACTAAGCACATTTTTATGCTTAGCAGTATGTGTGTGACTAATATAAGACCTTAGTTTTATACAGCTTTTTTCTCTAAGTGTTATAAGAATTTAAGGTCCCAGAAAACATTTAAGAGCCATCAGCAAGCTGCAGACTTGCAGTAATTGTCATGATGTTTCATGGCAATAAACAAGGGTAATGCAGTTGACAAAACAACTGTTCGTCAAGGACCATTAAGTTGCAGATGCAGGATACATAATGGCAGACAGGGTCAGCTGTCATGAGTAGCAGCTAATTTTGAAAATATATGTTCCTTTTGTAGCAAGCTGTGGGCTCAGGACTTAGCTGAAGACAGGGTTACGTCTGGAGGCTTTGATTACTACAAGAAATACCAACAAGCAGACTTTCCCCTTAACACCAAGAACATCTAGCATACAGTACCATACACACAAACATACATATAGAGAAGTGTATATCTACTCACCTCATCATCTCTCTTTGTCTAGATTTCATAGGCATGAATAGGGAAGCTGATGTGTGACAAGGAAATGAGACCATTTATATGGGCACTCAGGAGGGGAACACTGCTAACACTGAGAGACCTGTCCTAGCGGATTGAAAACAGCATCTTTCTATTTTCACATCTGCTGAAATATATGTTATATAAAGGGCTGAATGAATTCTAACTGAAAATATTGATAGATGGGCATCAGTCTTAAGTTAACAGTCAGTAGCAATAAGGTAACTGTTGCTAAAATTCACAGCAAAATCAGAACGTTTAAAATTGTTAAACTGGACCATAATAAAGAACACCTCCAAGTAATACTCCATTTATGATCATTTCCAGGTTAACAGATGACTTTTTTTTTTTCTTTTTGCACTAGTTATTTTACAAACTATCAAAACTGGAACCGCTGACTTAGCTTGTGGTAGTTGCTACTATTAAGTCAATTTATGCTGACTTTAGGTGGCAAGATATGATTTTAAGATAGCCTAATTGACAAAATATCTCAAGCTTTAAAGCACTGGTTTGAAGGGAAAGCAAAGAGGAAGACCTTCCCCCCAATCTTCAACTTCTTGGGCACAGCTGTGGAAACAGCTATGGAGATGGGCAGAGAAGACGTATTTTTGAAGGGCAATGTGGAAGTTAGCATTGTGCTGGTTCACACTACTAAAACAGTGTGAGATTTTTTAGTGTGTTCCTGTATCATTGCTAATCATAAGGTCAGTGCCTAACAGAAGTTCATAAAACTTAGTCTACTTTTTTTTTTTCATCATGATAATCTTGAAAAATTGATATCTTTCACAAATCTCATTGAGAACAAAAATATATGAAATGTAAACATTTATTTCTATGTGATAATCTTGAAAACATAATCTAACTTTCATAATTGTACAAACTTACACAACTGGTAAGAATAAAACTATATGATTAAGCTACAATAAAATTACAATATGGCAGTAAAACATAAAGCTGTAACAATATTTCCAAATTAAAGAATAATTTTGTAGCCTATTATCTGAGAATTTCCCCAAAGTTGGTCCTCATGGCTGTGGGAATAGTGTGTAAATCATTGATTATTCAAAAAACAATCAGCAATGCTTGCATTAGGGTACCCAGCCATTTCTGTAGTCCTTGTAGGCAGTTAGTTAGCAACCGTCTCACTCAACAACTCTTTAAAAATAAGGTGGCCATATCAGATGCATTTCATTTTACCAGATCAAACATTAAAATTTTGAGTACATGTATTCATCACTAACCTTATTTCAGGCATTTATCCATTGCGCTATTCTAAATTCCATATACTTTAGGCCTTGGAACCAGGAAGTGGTAAATGCCAACTGACCTCTCTGTTTTTGGACTAATTCTCCACTGTTCTATTTTGGTGCTTGGTTATGTCAAGTAGGCTTGCAGTGAATATTCAACAAAACAAAGTCAGGGAGGTAAGCAAAACATTATACAATCAAATTCATATATGTACAGTATTTTTTTGTATTCATTTTTCCCCCTCAAACAGGTATTTTAATCAACGTTTTTCTGTGGGCCACGTGTTGACAGTGTGCTAGTTGCTGCTTATATTTGAAGTGCTCATGCAGTTGGTATTTTTAGATTGACATTTTATTTTTTAGAAAGACTGTCTTTCCTGGTTTGGTCTGTCCATCACACTGCTGGGTGCTGAAAGCACCCCATTTTTTCTGATTACCTCCACCAAGGGTTTATATTTTTGTTTGTCTGGTAGGAAGAAACTGAAAAAGTCAGGAACAGACTGTCATAAAATTTTCAGAGAATGTTGGTCATGTACAAGGATGAAGTGGATAAGTTTGGTGGTGATCTGAATGTAGAGTCAGGATTTTTTTCAAGGATTTGTTAACTGTGTGAGATAGTGTAGTTTTCCACATTTTTGACAAGATCTTGAATGAGAGTGGTGGAAATGTCTTGGCAGATTTGTGCTCACGAAGCACTTGTAGTTTGTTTACAGAAGTTTTAATGTTGAATTGAATTAACAATAAAAACGTACCAGGTTTTATGTATTTGTTCACAGAATACTGAATATCTATACTGGCATTGCTATCGATCCATCTTAATATATTTACATTTATACCAAAAAATAAACCATTTTTAACAACATTTACCAACCCTAGATTTTTAGCAACCAGAGCTGCACTTGTTTTGTTTTTTTTCTCAAACAGTAGTTGCCTGTTAGAGGAAGAAAAACATTTAGTGTTTTTCATGACATTTGTTACCATTAACAAGCAGATTAAAATATCAAAAGACACTATCCTTGATCACAAACTCCGTGAAGATGAAGATGAATAAAACGGAGTGGGTGCCACACCCGCCTACAGAGCCTACAGTTAGTGGGAGCGGGCTGTGATTGGACGGTGGCAACGCGATGATGTATTCATTCCTTTCCCTTATTGGACGAAACCCCGTGGTCCCCAACCATAGACTGTATATACATCTATGGTCCCAACCGCTGCAGTGTTTCGGTCTGCCAAACTATGGTTGTAGTCCCGCCCCTTGTACTATTAGCGCAGATCTACTGGTTCGCCCTGCAAAAACTGCGTGTCAATCAGGCGCGGTACCTACTAATGATTGGATATTCTTCTACTACTGCCCCGCCTCTGGCAAGCATGTTAAGTTGTAGTCTCACCGCTGCTGCTGTTATTTGCCTTTTTGACCAACCTTTCAAACCTGACCAATTTGTGGACTAAATTTGGGCGTCAGTAGGTCAGAAACGATGAGTATTTGACTCTGTTTATGTCTGTATGCATGTACATATGGATTGTAGGTACTGAGGCTTATTCCGGTCCGTGTTCTGCTTTTGTAACGGTAACAGTAACGGGACATTTTTATTGAAAGGAGTGGCCCAGCTAGCTGTGCTAACGCTGTGCTGGTTGGCTGCTCCAGACAGCTTTGTGGCGGGGTGCCGTGTGTAACGGGCTTGCCAGCGGATATTTGCTTTAATGCGAGCAGTAAGCCTTGGATAAGAAAAGGATATCTGTAGTAGAGACAGAGATTTTTAATATCTCGACCGAGAAATGTGTAAGGAATTTTGCATGTTGACGTTAGAGGTAATATGCGAAAGAGTGTTGAGTCCAGGCAGGGGGGCAGGAATGATGATTTCATACATTTTGCACTAGAGAAAAAGGGAGAAATATCGAAATTATGTCGATTGGCCGTTTAACTGTACAATAATAATGTCAAGAAGAACGTCTATTTTATTCTCTCTTATGTAATTTCACGGTATTCTTCTGCTTTCCTCAACATTATGACTCAATTTACGAAATTTAAGCCCTGTATACTGTTATTTATAATTCGGAATAATTATCGACATTGTACTTGAATGTCATTAACGACATTTCGAATTAATTCGTTACCTCACGTACTAATTGTTTCCACCTCATTCAACTTAATTTCGACATAATTACGTTTTTTTATGCACTTGTAGGATAAAAATCGTCCATCCATATTTTTCTCTCGTGTCACAGTACTCGCCTGTTGCAGTTATTACATGTAAAGTGTGATTTTCAAACATGTATCCTGATTTATGTATCTAGAAACAGATTTTGAATTCATTTCCGCTGTTGCATAGATGTTTCAAATGCATGATATTATAATAATTGTTACTAAAGCAATGACCTTTTTTCATGTTATGTTCACAGCTTTCTGAGTTGCTGTCGGGACTAACGTCGCCCATCCCTCGCCACAGACAGACTGTCACATTCCCCCCTGGTTCAGCTCTCACAGTTCCCAAAAACATTCAAAACTATGGATAGGGAGTCCAAGATCAGTCAGGCCAAGCTGGCGGAGCAGGCTGAGCGCTACGAAGACATGGCAGAGTGCATGAGGGACGTAACAGAGGCGGGAGAGGAGCTGTCAAACGAGGAGAGGAACCTGCTATCCGTCGCCTACAAAAACGTGGTCGGGGCGAGGCGGTCCGCATGGAGGGTGATTTCCAGCATCGCGATGAAGACCGAGGGCAGCGAGAAGAAGCAGGAGACGGTGAAGGAGTACCGGGAGAAGGTGGAGAAAGAGCTGCAGGATATTTGCGATACCGTTTTGGTAAAGTCCTTCTTTTGACACATCATCATAATTTTCCCTTGCTGTTAAAGCAGGCCCTAAGAAGAGTTTCCATATTGCATACTTGCATTATGATTTGATTAAGGCCAGTCAAATTGGCTCTAAGTTCACTGTGGTTTCATTGATACCCCCGCCCTTTCTGTTGTGCCATGGAGTGAGGGGTTGTCCGTAGTGATGCATAGTCTTAGATTTCTTCTGATGTCCAATTTGCCAAATGTCCAGTCTCATTAATATTGATAAATATGTTCTTTTCAAAACATTTCTTCAAAGAACCCCAAATCTCTACTGTACTAAAGTGGGCATAATCCTCTAATCCTGACAGTTTCAGTCTTAAAACAAATGAATCATGCAATAGAAACAAAAACAATTCGATTCTATATTGTAGATTATGTAATATTTTTTTTACATGTACTCAGTTAATAATAAAATAAACACCCATTATGGATCATACAGTATGTTGGATTCAGCAAAATGCACAATGTGTATTTTAACTGTAACCCTCAAAGGGAAATTTATATGGTGCATTTACTCTTTTTAATCAATCAATCAAATTTTATTTATAAACAGTTCATGCAAATTAAATTGCAGCTCAAAGTGCTTTACATCAAGACAAAAAAAATGATATTATGACCAATATATGTGGTATACATGGCAAATATGTATGGCAGAGGGGTCAACTATAAGTATTGGCATTAATTCTCAGATCTCTCAAAACTGGTAATCAATGTCTCAAGCCTTAACCTGCCCATGCAAAGGCCTTAAGTGTAGTCCTGGGGTGCTCAATCACAGCAAAAATCACGATTTACCATTTATGCTATAACATCTGCATTACATGCTGCATTACATGCATTTATTAAACACTTGTACTTTGAAATACAAGCAACAAATGGAAATGGAGTGAAAAAATCTAAGTTACAGTGCATAAACTTACTTTGAAAAAAAAGTAAAAAAAAAAAAAAAAAAGTGGTATGGCATGCAACATAACAATCATTTGACAATAATTTGTTTTCATGACTGTATGAAGCTGAATACCCCAACTGAAAATTAATCTCCATTATTTTCCCAACAATAATGTAGCAAATCTGTTTAAAATCATTTATAAAAATTGGTGACTTTCAAATATCATAGTGATTTTTTTTCTCACAATTGAGTACAAAAATGTGTGTCAAACAGCATTTCTTTCTTTTGAGCTCTCCTGCTGTACAAACATGGCCTCTTAAACCAGAGAGGACAAGGAAGTATTATATATTCCTCCTCCCACTCTTTCTGCCTTTGGGAATTTGGATTTAGAACAATGGGCATGGAACTGTGTAAGGGGTTTTCTACTGACAGAAAGGTCATTGTGACTACTACACCAGCAAGGTGTGTCTAAACATGTTGGGAGAGAAAGAGCTCAGGAAACTGAGGCGACACACTGAATTCTTTAAAGCTGTGTTGTGGTCTGCAGGCATGCTGTCTCATCGGTCAGACAGAGATGTAAGGTGGTGGGAATTCATGCAGATTGTCTTTAAACTTTTCCCAAAGCCCAGTTTATTCTCTGATAAAGATACCATATTTATATTATTTATTGTGTTTGACAGATGATTTCAGGGCATTCTTGTTCCACATTTAAACTTTGCTTCTCTTTAATGCTGCTCTCATTTTCCTCTATATCATATGCAAAGACCAGAGAGGCTATTTGCTGTATTTTGAGCCTGCCTTGATAATGGATTAGAGGAGATCTGGATTGAAGCTTAGCTTTAAGATTGAGTTGGTTTCCCTTAATTGCAGTCATTAGGCACAAGGCAGGACCCATTACCAACTGTGTTTCTGAGAATATGCACTTGCACTGCTGTGACTCAGCTTTCAGTGTCTTTACTGGTGCGTGTCCACTGAGGATCTGTTGGCCAAGGAGGGCGTTTCAGTCCCTTATGCTTTAAAGTGTCTGCAGAGACTAGACAGGTTAGTTATACGCCCACAAAAGCTGAGGGGAAAAATGCTGCTTGTGTGCCCCTCCTAAACAGTATGGTTTGAAAGCAGACATGCATCCTGGTTGACAGCAGATCTCAGTAGGAAGGCAGCAAGAGCTCACCATGTTTGGGTTACAGGCTCTACACAGGATGTAAATCTAGGGCTTGCAGACCAGAGAGGGTGCCAGCTGAGCGGATTGAAGCTATCCACCCTCCTTCAGAGCATGATTGTCCTGTTAGATCTTGAACTGAGGCTTGTCCAGTATGCTAAGAATATGTTCACACAGGTACATTTATAAATAGAATAGTCAAAAGTCAACTATAAAAAATTAAGACAAGAATCTACCCATCCCATTACAGCTAATTGCCATGTTCCTAATTGCATTGACAAGTGAGGTTATCAATAGCTCACATGTAAAGTCACTCAGACTCTAGTCAATATACACTTTGCCTTTTTTGAACAACAGTAACTTAATTTAGAGCTTTTGAGAACATACAGAGCTATAAAATTCTATGAGTTAGGCTCTGACCAGATGGAGAGAAAAGCGTTTTCATATTAAAAACATTCCCTCCCCTGTTAAGATGGCATCGTTTTAAGAATTGAGTCTGTCCACATGAAAACACTGAAAATGCTGTAGTATATATGCCAGGCCTGTTAATGATGCTGTAACGCTGCTGCAGACATACACTAAAACCAGAGAAGACGAGGAGCTTGCGCATACATCTACTGAAATGTCAAAAATCACTGTTCTCCATGTCCACTTGTTGCTCACTGTGGTCGTAGAGGAGCGGTAGATTTTGCTGTTAGAGCCACAACAGGCTCAGTTTCTGTATCTATGATGATGATGATTACAACAATTATTCAATACAGACTGTGTGTGTCCTCCGACCCAAACTGTACATAAATGTTAACGAAAAAATAAATAAAAGAGGTGTCAATCACAATAATCTAATTAAAATTAAAACCTCAAATGTAGAAACACCAAAACACCAGATAATTAAGCGTGGTCTGTTAAATATCAGATTACTGACATCCAAATCTTACTGGTAAATTATCTTATATCAAGAATTCACATTGAAATATTTTGTGTAACTGAAATGTGGCTGTGCCGGGGGTATATGTCAGTTTCAATAAATCCACTCCTCCCAGTCATTTAAATACTCATGTACCATAAGGCACAGGCTGTGGTGGTGGTGGTGTTGCAGCTATTTATCATTTCTGTCTCCTTATCAGTCCTAGACCAAAGGCTTGTTATGCTTCTTTTGAAAGCCTTCTTCTTAGCTTTTTCAATACTGATTCAGAAACCTGCCAGCCAGTCTTATTTGCGATAATTTCCATCCTCCAGGCCCTTTTCTTTATTCTTATCAAAATTCTCTGAGTTTTTATCAAACTTAGTCCTTAGCACTGAAAAATATTTATTGTAGGTGATTTTAAATATCCATGCTGACAAAGAAAGTGATAGCCTTAGCTCTACTTTCATGTCCTTAACAGACTCAGTTGGTTAAGGACATGATGTTCATGAAGCTACCCATCGTTTTAACCACACTCTTGATATTGTTCTAGCATAAGGCCTTTATTAATGAACTAAAAGTCTTTTCCAAAAATCCTCCATTATCTGATCGTTTCTTACTAGCTTTTAAAATCGCCTTAGTGGATTTGCTTTTTGAAATAAAAAGGTGAAGTGTCTTGGCCTATTAAAAACTTTTTTATTAACTGTAGTCACTTCCAGCTGAATCAGCTTGTCGATAGCTCTGCTGATTTGCTAAGATCCACTTTGGACTCAGTTGCCCCACTAAGACAAAAAAACGTTAAACGTCAGACAATAGCTTCTTGGTTAACTTCTTATTTTCATGCTCTTACACAAGCATCCTGTAAATTAGAGAGAATGTAGCGCTCCAAATAAAGGGAGGAGTCACATATACTTTGGCAGGATAGTCATAATAAATGCATGACAGTCTTATGACGTGCTTGAGCTGCATACTACTCCTCACTAATTGAGGAAAATAAAAATGATCCAAGGAGGTCTTTCCCTTAGTTTGTTCATCCTTGTTGGAGACATTCAATATATCTTTATCGACAGGCTAAATGCCAGTCTTTAAGTAGCTGTAATCAAACCTCTTCTTAAAATCTACCCTTGATTCAGGCACATTAGCTAACTACAGGCCTAAATCAAACCCTCCATTTACTTAAAAGATTCTTGGGAAAGTAGTGGCTAATCAGCTTTGTGACTTTCTTCAAAACAACAGCTTGTTTGAGGACTTTCAGTCAGGATTTAGAGCTCACCATAGCACAGAGACTGCTCTAGTTAAAGTAAGAAATTATTTACTCTCAACTTCAGATGGCGGACTTCTCTCTGTTCTTGTCCCGCTAGATTTCAGTGCATCTTATGAAACCATATATCATAATGTTCTTCTACAGAGAAGAGAGGAATTACTCAGTATTACAGGTACTGCTTTAAATTGGTTCAAGCCCTACTTATCTTACCTTATCTTATTTGATACCAGTTTGTACATGTGAATGACAAGTCTGGTGTGTACACTAAAGTCAGTTACGGGGTTTCTCAAGGTTCTTTGCCAGGTCCAGTTCTTTTTTTCCTTATATATATATATATATATATATATATATATATATATATATATATATATGATATATATATCAATTATCTGAACTAAAATCGTGTCTAAAGGACATTAGGACCTGGATAGCCAGAAATTTTCTTCTTCTCAACTCAGAAAAGATGGAGGTTATTGTCCTGGGCCCCAACACCTTCGGGAAACCTTTTCTAATGATAAAACTGCCCTTAATGGCATTAGCCTGGCACCAAGCTCAACTGTTAGGACTTTCAGTTAGGACTGGCACAGGCCCGGACCAGCTCATAGCAGTAGGCTTAGACTGCTGGGGCATTGGCACACTGAGCCTCCCCCCTTTCTATCTCTCTTAGGCTCTCTTTTCAATTTCTATCTATATCCCTTTGCCCCTTTTTGTTTGCTCTTGTACTCGTCTCTGGTTCTTGTCTTGTAGGCAGCCTGGGATCATTGGTGTGGAGGTCCTGCTGCTGTGGACCTACAAAGCTTAAATTACAACACTTAAGAGTCTGCCTTTCCTTTAGCCCCATTCCATTATAATTACAATTCCTGATATTAACTTAAGAGAGATCAACAAAATTGAATTCATGGTAGTTCCTGCAAACAGCACACATATATTAGTATGACCTTGACAAACAGTCATGAATGTCCTGCTGCTTTGGAGCTGCTCGACTCAAGTTATTTATTCTACATCAGCTGTCAACAGAAATGACATCATTTAACATAAACTCATCGTTTTGGACCAATTAGACCAAATTTAATGGAGGTTCAACTAGATTCTGCCTTATTAATCTCCAGCATTCCTCTCCACTTTGTAATTATCATTATAGATGTTAATGTTAATCTTAGAATGACCCCTTTATTCGTGATTGTTTTTAATTATACCGCAATAATAAATACCTTTACAAACATATAGACACAAAGACCCTCTTGAAAACAAGATGCCACATCTCAAGTGGCTAACCTCGAATATATTTATTTCCAGCAGAGACAACTGGATGTTACTCAAAGAGCGCAAACCTCCACCAAGGTAGTTCACATATTGCTGTTACATCTATAAGCCATAGTACCCTGATAAAGTTACCATCATAATATGATTCCTCGACCCTGAAAACCCACAACTAGCACTCGGAATCATGTTAATATCATTATTAGTTACACAGCTGTTGAGCAAAAACGATTGTTCACTAATGGCAGTTACCTGGATCACTACCAAAATCTAATCATTTTTAAGTTGGGCCTTTCTCACTATCTTCTGAAAATGTCAGCAAAATCCGTCCAGTATTTTTTGTGTAATCTTGCTAACAAACAGACAAACATATGCCGGTGAAAACATAACCTCCTTGGCGGAGGTAAATATGATGAGGACAGATTTATGATCTGGGCGTCCATGGGTTTGTCGCTATCATAAATTCTTATTTTCAGTCCCTTGTCTCTGCTAGGATGCCTTAATTATCTAATGATGTTAAAGACTGTCTTGCCTGATTTTCTGTGGTGTGAGTTGTTTGAAGATTAATTTAACCCACCCTGATTTTCCCGAAGAGGATCAGGCACCCCGTTCTAAAATTGTAACTATTAAACATGATCAGTATTCAGGATCAGAAATCTTGGAAGTGTGGAGACAACACAGAGGAGCACCAAGGCTATAATTTGTGTTTTACCACATGGAACATAACCGTAGCCAATCAGGAAGAAAACTGGCTAAAGCAGGGAGCACAACAAACAGCAATGGTAACAGCAGCAAGCACGAAGCATAAAGTTAGTTGAACTTTGATGATGTCAAATGCAAAAGTGGAAACAAGGAACAATAGGGTCCTTCTTCTCTGGCAGAAATCCTTGCCTTTTGGGCGAGGAACCTAATAAACACGGCAGACAATGGACAAGAGGAACTGAAGCTGAATGTGGCTAGACGTTAGCTTCCAAGAACATCCTTAGCATTTGAAATTTCAGTCCAGTTCCTCTCCTTGTCATTTTGTTAAACATAAGATGTTACATATTATGTTTAATATGTAAAATTTCAAGTTGAGGTTGCCCCGATCCTCCTCTGAAACAACATGGAGAATATAATCAGTCTTTACAGACCACAGATAATTAGGTAAAATAATCTTTTGGAAAACCAACAAATCTGGCCTTCGCTGAATTTGGTTGGAAGTGCGGATACAAACTGAAACTCTGGATTATTATTTTGCAGTGTGTGCTCCATTTAGAAACAAACCTAAGATCAAACCAATGGCAAGAAGAACAAGTTGATGCAGGACTTAAGAATGCACAACATTAAACCCTTTATGTAGTCAAAACATGACTATGTGTGCTAGATCTGTTTATTAAGTTATGCTACACAACAAATGCACATTTGGGAGTGACAACGGTTTATCGACAGGGCTGATATTGGCAAATATCAATGTTAAACTGATGAAGTGATGCTATCAGGATGGCCATCAGGATTAAGGTGTTCGAAAGCATTTTGGGTGACTCTTGTTATTTACCCTCTGAATATATTTGTTAAAAGTAAAACAATAATAATGACAGAAATTTTAATGTCCATCATAAAGACGGATGATTTAGCCTTGTGCACATTCTTCATCATTAAGAATCATTTTGGCATGATGCTGGCGATGGTCCATAATGAAGTGCTGAAATCTGGATCATGATTTGGTCGATAAGGTATTGGATTTGTTGGTACCAGTACTAAATATGTAACTGATTTTGATTTGGGTAGTTGTAATGATGCTTTTATTTTTAATCAAGTCCCCTAAAACAGCCTGCATTTGAAGTGGGATCGTGTAGTTTACATGATTATTTTCAGTATCATAAGCATATTAAAGAGGAGCTAACATTCCTTGTGGTTAACCATATCTTGGCTCGGATATGTAACTTTCTTTTAACCAAAGTATGTTCCTGTAACTGTGGCTCCTGAATATGCACATGCTGCATGCATGGATGGTTCTAGTTGGAGTGAGTTCAACAAATAAAATTATGGGTTTATGCAACACAGATGATGCTTTTATTTTGCCTTCATAAATCTGCTCATTTGTAAGTTGTTTTTGCTAGGAAATGAAAAAATGAAGCTTCTTGTGTTAAAATTAAAACTAAAACCCCTGAAATTGATTCACAGTGCAGACGGGAGGAGAGCTCGTCTTGAACAAATGTTGTATCTAGGACAGAAGACAGTTGGGGACACACTAGAGGCCTGGCCTTGTTGTAGATGGTTTTGGACTGACACAAGCTGATACTGACACAGAGCAGAATTTTTCATCTAAATGACACATGGTGAGCACAGGCCCTCGACTCCTGATGGAGCAGAACTGTTCCAATTAATCATTAAGCTGCTCTACCTTACACAAAGGGAGTGTGTTCAGTGCTGGGTGGAGGCTAACAGGACATTCATCTCTCCATAATTTATGGTCAGGGATATTCTGTGAATATTACTGCTGAATCCGTTAATGTTTTGAAATCCTCTTCAGATTTGTCCCTGTCATATTTGAACATTTGCTTATCCTATAAATGCTCTGAAGAGTCTAAATATTCATGATTTACCAAGTATATCTAATTGAGCTGATATTCTCTTTACAGAAACTGTTGGATAGTTACTTAATTGAAAATGCATCAAACTCTGAGAGCAAAGTCTTCTACCTAAAGATGAAGGGGGACTACTATAGATACCTTGCTGAAGTTGCCTGTGGAGAACAAAAAGCTAGTAAGTTTACACTTGTACCATATTTATCTTTTGTGAAACAGCTCATTTTCCCCCTAAAAACAATTCTTTGTTTTATTTTCAGTGCATGTTCTTTCACTCCTCTTCACTGTGTATGCTTTTTGTTTTAAGTTGCACTTTAGTAGAAAAGCTAATCATCTTTGAATGCTGGCCCCTTCACACTCCAAACAGGAATGTGTCAGATTTTGTCCTGGGGCTAGGAGCTGGAAATGATGTAAAGTAGAACAACACGTCACAGTCGTGTGACCACAGGGTCCCTTCTCATTGGCGGGTATAACAGGAATGTGTGGCAGCTAATTGTGAGGGCCTCCAGTTTTCCCAAAGGGAAAAATCTATAGTGACAAAGGCCTGTTGAGCAAGTTAACCACTGCTCCAAACATCACATTATTAACTGGTTAATGTGCAAAAGCAATTCCTGATGTTACCTGTGTTTCACCTAAACCCAAATTTAACAGCAGAGTATTGTTTTAATATGATGATTGATCGATTTAATATTTTTTATCAATTTTAATATGATGATTGATGATGATTATTGATGAATGATTTTTAAAGCTTAACAAAATTATGTGTAAGAAAAAAATATGTTACTGGAACAATTATCCCTGTCTTTGTCCTGTAAACTTACCCCTGTGCTGTGTCCGCTTTTAAACTACAGTGACATCTGTGGGGACTTGTCAGCTCCCAGTTGCATTTAAAACCACAGACTTCTGGTTCTAACATCAGTTCTTTGTGAAACTTAATTACCACTTTAATACCACGTGTGTTTTGATTGGTCCAAGCATTTTATGTGGCTTGAATGAGAACTGTGTGAACTTGAGCTACCAGTATTTCAACCTTGACAAATGTTAACAACTATTACATTATGTTTGCAGAGACCATTGAACACTCACAGAATGCATATGACAAAGCTTATAAAATCAGCGAGAAAGACATGGAGCCCACACATCCAATCCGCCTGGGGTTGGCCCTTAACTTCTCTGTCTTCTATTATGAGATCCTCAACTCCCCAGAGAAAGCCTGTGAGCTTGCTAAAAAGGTTTGTGGACTGTTGAACAAAATCTGTCATCTTTGTTTTCTAAAATGAACAATGTACTTATCCCAGTATTTGATGAAGCTACTTGTTAAATATTTTGCTGATAATGAAAAATGCCTAAAAAAAGGGGGTTCATTACTTTAACTTTTGGATATATCATATTTACATGGCACTGGCAAAAATTGGGTCTTACATGTAACCATAACACTGCAGCCTGACCAGCTCTTCCCATGTTCTTACTGTTTAACAGGCTGTTAAAGCTATCCATATCCAATAACAATCTTCTACAGTAACTTTGATATTGACTTACTTGATCATTTCTCACCTTGCCTCAGTCATATGTTGTTGCAAGTTTTAACTCTCGTCTTTTTTCTCACAGGCGTTTGATGATGCCATCGCCGAGCTTGACCAGCTAAATGAGGAGTCCTACAAAGACAGCACTCTAATCATGCAGCTCCTCAGAGACAACCTGACAGTGAGTTTTCTCATTTTGTGCAGACTTGATCTCTACTGAGTAAAGGATGCTTAGAGAGCTCTGAGAAGAAATTCAGTATTCTTAAAAGAAATTCAGCTGGATTGATGGCTTGAAAGTTAATGAAAAACAAAATGTCTATCCATTCATTAAGTGACCAAAATATTTTTTCCTTCAGTTATGAATATTTTATATCGACATTCTATATTATACAAGATAAACAGAATCCCTTTATCAGCACACAGATTTTAACCCTCAGTCCTCCCCACCCACATACAAACCGTTCACATTGAGTTGGTAGATTAGAAAACAGAGATTCAGTGTTAACAATCCTGACTTATTCAGATGACTAATGGTATATCAGTTATGATAACATTTAATATTAAACCAGATGTTGGCTACAGTATCCACATAGATCAACTAGGGCTTCCAGATAGTCATGAACGTGTTGTCTCTTCTGAGTGTATGAGTCTTTTAAGTGAAATGAAGCGGGTACTTCACAGAACCATATAGCCATGAGGGTATAGGTGATCAACTTCCATGTAATGGTGATGAACCTCCTATCAATACACAGCACTATTTCAAAGACATTTTTGAAAGTCTTCTGAAATGGACCTTAAGGGCTGATAAAATCCCTAATAAGAAAATTTGCCTGTCTGGTGATAAGGTGTAACAAGGCTGAATATGAGCTTCATTGTTTGTTCTTTGTCATGTAGCATTCAGGGGAATACAACAACAGATCATGACAGCATCAGCTGCTCCAAGAAGTCAGATGGATTTCTAACATGTTTGATATTTGGTGCTTAGTGTGAATGCTTGATATTAGAATTTTTTTTTTTTTTTTGCTGACACCAATATCCATACTGGTGCATGAAAGTAACATTAAATGTTTTTTGTGGATTGTACCTACATTATATGGAAACTGTATTTAACAGTAAAATCAAGCTTCGTCTGCCCTTTGAAGGGCTACAAACTGGAATCTTCTGACCTGCTAACAGAAAATTTCCCCCCTTCTTTGGACCTTAGACTATCAAACTGAAGTTAAGAGACAAAACTTCAATTAACAATAATTAGCTTTTGTGGGAAATTTCTGCCAATACAGATATACTGATAATAATAATGATACTGATAAAGGATTTAAATGTATTCTCTCATTGTAAAATCAGACTAAAAAGTATGCACAGAAAAGCCAGAAATAATTTTTACTGATATTCACACAAAACAAACGCAGCTTCCTGCAAGCATTGCCTGTCCCCCTGAGCCTGTGTGTGGCTGTCTACTGATGTGTGGGTCTACCCCCTAAACACAGAGTGGTAATGGTAAGGACATGTCAGGGATGCATTTTTCCAATGTGCATTGGATGGACTGCCAAACTCTACAGCAAGTTATTTCCTATGTGCGTCACCTACACTGTGGATCCGACAAACCTGGAAGAGTCATAGCCATCCCTTTTAGGTTCTATGTAGGGTTAGGAATTGAGAACCAATTACTTGAGAATTGATAACAAATAGCTAAAACAATCAATATCATTAGACTTTTTGCTGAACAATTCCCTTATGAATTCTTTCCACAAGTATCTGGCTCTCTCAAATCAAGGATGTCATGCTCTTTTCATAGACTGTCAGTCTGAAAGGACATCAAAGAAGCAATCATGGAGACAGGAGATGGAAGCATTCATTCATTCATTTTCTATACCGACCATCCTTTTCGGGGTTGCGGGGGGCTGGAGCCTTTCCTAGCTGTCATTGGGCGAGAGGCGGGGTACACCCTGAACCGGTCACCAGTTGATTGCAGGGCAACATATAGAGACAGACAACCATTCACGCTCACACTCATACCTAAGGGTAATTTAGAGTGACCAATTAACCTAATGAGCATGTTTTTGGTCTGTGGGAGGAAGCCGGAGTGCCCGGAGAGAACCCACGCATGCACGGGAAGAACATGCAAACTTCACACAGAAAGGCTCTGCCCAACCCAGGAATCGAACCAGCGACCTTCTTGCTGTGAGGCATGTGCACTACCTGCTGCTTCACCGTGCCGCCCGAGATGGAAGCAGTTATTAATTAAACACAATATGATGCCAACTACACAACGTCCCGTGTGATTTCAAACAACACCAACACCAACACTGAGGGGGAGCATGTAGTCCCTCCATTAAGCCTCTGTGATATCCATATTGAATGACAGATGTGTAAAGCACATGTAACTGCCAGTCTGAATAGAGAAACTGCAATACTTTTCGAGATATTCAGAGATACAGTATTTCAGATAAAAAGGCCATTTGACATCCACCTCAGTCTGAGAATCCACATGATGTACAAGAATCACAATCAGTTAAGTCAATAAGAGTCTCAAAAAGTGTGGCATTAAGTCTTTGAAAAGCAGACCCAGGAATTTTTACGCCTAAAGCAATTTCATGTCTTTTTTTTTTTTCTTCATTATTTTGAATACTTTTGAGATTCAGAGATTGAGATGCAGAATTTACCCTTTGTCAGGCCCCACCCAAATGCCAGTAAACAACAATAGCATTCAGTACCGCCAATGAAAGTCTGTAAATGATCGTACAAAGTTGATCTACGTCGATGTAAGTTCATCTCAGTCAGGGGTATGATGTGTAAAGTTGTCAAACGTTGTCCGAGCATTCCACATGAAGAGTTCACTGCTAGAGCCACTAACTGGCCATTCATGGAGGCCCGCTGATGTATGTTGAACTACGACCAGGGTTGCCCCAGCGTTTGCCAACAGAGAAGAACATAGCTAACTGAGGTTAGCAAAGAGAAGCAGAGGTCAACTCTTGCTGACATTTACAGGCGTGTTGGATCAAATGCTTGAAATTCCTCAGCATGCTTACAATTTGTCAACGTGGCTTGACATTGCCATACCTCAGCAGCAGTTGACATCAGTGTGAATGCTGCTTAAAGCAGGACTAAGTAAGATTCCGGCTTTCAGCTCTCTAGGGGCCTCTATGGTCGTGGAGTGTAACTGCACTGTCGTACACCAACATTGCTCTATATTGGAGCAATAAAATGCAAGTCACAATTTTACCGCTAGGATTTGAAAAGACTGCCTCCTAGGAAGATTTTTAAGGCGAAGTAGCCCTGCAAGGTTTAATGTAAGAGAGGGCTCAGTAAGTGGACCAATCAAGTAGCCAACAAAGAGTTATTGTAGAAAAAGTCTGATTTAGTTCCCATCTTTCACTGTATCTAAACAATTATGTTTGTCTTTCAGTTATGGACATCGGACAATGCTGCCGAGGAGGGCGAAGGTGGTGAAGGTGGAGAGGGCTGCGAGAATGAGAATTAAGGACACAAGCCCTCAACGCTACGGGTCATCAATGAAAACAAGAAAAGGAAAAAAAAAACTTTTTACACATCCTTCATTCCTTATTGCTCCACTCAAACATTCTACCAATGAAACCCATCGCTGAAAATAATTGTGTAAGGTAATATATATATAAAAAAGATGATTTTCACACTGTAGATTTGGATAAGTGGTGAAAAGAAAAGCCCTCCATTCCTATGATTTGTGTTCTGTCCTGGCCTTCTCATTTGTGCAGTCTCAGCTATAGAAAAGTGCGTGCTAGCTTGACATAAACCTAAATTCTGAGCTCAGTGAAGAGGCAGAAAAATATTATGCCATATAATTAGAAACTGGAATCCCAAATCCCATCAAATATGAAGGCTGTTAATATCCGCTGAGAAATGTTAGATTTAAAAACATTAGTCGCCCCATTACCTTTTTAGTGTGTCTGTCTCTACACAGTTTTGTGGTACGGTTACAGCAGCTGAAGTTCAATTACAAACAGATATTCATACTTCAGGGAAAGCAAGAGCACTTTACATGCTGGCAACAAAATACTGTAATACAGCCAAGCAGTGCCAATTGGTAAAATCCTCACTTTCCGCCCTGGTTATGATGCCACTATTTCACTTAAGCATGCCTGTTTGGGATTGGGGGTGGGAGGGGAATTGGTGGAGCTTGTTTGACCAAATGCAGGGAACATTTTAATGGGAGAAAGAAAATTCTGTCATGCATGTGTTATGAGATATTACACTGGAATGGGAACAAATGCTGTAACACACACACAAGTCCAAGTGTCAAGTCTAGTCATTTCAATGCAGGTTTGTACACACCCAATGAGAGGGTGATTTGTTAGTCTGTCCAGTGATTGTCATTAGAGATTTGGACCACTACTGTTTTGCTATTCATTCAATCGTAGTCCCTAAAAGCCTTGTGGAACTGTTTGAATCCCTGTGTATCAGCTATGTTAACATGAATAAAACATTTTATAAACCAAGTTCAATTTTTTCTCTGTTTATTGAATCAGTAAATGTAAGCTGATGTACAATGTGTCTGATGTTTATTTTTCTGCAGCTCTAAACTAACCCTGAAGGTAAAATTGCTCCTAAAATATGAGATTTACACATTTTTTAAACAGAAGACAACAGTCGTGGGATTTGGTTTGTATTGTTATTGTTCCTATTATTATTATTATTATCATTATTATTATTATTATTATTAATAAGTTATTGTCTACTTCTGTCATCAAATATGCTCAGCCCTTTGCCTTAAAAGTGACCAGAATTGCATTTGACAGTACAGACCAGATATTATATTGATTGGAAACATCATGATTTTAGAGGAAAACATGATTTAAAATGTTACCTTTAAAATGGAATAAGATGTGTTGATGAAGTTATCACCTAAGTGTTTACAGCAGCTTTGTAAAAAATTTAGAAATCACTTTAAGAGCTTTTACTCAAGTATATTGACTATTTTAAGTGGTGTAAAAGAAATTCGTTTTTCAAAGAAGTTATTTTATAAAGAGATCGATGGATGAGCTGCTTGCTACTACTTACTACAACCCTGAACTGATTAATATATCCGCAACATTGACATTAAAGTATTCTAGGAAAAATGACCATAATTTATAAACAATTGACATTTATTTGGGCAACTGAAATTAAGTTTATTTACTTGTAATTTTTCCAGTATCAAATGTTAAGTTTTACTTGAGCAATTTTTGAGGTAAGTAATTTACTTAGTTGCATTAGTCGTATACCTACTGGATTGAAATGGAGCAGGGATGGGCAGCTTTGGTTTCCATTAGAATCACTTTATTGTCAGAGGGCCAAACTATTAGAATTTAACAATGAAAATATAGCTGACATCTGTTCATTAACATTCATATACAAGAATATCCTTCCATCCATTATCTACAGCACTTACCCCTTCCGGGGTTGTGGGGGGCTGGACCCCAGACTGGTTGCCAGCTGACAGCAGGGTCACATATGCAGCATCCACAGAGAAAGGCTGACCGACGGTAAGGGATCGAACCAGCGACCTTTGTATACAAGTATATTTAAACTCAAATAGAAGAAGCAATATGAAGTCATTTTGCAGTATGTAGTTGAGTTTAAGTCCGAATCCAAGCCCATTTCAGCTGGTTTTGATGAAAGTTACCAAGCATTTATTGTTTTTAAATAGTATTTTACTGACAATTTCATTTCTACATGAGCAAATGCATAAAATGAATTTTTAAAGACACAATTACATCCAATTATAGCTCTATTTTTTGGGGGGAAATATTGGCATTTAAAATGTTTTCATGTCAGATTTTGTCAGGATTTCTATATGTGCACACATTTTATTGATTATTTAAACTGGTTGGTGGACCCCAGTAAGGGAGTAGGAGGGCAGCATGTGGCCCCTGGCTGCCAGTTGAACACCCCTGAAAGAGAGAATGTGTATAAGGGTTTGTATGTATAAAATGATAAGTAAACAGTATCTTTTGATGGTAAATTGCGTATTGCACCACAGTTTTATGTAATAATTTTCGTTTGGGCAGCGATCTACAGTACTCAGGGGGATTTTTTTTATGTTTTGATATAGCTAAAAATTTACTTTAACATATCAGTCCCCTCTCTGATAATAGGGGTTCTGATTATTTATGTGATTAACTGTCACATCAGTACTCATGAAGCCTGAAGCTTGTGGCGGATGTTTTCCTTCGGGCGCACTTCCGGGTAGCTCAGCTAGCTGTCCAGGCAAACCTGCTAACGCTAACGTGACAATGACAGCGCCAGTATAGCTGTCAGAGCTGCCCAAAGATGACAAGATTCATTTTAATAGTTTTTCTGGCTCCTTGTTTGGTCGAAGGTGCTGTTAAGTCAAGAGCAACCTCGGAACCGAGCCATGAAGAAAACCCAGAGTTTGGTGAGTATAGATAACAAGCTAACCGTAGCTAACGTTAGCCAGCCTATATGAGTTCATTTAATAAGACGTAAACGGTTTGCCGTGACTAAATGCGATACGTGTAATTTTCAGTGGTATTTACGACCCAAATATGCCCTTATTTTGGCATGTCAAGGCATTCAGTCATAGTTGGAGGTTCAACAGAGGCTGATAATTAGAGATAGCGGTTTCCAGATCGAAGATAAGTCCAATAATCTATAGTCGAAATAGTGTGAAGTCACCCGTTGACCTCCCACATTCGTTGCCTCTTTTTTCTCTTTCAGACTCTCTGAACTCCCTCCTGTCAGATTTTGAGGTGCTGCCATTGTCAGGCCTCCAGCTGCACTCTGTGAGGAAGAGAGATGTCCACACCCAGTCCCACCTGGAGCGCCTTGTGAGCTTCAGAGCCCTGCGCAGGTAAACCAGGACCTAATGTGTACGATTTATCTACAGTATCACTACCACCAAGTGATCTGATGGACACCCAATGTGGACAGGACTTTAAAAGTGTTTTACACCCACCAGTATAACCTAGAAAGTATTGAGACAAATTTAGAAATATCACCCATCTCTTATTTATATAAGGGATTGCAGGGCCAGAAAGAGAGACAAACAACCATTAACACTTATACTCATACCTAAGGGCAATTTGGAGTCCCCAGTCAACCTATTGAACATGTTTTTGGTCTGTGAGAGGAAGCCAGAGTGGCCTGAGAGGACCCATGCATGCATGGGGAGAACATGCAAACTCCACACAGAAAAGCTGTGACCACCCTTATTGCTGTGCGGTGGGTGCACTACCTGCTGTGGTTATATGTATCAGCGATAATGAGTTCAGAGGTATCAGCATATCAGATATCTTCAAAAATACAATACCATTTATCCCCAGTTTTTATCTTTTTAAAGTGCTGCTTCAGAAAACAATGGGAGAAAAAACCAACACATAGCATGTTGTTTATACAGTGAGCACTCAAAACTCATCTGTCAGTTTGCTTGTGTATTCTCTGATGTAGGAATGAGAATTAAGCCTAATTCAATGTTCATATCTTGTGTGCATATGTCAACTCCTGAGAGACCATCATAATAGTTCATAGTTACTTTTGCCATAGATCAAAACTCCGAGGCTGTCAAAAATGGAATGTGTATTTACTGGGGGGTGCTGGGTTAACGGTGTGGGGTAGCAACCATGCACCCAACATACATGATGCGCTTACCTTGTCTGGGCGACCTGGGTTCAACTTCTGCCTGTGGCTTATTTGCCATGTCATCCCCTTTCCTAGTCTATCCACTGTCTCTCCAAACAATGCCAAAAAATGTATTTTAAAAAATGTATTTAGTCGATACCACACATTTTGAAATACTGAAAGCATTTTGTTGATGTGATGAGCAAATGTGAGTACAATGAAAATGAAAGAGAAATTACCAAAATTGGATGCCCTGGACTTTAATTTTTGTCGCCATGGTATTAAAACGAGAGTTACGAATGTAACTACGGTTCTATGAATCCCGAATGACCGCCAGAGGGCGGTGCTGAAAGCACTGAATGTTCCCTTTGCGCATGTGCAGTCCGAGTATGCATACCAACAATATCACCTGTGACCCCTGGATGACCCGAGAAAGGTAATAAGTGCCGGTATCACCAGAGGTTCGTTTCCTACAGAATCTTCTCGCGTGACCACGAGGATTCTGAGTGACAGAACGCTCTGGCGGTCATTCGGGATTCATAGAACCGTAGTTACATTTGTAACTCTCGTTCTATTTCATCCCTGCTGACCGCCAGAGGGCGGTGCTGAAAGCACTGAATGACTTATCCCAGCTTAGTCACGAGGAATCCTAGCTACCAACCTCAATGAGAAGCGTCTGAAGACTGAAGGACCACACCAAGTGGATGGGGAGTGGCGACATTCACATTATAGAATCTGGAAAATGTGTCAGGCGATGTCCAAGAGGCAGCAGCACATATTTCCTCCAGGGGGACTCCCTTCAGGGCAGCCCAAGATGTAGACACACTCCTGACATCCAAGATCCAGTGGGACAGGCGCTGCTTGGAGAGAGCAGAGCCCTTGTTTGGGCCTCCATAACAAACAAAAAGCTGATCACACCTACGAATGCCTGCAGTAGCAGCAATATAACATCTCAGAGCCCTCACTGGGCACGAGAGTTCTGGTCTGTGTCCACCATCACCTGATGGAGGTTCATATCGTGCAAGCCTTATAGGCTGAGTAAAATGTGAATTTGACAGCACTTTCGGAATAAAAGCAACATTTGGCCACAATGTGACGCCCATACCATCAGGGTGCCACTTCAGGCATGATGGGCTGATCGACAATGCGTGCAGCTCACTGACACGTTTTGCCGAGGTAATGGCCTGCAAGAACGCAGTCTTACGCGATATCCACTGTGGCTCCGCTCTGTCCAGAGGCTCAAAGGGAGGCTGACACAAGCCATCCAACACTAAGTGTAGGTCCCATGCTGGGGCACGTGGAGCTCTAGGGGGGTGAAGTCTCAGAGCCCCCTTAAGAAATTAAGACACCAGATTGTGGCTCCCCACTGTGCCTTTGTCGACTCTAACATGTCGGGCTGATATTGCTGCCACATACACCTTTAGAGTGGATGGAGTTTGACCTTCATCCAAGAGTGACTGCAGAAACTCTAGAACCGTGGGAACTGGGCATAGCACTGGGTCCTCCCCGCGGTTGCCGCACCACTTTACAAACAATCTCCACCTATTGTCGTATTGTAGCCGAGTGGATGGCGCCCTGGCATTCAGAATGGTCCGCCTGACAGGTTCCACACAGCTGCTCAGCAGCGGGTCGGACCTTTCAGGAGCCAAACATATAAGCGGAGGCGGTGAGGATTGGGATGCCAAACCTGACCGCTTTGTTGGGATAACATATCTTTCCTGTTGGGGAGACACCACGGTTCGCTGCAACTGAGCTTGCGCAGTAGGGGGAACCATGTTCGAGCCGGCCAGAAGGGGGCCACCAGCAACAGCCTGTGGCCCTCCTGAAGGACTCTCTGAAGTGTTGGCCAAATCAGAGGAAGCGGTGGAAAGGCATAAAGGAGACCCTCTGGCCAAGGGTGCTCCAGTGCATCTTGGCCGAGAGGGCTGGTGTTTTCCCTCAGGGAAAACCAAAGGGGACAGTGGGTCATTCCTCTGAGGCAAAGAGATCGACCCCCGCCCTGCCGAAAAGACCCCAAATTGTGTGCACCACCTCTGGGTGGAGGCGCCACTCCCCTGGTGGAGGATTCTGGCGGGAGAGGGAGTCCGCGAGATGGTTCAGAGTCCCTGGCAGATACATGGCCTGCAGACTGGCTAGACGGGGGGCAGCCCACCTGAGAAGGCGCTGAGACACCTCTAGGAGCCGTGCTGACTTGGTGCCTCCCTGGTGGTTGATGTGGAAAACAGTCGAGGTGTTGTCTGACCGTACCAGCACATGCCGTCCCCTGAGGTGTGGTAAAAAATGCTGGAGAGCCAGGTGCACTGCCCGGAGTTCCAGCACATTGATGTGATTGGTGCCGTCTTGCACAGACCACAGTCCCCGAACTGTCCTGTGTTGCCAGACAGCCCCCACCCTAAGAGGCTGGCATCTGTAGTGACAGTTTTGCGGCGGGCTGGGGCCACACCCAATGGAACACCTCTTGACAGGAAGGCCTTGTCTCTCCAGGGGGCCAAGGCAAGGAGACACTGCCGTGACACTCTTAGCTTCCGGTGTCGATGCCACTTGGCGTCCAAATGGAAGCTGTTCAGCCACCTCTGCAGGGGGCGCAATGACAGCAGACCCAGCGGGACCACAGCCGTCATGGATGTCAGTTTGCCCAAAAGCTGCAGGAAAGTGACATATGGTAATAGTCTGCTCCCCTGGAAAAGTGCGAGGAGACGAAGAACATCGTCCACCCGGTGAGAGGATGGCTGAGCCCTCATGGCTGAGGTGTCCAAGGTCACCCCAATAAAGGTCGTCCTTTGGGTGGAGTCCAGACAAGACTTCTGGAAATTGACCCTGAGGCCCAATCGGGCCACATGGACAAGGAGCCTGGTGGTATCCTGGGCCACCTGGGCTTGTGATGGTGCACAGAGTAGCCAGTCGTCTAGATACGGCAACACTTTCATGCCGCCTGACTGTAGGGGTGCAAGAGCTGCTTTCATGCACCGAGAGAAGACCCTCGGGGAGAGGGAGAGCCCAAAAGGGAGAACTCGGAACTGCGACAGACGTGAACCATTCCCCCTGGGCGACAGTTCTTAGGACATCTGCCGTAGTCAGCATGTGGAATGGTAATACCTTCAAATATTGATTGAGTCCCCTCAGGTCCAGTATCGGGCGATATCCACCAGTCTTCTTCGGCACAAGGAAATATATTGAATAGAAGCCTCTTGGGTGTACTAGAGGATCTACAGCCTCGATCGCCTTCTTTGCCAGGAGGGCAGACAGCTCCTGGTCCAGGGCCAAGGCCTTTGCCGGGTCGCTGATGACAGTTGCTTTGACCCGGCTGGAGACAGGGGGCCGGCGTCGGAACTGGAGCTTGTACCCATGGGTCAAGGTTGAGACCACCCAGGGGTCCGAAGCAATAGCAGCCCAGTAACTGAGCTGCTGGTGGGAAAAGTAACCGACGACCGGCCCCCAGGCCTCAGTCTCTGGCCCTCCGGCCCCTAGGGGCCCCGGAGGGACGGTTGGAAGGACCCACAGCTCGGGGTTGAGTGGGTGGCAAACGGGGGGGGGGGGGGGGGGGGGGGCGCGAAAATCCCTGGCTGATCTATGTGAGGGTTGCTGGGGACCATAACTCCCCATGGGATGAACATGTGGTGGAGGCCGAGGAACAGCAGAGGGGCCCCTAGGTCTACTCGGGGGTGCCATGCTCCTACTAAGGCCTGAAAGCTGCTGCCTGGTTTCACGAGCCCTCACGGTTCTCTCCAGTGCATCCACTGCAGCTGAACCGAAAAGCTCTCCTGGTTCCACAGGAACGCTTCGGAGTGTCCTCCTGGATGCCTCTGTCAGGGGGGACTGTGCCAGCCACACTTGGCGGGGTGTCTGAACTAGCAATAACATCATGCGCCCAAGCTCTCTTGACATGAGCGCAAAAGCATGTAAAGCTGCGTCACTAAAGCTCACAGCAGAAGGGTCTACGTTGCTATCCTGCAAAGTAGCAGAGAGTGCGAACATAAGATGGGCTAAGGAGTTTCCGAAATAACATCGTCCCCTGGGCAAGCACTGGCATAAGCGGGGTGGACAGCCCTGCTCCTTCTGTCGGAGTGGCAGGCTCACGTTCTTGCAGGAGGGACCTCATCTCAGCCAGCTCTGCATATAATTGATCCACCTCTGAGGCAAGCCGCCGTTGAGCTTTGGCCTTCTTCTTGGAGGGGCCAGACGAAGTAGCAGACACACTGCGGCGCTTCGAGTGTCTTGGTTGGAAAGACGGCAGTTGTCCTTGGGGGGAGGGGTTATCCTCGCCAACAGGGGACACCTGCTCCAGTCTAGCGACCCTCAGAGCCTGAGGCATGTAGCTGCAGTTCATACATGGCTCATCAGATAAACCCTCTCTAAGGTGGTCAGGACTGAGGCACCTTGGGCAGAGGTCATGGCCATCACCAGCTTGAAGGGGAGCACCACAGGCAACACAACAGTGGGAGCCTTCCATTGTAAGTGGCTTAATAGCTCCCTATCGCAATAAGCTGAGGGAAGGGGGCGCAGACACCGCCTAAACAGCAGATGCGAGTCACACAGCACCAATGGACCTCCCTGGAGGGGATGCGAACCCGGGTCCCCCGTGTCACGGGCGAATAACTTATCCACCACACTACAGATGCGTGGATTCTTCTAATATTATTATTGTAATAATTGTTTCTATGTTTTAATAAACTGCAGAACCGTAAGCTGGGAGAGGGGACGCGAACGCTGCCGTCACCAGCAAAGGCTGCGATATAGAATACAAAAGTATCAACCAGTAATAATAAGACGGGGGAAGAGGGCGCGAACGCCGTCTAACCCAGCTGCGGGGAATTGTACACAAGGAGAGGCGAGAGTCTCCACAGCCCGGACGCTAACGCTAGGCTAACCGGGCTAACAACGGAGCTAGCGAACGGAGAGAGCATGCGTCCGCCACCCCGCAGGGCTTAAAAGGCAGGACAGAGCACAAACAGTCAAAGAAAGGAAAGGGAGCGGGACGAAACGCCGCCGTCACCATACAAACAAACTGAGGTATCCTAGTGATTCTCGGGGGAAGAGAGCGCGAACGCTGTCTACACCGACAAAATCACAACTTAAACACACTGGCATTAAACATGCTATTCACTTAATCAATGATTAAAGCTGCTTCAATAACCTTACCTTATGTCGGGCGAGGTCAGAGAGCCTTTAGACCACACGGGCCTCAAACAAAGAGAGATGCCTCAGCGGCGTTAACAAACCTCCAAACAAAATAGAAGAAAATGGACTGCCGTCGCAGCCTTTGGAGGGCGAGTCTTCGCTGCTCCGACCAACACGGTCCCAAGGCTCCCAGCGACGGTTTATGAATCCGTATAGGCAGTTCCTTTTTCTCAGTGTTGCTGTGTCCAGCGGTATGCGACAGGCACGCGAGAAGAAAATAGGAAACGAACCTCTGGTGATACCAGAACTTATTACCTTTCTCGGGTCATCCAGGGGTCATAGGTGACATTGTTGGTATGCATACTCGGACTGCGCATGCGCGAAGGGAACATTCAGTGCTTTCAGCACCGCCCTCTGGCGGTCAGCAGGGATGAAATAGAAACAGTTATTACCTCTGCCAAAAAGGTTATGTTCTTGCTGGTGTAAGTTAGTTTCTTTGTCGGTTTGTTTGTGTACAGGATAACTCAAAAACTATTGAACGGATTTGGATACATTTTTTTTTTAGGGAATACTGGCCATGTCACAACCCAGACGTGATTATATTTTGGTCATGATCCTGATGCAGATTCAGGTATTTTTTAAGGGGTTTTTTAACATAGTGAGAGAGGGCAGTTTTCCATATTCTGGCAAATAAGTCAGTAAGTTGAAAACAGATTTTAATGACATTTTCAGGGAATGTTGGTCATGACACAAGGGAAACATGATTATGTTTTAGTGATGATACAAATCTAGATGAAGATCCAGTTTTTTTCCAATTATTTTTTTAACCATAAGGCAGTTTTACACATTTTGGACAGTAACTTGCTGGAAATGTTGGCATTGCCTTGGCAGAGTTTGTTCTCTTTGA
This sequence comes from Cetoscarus ocellatus, assembly GCA_037902135.1. Classification (NCBI taxonomy): domain Eukaryota; kingdom Metazoa; phylum Chordata; class Actinopteri; order Labriformes; family Labridae; genus Cetoscarus; species Cetoscarus ocellatus. Next base: position 633,530 of record JBAMNC010000801.1, on the reverse strand, counting down.
GCACTCCTAGTATTTTTTAGTTTTTTTTTACTTGTAGTTTGACTATTGTATAAAACATATGATATTTTTTACATTGGTTGTCTTATTTTGGTCCTTGTCTGTACTCTTTACATTGTACTAGGCCAGGCAATGAAGTTCATGTGACCCTGCATGTTATGAGAGCAGCTCTGTTATTCTGTCTGTGTGCATCAGTGTTGTCATCACATGATAGTTTTCTCTTTCTCAACTGCAGAAATTTCAAGCTTTACCTGACCACCAACACAGACCTTTTTACTGACAACTTTAAAGCTGTCTTTGTTGATCAAGATGGGATGGAGGAGAACTACAATGTCCATCTTCAGAGCTATTTCACTGGGCATGTTGTTGGTGAGTAATAGTCTGTATGGTTTTGAGTTTTATATTTTAAGTGTGTAAAAGAGTAGGGTAATTCTTATCTGGAAAATTCTATCTGTATCTTCTTGTTTTAAAAAATATGATTTAATTGTTGCAAACTCTGCTTTATGGCAGAAAGTAGATAACCAAGTTTGATTTGCACAAGTCAGCCCTTCAGTAAGTGTGATGTTATTTGTGTTGTGGCTGAAGGTGAGGAGAACTCCCGAGTCCAGGCCCACATCGACGGAGATGAATTTTCTGCTCACATTCTGACTGATGAAGCCGAGTACAACATAGAGGTAAGAAAAAGAGGTGTTATTTTCCCGATGGGGGGGTAGTGACTCAAATATTAGTCACACTCCACCTTCCTTTTTTAGTCATTTTACTGCAGACATTTGACTTAACTCCATGTTTGGCCAAGAGATGTGTCACCTTTCTGTGTCTGAGTCTTCAGTTTGCTCATCCACCTCACCAAAGTCACAAGGAAAATCAAGAAATGACAGCTGGACACTTAGTGCTCAAAACATTAATAAATGCAGTGCAAAACACGGTACTCTTAACGTGGGAAGCCTTTTGTTGTGTGGGCAACTGTTGTGATTATTTCTTTTTAGCACTGCAAACAAAACGACAGCTTACATACTTCTATTCTTTATTTCACACTTTTGATTGGCTATTTCTTTCATATTGGCTCAAGAAGTTGTACTTCCTGTCTTACTGAAATCTTTATGAAGCAGTGATTTATATGGATTCTCAATGCAGCAGCCAACTGAGACTTCACAAACTTACAATTTTAGAGTGTTAGCTCATGAAAGAGCAAAGTATTTCATACACCAGTGTATTTATGTATTTTTAATTTGACTTGTGTCCATACAATTGGATAAAATACTAACTTTGAACATGTCCACAATACTTGACAAGTTTATTAGACTGCCTGTCATAAAAACGTGGAAACACAAATATTCATAAATAATAAATATATTATTAAAACTTTGTGTTGGACATATAGCTTGAACAGGAATGATGCATTTCAGATTGGATTCACTTTTTTTTTTGCTCAAATATGAGCTGGCTTACTGGACTTCTCTGAGAGGTCAGACATTAATCAAGCACAACATGCAACCACTAAAAACAATGTTTCTGTTCAGAAATGCATGTAAATAACTGTAATTTGACATCTTAATCAAGATAATGATAATGTGCTTTACTATTTTTTCTGTTTTTTTTTTCCTTTTGTAAAACAGCGTATCTGAAAATTCATGGATAACAGTAAAAAAATATATTTTAGCATTAAAAATATCATTTCAGTTAAAGCACTTCTACAGACCGGTGTCTTTACCATTACAGAAACGTAAAGGTATAATCTTGGTAATAACTAATGCTGTTAATTTAGGGCAGCTGTGGCATAAACCTTACATGAGGTGATGGTCTAATACGTTTGTTAATCACTTTAACTATATCCACTATTATACATGAATTTACCCAAAGAGTATGGCTTCAGCCTGCTCTGTTGTAAAGTGCTTTGAGATTACACTTGTTATGAACTGGCACTATTAAAATAAACATCGATTGATTGATTGATTGACTGTTGGGTGCCACCTATATTACGTGTGTCCATTATGCCGCTGTATTTTGACCACTGTAAAATAATTTGATTTTGACTGGCAGGACACCCAATCACATTCTCCTGCAATTTCGTCTTCTGCTTCTTTTTGTGATTGTTTACATTGCACGTTTTATGCGGTCTTTTCTGGTTTTGGTGTCTGTTTGTGGCAGTGTTAAAGAACCATTTGTAGGTCTGGCATATGCTCTACTGTGTTCTCGGGTCGATAGACACATATCTTGAAACCATGCCGTATTTACTGAAATGAAAACCTAATAGATTGTTTTCGTCTCCGTGTGGACAGGGCCTTAAACTATAGAACTGACTGGTCCAGCAGAGCAGACAGCCCGTCAGTGACATTCTGTGGCATTTTTTAAAGAGGAGAGTAATTTTTTTCCTGCGAGTAGGGTTGCTTTCAGCTCTTATAATACACACTGCATCCTGTGGAGGAGATTTCTGGGGTGTCTGTTTGATAGTGCGCTTGGTCGGTAATCAAAAGGTTGTAGGTTCGTGCCCAGCTCCGGCTGTCACTCGGCGATGTGTCTTTGGGCAAGACACTAAACCCCAAGTTGCTCCCACTGCTGCGTCAGTGCTATGTAAATGGGTATGAAAGGGCGTAAAAGTGTTCGATGATACTGATTGATAACTAAAATAGAAACTCCAGCCATCAGTGAGTGAATGTGAGAACGAATGAGTGTAAATGGGTGTGACCTGTGGTGTAAAGCTGCTTTGAGTAGTCAAAGACTAGAAAAGCGCTATATAAGCTCAAATCCATTTACCATTCAGTTTTTATGATTTTGAATGTAGTTTTGTAAGCTGAAAAGCTTTTAAAACACTTTAATTTTGTTCTTGTGGTTAATAAATAGCTCCATCATATAACAAAAACCAAGAATGCATATTTTTAGAAGTCTTTACAGAGACTCAGCCCCAAATATGCCCTCTGCATCAAGCTGAAATAAAGTCATTGCCATTAAAATGCTGTCACTACAGGCCAAAAAAAGCCAGTTGCTTGTAAAAAGTCAAAAACCTGCTGTTATTTTCTTTATGATAGTCCTGTACACTGATATCAGAAGATCAGCGAAGAATGTTAAGATATTAAATGTTGATGATTTAAGTTTCTGATCAAATACTTCTCCATTTTTTCCCTCCAATCCATGCCTGTCTCATCAGCCTCTATGGAGATTCACAGATTCCCCAACTGATGGCCAGCTGTTGGTGTATCGCTCTGAAGACATCAAGAATCTGAGCCGCATTGCCTCTCCTAAAGTGTGTGGGTATGTCCACGCAGAAGCCAATGACCTGCTGCCACAGACTGCCGGGAGAGACTGGGATGGGATAGAACAGGGGGACCAGGGAGAAGGTGTGTCTCCTTCACAGATTCTCACTTTATCTAAGAGCCTGTTGAGTTAAAGTGTGTAGGATGGTGCAGCATGTAAGATGTTTTGGGTCACAAATCTGCTGCGGCTCTTGTTTGAGGATGGTAAAGATGAGATAAAGAGTAGGAGGAGAACAAATGTTGAAGGTGGAGAGAAGGAAGGAGTAGGCTGTGATAGTGAGACAAAGGAGGTGGGTGTTAGAACAGTCACTTTAATGAAAGCCTTTTTTATCTGTAAAATCAAGCCCATGTTATTGCACATACACACTGCTGACGAGAGGGGATTATGTAACAACTAAATGCCTTTTGATTCTTTTGTGCTGCCCTGGAAATGTAAAGGATTTAGCAGTGATAATATGCCGGAGAACGTATCTCAAACACCACTCACTGGCTGCTCGTTGAAAGCACTCATTTGGGATACGAGTTTGAGGTGAAGGTTCTTATGGAGGAGGAATTAAAATTCATGGAGGCTCTGTAGCCCAATGAGATGACGCTGAGTCGTCACTGGTCTCCCACTGCTTGTTGTCGAAGCCAGGGCGGCGCACACCCACACATCTGAACAGCACATACCCCAGTGTATGATGTAATGCTCATATGGGACAGTTTCCTGTTGTCCTTTTCTGTAATGTCTTAACTTCTGAGTCCAAAGAGTTTGAGTTATATGCAGTTCTGAGGCATCTCTACATGTTTCCTCAATGCTTATTCCCTTTGACAGTAAAAGAGGCATATTTTTATATTCTGTTAGAAAGAGTGCTGCAAAATTTGACCTATTCTTACAATATTAGGTTGTATCTTTTTCTGTTCAATACAGCTGACCATTTTAATACTTTTCAATATAATTTTTTTTTTAGTCAAAAGTCTTACACAAAAGACAAACTACCGTCAAAGCTCCAGCTCTGAAAAGCAGAGGCTTGATTAGCTCACCAGGCACACCATTAAAAGTGCTGCTAATTCTGAAAATGAGGGCAATTAACAGTGGGATACTAGAGCCTGGCCTCATTGTTAAAGTTCTTTGTATGCTCATGCTTGACTATTTTTACATGGCAATGCCAAAAACTGAACTGACCATCCTTGCTGTGGATTGTTTTCACCCCTCCTCCCTCCCTGTCTTTATTTCCCTCACAGGACACCATCACAGAGAGAAACGACAAGCTCACGACCACAGAAAGAACACCTGCCCCCTGCTGCTGGTCGCAGATTACCGTTTCTTCAGACACATGGGCCGTGGACAAGAGAGTGTCACCCTTAACTATTTGGTGGGTAAAATATAAAAGAAGAAATACTAATAGTGTTGAAATGTTGTACCTCGGGGAGGTTTACAAGACATTCATAGGTGTTAGAATGGACAACTCTGCAGGAGAATTCATGGGTGATTGTCACCTTTTAATTTTTATTGTTATTCGACCTGCTGTTTTCTTAAAGCATTTTCTACTTCTCTAGGGCTTGATTGAGACTGGCCTGATTGTATTAACAATATGCAAAATATCCTAAGTTTTTTAGAAATTGAGATTTATTTGTATTCTTTGGTAATATATTTCAGTATTTTTCTTTCGTTCTTTTCTCCTCAGATTGAGCTGATTGATCGAGTTGACGACATTTACAGGAACACTACTTGGGACGATGAATTCAAAGGCTATGGAGTTCAGATCCATCAGGTATGGCGTGTGCAGAGTTTTCATAGGAAAATAGTCAAATGTTTTATATTTATTATTTTTAAATTTAAATACTTAAACGTATAAATCAGACTAAAACTAGCACCCAGTGTTTCATGCAAACTTTGACAGAAATCCCTTCTTTACCTGACCAGTTCATCCTTGAGTGGCAGAGGACATTTTGGGGGAATCCCTTAATGTGTTCTTGATAGATTTGCTCAGAGGGATGACAATGGGGCCTAGCGACCTATGACCTAGGGCTGCTTGATTACAGCTAAATCACATTTTGCTTTATTTTGACTGATTTTAAGATCTCCATCATTACTTAGTAGGACTAGAGTGGATCATGTAGGGTCATGTTCTGCAGACGCCTGAATTGGTGGCAGTGTTTTGGAGTTACAAACTTCTTGCTTATTCTCCACTGAGAGGACACAGCGATATTTGTTGGTCTGTCCTTTATTGCTGTGGGCCAGTGCACCATTTCTCTGTGTGTATCTCTCTCTCCCTCCACTGTCTCGTGTCATGCAATGCTCCATCAGATCAAAGAAAAGAGAAGAGTTGCTCTTACAAAACTGAATGACAAATAGATGTTGTTTTACATCATCCATAACAAAACTCAACAGAACATTGTTTTTGATATTGAAGTGTTGCACCTGTTACTGGCATGTTTCAATTGAATAGTCAGCAGGGGTGGACAACTGGTGGCCCGAGGGCAACATGTGGCCAACTTACTCCTCAAATGTGGCTCTCCAGTCAATTTAAATGATTAAACAATTTATGCACATTAAGAAACATGACAAAATCTGCCATAACAGCATTATAAATAGCAAGAAAATACAGCTGAAAATGGCTGTAGTTGTTTCTGTGAGACTAACATTCGAAGATTTGTCACAATTAAAATGTAAGGAAAATGTAAAGTGCTTAAAAACTCATTAGACCACCTGTCATAAAAACAATGAATATTTTAGAAGTCTTTCAAAAACTTGTTTAAAACTGGAAATGTTATTGGACAAACATTGTGAACAGGATTGAGAAATTTCAAACTGAATTCACCTTTTTATGTCGAAATTTGAGCCAGCTCACTGGGCTTTCCATAAGAAGTCAGAAATTAATCAATCACAACATTAAACCACTAAAACTAATGGTTTCTGTTCAGAAATGCAAGTAAATAACTATAATTTGACTTCTTAATCAAGAAATCACAATGTCCTTTATTATTTTTTATTTTTTGTAAAACGGCGTGTCTGAAAATTCATGGATTAAAAATAATTATATTTTAACATTAAAATGATTTTGATTGCAAACCTTCTAGAGACTGGTGTCCTAACCATTAAAGAATCATAAAAATGATTTTGGTAATTACCAATGCTGTTGATTTGAGGCATATATGGCATAAACCTTACATTGGGCAGTGGTCTGTTTAATTTGTTAAGCACTGTGCTTGTCTCCCCTTTTACTTGCATCAAAAAACATCTGAAACTGGCTTGAATTCTATATCAAGCCTATTAAGATTAAGTATTGTCAATTATGTTTGAGTTTGAATACATATAAATGTTGATAAAGTAACTTCTTATGGGAAGCATATACTTGTACCTTTAAGTATCCTTCAAATTTTGAAAATTTAGCTCACTGGCAATGAAGATAATCATAGCGTGGCCCTCTTGGTAACCAAAGTTGCCTGTCCCTGAATAAACAGTCAGTGGGTGAATAAAAAGCTGCGAGGCTTATTCATGTTTCAAAGAAATATCTCATGCAAATTCACTGGAAAACAGGAAAACAGTTGCAGCTTGTGCAAAGGTCCCATGTCCTGTTAAATCAGTATTCTTTGTTTTTAATGTTGTTAGAAGAAGCTTGTGAAGCAGAGGACCATGACACCTTTTACAAAACTCTCAGTTCACCAGGAGATGTCCAATTCCAATTAAAATGTCCCTTAAAACACTCAGTTTTTAACTTCCTGGGGTTTATTATGTCATAGCTATACAGCCTCCACCTACATGTGTGTTTTCTGCTCATCACAGACAGATGCCACGACTGTTCTGAAAGTCCGCTCCACAGCCTGTAGCCCTCCTTCCCCACCCATCGGACATTATTTGGGCAGCCAATCAGTGCAGAGTTCATTATCAAAGCCTCCTGTAGCCTCCTTCAGATCCGAAAGGGAGCTGCATCTGATCCTCTCCGAAGACTAAGTTTATCATTCATTATTCAATTTAAATCAAATCCTTGCTTAATAGACAGCTGAGATGTATTGTAAATGGCCAAACACACCAGGACATAGGACATTTAAAGCTCATCCTACACTGACAAATATGTATCTGAGATAATAAAGGTGTGTGGGTCAGCATACACCTATGTTAAAGGCTAAAATGTAGGGCATTGTCTGGTTTTTCACTTAAAAAAAAAAATCAAATTTTCCCCTAAACAGGTTTCTATTTTAGTTTCAGTTGCCAAAATTTTTTTTTTTTATTTATTTATTTTTACACTTTTAAAAAGTGACTGCAATTTTTTCCCGTTTGACTTTAGATATTAGATAGCTAATCTGCGATTTCCCTGTGTTGATAACCAAAATCTGTTCATGCAATTAGTTTCGGGGACTGTGGGGTTGTTGGTATCTTTCAGTCTCTGACAGTCTCTTTTATCCCATCAGCAGAGCCATTTGTGGAAGGGCTATAGCTGAGGAGAGAAAGGGTCCTCTGATAAATCAAGAAAAATAAAACAAATTATTGACTAGAACTGATAGATTAAAGGACAGTCCCAAAATACATGCAACTGTGCAACATCATTTTATATAAAATTAGCACACTCTGTAGGGCCTTGGGGGTTAAACTCGTGAGCATGACTTGAAAACAGTAAAAGCTCGTTATCATTTTGAACTCTTGAACCTTCTTCAGCTATTTATTGAACCACTATGAATAGTAGAGTGCATAGTTTATCAGTCATAATACTGATTTCTGTATCCCAAACTCCAGCTCCTCTTAATGCAGTTGATAGAAACTCAGCTCTCAGAGAAAAATCACATATAAGTTGTACTTCTTCAGACAGTATGATGTTGCCCTGAGCAGCATTAAAAGATTTAAACCCGGAAGTGAAGCTGTGAACAAGTCTTTCCCTCAGCAAGTCTGAGAGCAGCATTTTTAAGAAGGAACTGAAAGCTTTTGTGTCAGCCTCGTGGGCTAACTTGATTTGTTCCACACGCTTTAGGAATGAATGGAGACACTGTTGGTCATACTGTGAGCCTGAGGTTTTCTCACTGAAAAGATATGCATTAATTTAGCTGCTCTGAGTTCCTTTCTTCATCTTACATGTCAAGAACTTCTCATGTGCTGCTTTTAGCCCCTTAAGAAAAACCACTGTAGGGATTTGTTTTAAAGCTTCATGTATAAAACCATCGTTAATGTTGTAACACCTTGTGTTACGTTTCTGCCAGCCACGTGACATGAATGACAGGGGTCACGGACAGGGAAACTAACAAAAGAAAATCTACACCTTAATACTAAAACTAAATAAGGCCTCTGAGATCTTAAAGGTGGAGTGGAGTCATGACTCTCCACAGCCACCCACTAATTCTACTATAAAAGTAGACAAACTGAAAGAAAAAAGGCCTCAAACAAAAGTGGAGTCACTTGGTGGGGAGAAAATAAGTGCCAAAGTCTCCTTGGATTTTAAGATGCTCAAAAATAATGAGGCATTACCGAATATTTTCCAGAGTGCTTTCACTGACATTATGGTACTAAAAGGTTCACTGAAAAAATGTCTGGTTTATTTTTAGATCATCATCAATAAGGAGCCCACGAAGCCCCCTGCAGGCCACGTTGGCAGCAGCTGGATTCACTACAACATGGAGAACAGCCCTGTGAGGGGGAAAGAGGTGTGGGATGTAAAGAGACTCCTGGAGGTAAGAAATAGAGACACAAAAGAAAGATTCAGAGATCAACAAACAGATGAATATACAGTATGTTTAGGTACAGAAAATCTATGACAAACAGTGGTATTGGTTAGAGAAATAAGGAGGGAGTGGGAAATGATCTTTCACAGGGGGACTTCATCTTGTCAAAAATTGGGATAATAGTTAATTTACAAAAATTTCTTGTCAGCCTGCAGGAAGTAACATATCTTCAGACAAATGTGTAAAATATGCACTGATTTGCCATAAAACCATGACCCTCCCCACCCCCCCTCCCAATGCAATGTAATGCAATGTAATGCAAACCAGTCTGAGAGTTTCACCAAAAATTGATGTTTTACAATACTTGTGCTTTTTTTGTTGAAACTGTCAGAAAACAAGGCTGGTGTCTGAATGGTAACTTAAAGCTGCATTTTCATAATGTGACACATCAGCTGGACCGTTCAATAATATTTCACTAGTCTATCTGGTAAGAGCCCATAGAAAGTGTTTTGGGTGAGCAGATCCTCTCAAAGCATATCCGGCAGGTGACATTATGGGACAGCCAAAATGTAGTAGGCAGGCGCAACTGCCACAGTGTAAAGGACAGACATGAGCCACTTCGTAAAACAAACTGTTAGCAAAACATGATGACAGTGGAGTGAAGATATCAGTCTGCACTGCAAGGTTAACATTTTCACAGAGAACGTGTTGGATGTCTTGGTACCAGTTGATACAGTAATACAATACTCCTGTGCAAGGCTGCCCATAAGGGGGAGTAAAGGGGAATTCTTTCTGGGGCCCAGAGTCATGTAGGGGCCAATTAAGCTTTGTAAAGAGGGGGCCTATCCTAACTTTAGACCATGATTTCCTTTTATTTTAGAGCTAAATACTCAACGTTTCCTCTGAAACTGGACAATCTTTATGTTACGTTAATTTCGTGCATGGAGGGATTAGATAAAATATTTTTCACAATGTTAGACTTTGTTCAGCCATGTTAAGACCTGCAACAAGGTTTATTTTTCAGCTCAAAAGCTGCCCAGAGAGTGAATGTTCCAGCACTAATGCTGCTTATTCAATATGCATTTGTTGATGTAATTAGCCTTTTTTTATTTCGGTCAATTAATTCTCCCCTTTAAAAGCACCAGTTGGCATTGTGTTTATATTGTTGAAAAGCCCAGTTACTTTTACAATGAGGCACAACTTGTAAGGATCATGCATTCGTGGATTGAGCAACAGCTAAACCTGTTGGTGGTGCCCCGCTTATAAGACTATTGCATCTTATTGCTTAGTATTTTGTTCTACTGCTACAGGTCTGCTTCATGTTATGAAAGTAAAGAAATCATTTCATATTAACAACTATGATTTGATTGTGAGTCCTTGTGTACTTGTAAGTAATGTGAAATTGATTTATTTTAAGTTCTGCTTGTGTCTTTCAGCAATTCAGCTCGGACATCGCTGAAAATGCCTCCACTGTTTGTCTGGCTCACCTGTTCACCTACCAGGACTTCGATGAGGGCACCCTGGGTCTCGCTTATGTGGCCCCCTCCAAACCTCAGGCTCTGGGTGGTCTCTGCCCAAGACGTAAGGACACAACTTAAGCTGAAATATGACTTTGTTTGTTAAAATACTGTGCAGAGCCAGGCTCAAACTAAAGTTTTGGTGTCTGAAGCAATTTACACACTCCAGGTATACCTCTGGAGAATCGTAAACATGCGCTCTTTCTATGGCTTTAAAATAATGGTAAATGGTAAATGGACTTGAGCTTATACAGCGCTTTTCTTGTCTTTTGACTACTCAAAGCAGCTTTACAGGTCACATCTACACATTCACTCTCACATTCACTCACTGATGGTTCTGAGTTTCTGTATTAGTTACCCATCAGTATCAACGAACACTTCCCTTTCATGCCTGTTTACACGCCACTGACGCAGCAGTGGGAGAAACTTGGGGTCAAGTGTCTTTCCGAAGGACATACCACCATGTGTCGCCTTGAGCTGGGCTTGAACCTGCAACCACCCGATTACTGACCAAGCACACTATCCAACTGCGAGATCTGTGATCCAAGGGTGATCTCACACAATTTCTGTGGATAGAAATGTAAACCGATGGAGACTGATTGCAGGAGCTAAATGCTGGATGAGCCCAGACAACAAAATATTTCTGCGTTCAGCCCTTTTTGGGGGAATAAATAGTGGGGAAATTTCACTCTCAGCTGAACATAGTACAGGGTGAGGACATTTTGTTCACCCAGAAATGGGCTCAGATGATCCTAAAACTCTTGGAGTCTGGGTCTGACCAAACTCTGCTTTAAGATCTATGTAGCAGCAAAGCATTCTGTCAGCAGACCCGAAAACTTGTGAAAAAAAATCTCAAGTATTAAAAATGTGTTTTTAGTTCTTAAATGCTGAAAGGAAAACATTCACTGACTCCCTTCTTGAATATTGTCCTTTTTTTTTTTTAGCATACTACCCATCTCACTCCTCCAAAAAGCCCAGTTACCTGAACACAGGCCTGACAAGCACCAAGAACTACGGCAAAACCATCCTGACAAAGGTCTGTTTCACTTTCTTTATGAACTTCATCTCTGACAAATCTGATCTTTATATGTACTCAGTTATTGCAAGGATGTTATGCAACACTTAATCCTGCCAAGTTTGAGCTCTAAGTAGGGCAGACACACCTTGTATGTGGGTGCGATGATGAGTAATGACTTTGTATTGTGACACCTCATGTGTCAGTTTGTCACTGCTCCTCTGCAGTTTACAGTATCGTAACAAAATTCATTTAAAACTTAATGACAGTGAAGGAGTATATCAGCCAAAAGCAAAAGGGTTTTCAAACCTCAGGAACTGTATTTTTTATATTTTTTACTCAGCTGGAAGGACCAGCAACAGTCACCGTTTGTATGGGGCTGTTTAGAGTAACTTTTGAGCTCCTTATTCAGAAAAAAGTGCTTTGTCAACCTGAAAGAGGCTTAGGATTACATTCTGTATGGTGATAAGTAGAGGTATCCAAAAAAATCCTCACTGATACTACCTCTGGAGACGGAGCAAATGGGGGTCAAATTCTTCCCCTTCTTTACACCTCTGTGATGCTAAGAGAGAATCGCGGTGTCACGGGGCAGAGATGTTACGGTTTGGCTTCTGTCATCTTTAGCTCTCTTGTCCACAAAAACTGATTGGAGTATGTGCGGTGGCTCCCTGGCCCCTCACTCAAACTCAAGTAAATTAAGAAGCTTTTTTTGGTTGGAGGGGTAGCACATACACTGTAAAGCAAGAAGGGTGTGCTCTATTTACCATACATGACAGAATATTTAGACAAAAAAGAGGAACATGACATGCAGCACGGTCATGCTGTCTTCACGTTTTCTTGGTTGTGAAAGACTAAAATGGTAATTGAAATTCAAAAGTGAGTAATTGTTCCTTTTAATTCGGCGCTTCTGTTAGCTAAGCAAAAGGTGATGGGAAAGAAATTCAGATGCTTTTGAAAGCTCTTTGCTTTCTCTCAAGAGATCACTGGAAGAATTTGTTCCTAAAACACACAATTTTATTATAACAGCTCTTTATCAGCTAAATGAACATCCAAAACAATTCACAGTGTCATTACTAATATATTAGATGTTAGGTTGTTGTTTTGTGTAGTTTGTTATGGTTTGATTCAAAGATGCAAGCATTATTTTAAGATTACAGTCATTTTGTATTAAAATAATTAAACATTTCCCTACAGGAGGCAGATTTAGTGACAACTCATGAATTGGGCCACAACTTTGGAGCTGAACACGATCCTGACAACATACCGTACTGTGCTCCCAGTGATGACAGCGGGGGGAAGTTTGTTATGTACCCCATTGCTGTGAGCGGAGACCACGTCAACAACAAGGTACAGTCCAGAACAGTGATAAAGGGATGGACTGTGTTTAACAAAAATATTTAGAAAGACCCAAGGGAAGCTTTTATATCCTGTAGTTGTCAGGTATATAAACAGAGAGTTCATGGTGGGCAGTGAGGCTGAAAGTGTGAACAGTGTTGAGCTGCTTGATCTACAGAGTGTTGGATGAATGTGAGTCACAGTTCCTGTGAGATATGACAGTTTATGTACTGTACCTCATTCATGTCTGCTTTATCAGTATATAAGTATGTTGATGCAGATCAGCGTTAAAATCGCTGATATTACTCATTCTTGGCTTTAGACTTGACCCCTACAAAAGATTTTCCTTTATTAGAGCACCCTCGAGGGTCTTTCAGGTTGTTTTGGCTTAAGAGACCCCTCTGGACAGGCAGTACGTCTTTGCTGATCTTGTATGGACCTTTAATAAGTTACGTTTTCTTGTCATTGTCTTGATCTCACATGTCTAACACACTGATAAGAATTAATTTTGGTGTGGAAAAATAAGAGTCTTTTTAAATGCCTCACCTGGCAAGGTCCTGTGGCAGGCTGATAAAACATAAAAAACTGAAAGTTCTCTGAGAGCACAGACCACTACCAAGGTATTTCTGACATTGTTAGCAGAGTTAATAGTGAAAATGTACTGCTGTATTGTACCCTGACACACCAGATGGACTGTTCAATATATTTCACTAGTCCATCGGGGAAAGAGCCCATAGAAAGAGTTTGGGCAAAACCTTTCAGAAGCATATCCAGGGTGTAATTGGACGAGCGTTCAGTCAGTCACATTCATTATGTGCCAATTGGATAATGCACCACTGCCATGGTGTCAAAGACAGAACTTGAGCCACTTCGTAAAACAAACTGTTGGCAAAACATGTCAGAAGTGGAGTGGAAATATCCTTTCTATTGAGAAATGCTCCCTGTGTTTTTGTTTGGTTTTCATTTGATAAAGAAAAGAGGTCCAGATCTGATACATCTGCCAGTCAACATTTATGCTCATCTCTGTATGAGCAGTCCCTTCCTGCTGTAGTCAGGCTTGTAGCTCCCATCTCTTCCAGCTCTAAAGGACGCTGATTAGGCTGTGCCACTTTGGGTCGAGCACAATTATTGTAGATTGGAGCCTGGCAAAATGGATCTGCCTGATTACAAATACGAGTCAGGTTGATCCATCTGCACTGCAAGGTTAGCCTTATTGTTCAATGTTAACAAATCCTTTGATAAAAGTCTTGAATCCACCTCCATCACCACCAAAATCTAATCAGTTCTCCCTGGTGCCATGAACTACATTACCTTAACATTTTTATCAAAGTCTGTAAAGATCTTTAATAATTAGAGAAAATGTCAACCGATCCTTAAGAAAATCCTGAATTTGCATCCATATTCAAATCAATCAGTCTTTATTAGTATAGCACCAATTCATAACAAGTTTTATGTCAAGACACTTTACAATAGAGCAGGCTTAAGACAAACTTTTCATTTTATAGATACACCTATAGCACATATACATAAGATACACATATATACACATAGATCACTACCAAACTCACTTTTTCCTTGTGTCATGACCAGCAGACCGTGAAATTTACGTCAAATCACTTGAGAACTTTTTGATTTTTCTTGCACATAGTCAATGAAACGAACAAATGGGCAGCATAATCATATACCTCCTTGGTGAAGGTAAATAACTTCAGAGGCATCATAATCAATGATTGTGTAAAAGTATTTATTTTAGTCTTTGTCTATAACCAGCTAAAACTCCTAACAGGAGCTTACAGTAAAATCATAATTCAGACTAGAGTGTATTTTTAAAACGTGTTTACAGGCCATACATTTTGTTTTGTGAGAGTAAACTAATGTTTCGTTTTTAAGTGAATTATGAGCTCATTGCAGGCAAAAGCTCCATTGGTTTATTATATTTTTTACGTCATTTATGCAGCTATTTTGGTTAATCGTATCTTTTTCTCTGTTGGATTTTATCTGAACAGTCATCCTTATTCACATAACTTAACAGCGATGAGTGCAAAGCATGCCAGAACACTCAATATTTACCCGTATTTATCTTGTCCCTCCCTCTTCAAGCGTTTCTCCAACTGCAGCAAGATCTCGGTAGGAAAGACGTTACGATTCAAGGCCCCTGCGTGCTTCAAGGAGAGAAACAGTAGAGTGTGTGGAAACTCCAGAGTGGAGGAGGGGGAGGAGTGTGACCCTGGGCTACTCCACCTCAATGACGACCTCTGCTGCTCCTCAGACTGTAAATTCAAACCCACCGCACAGTGCAGGTATGAATTAAATGTAATAAAACACAATTGCTTGGTCAAAAATGTGTTTCATTGATCTCCAGATGGTAAAAAATACTTGTGGTCTATGAGTCACACGTGCTGTATCTCCTTCTCCCTCCACAGTGACAGAAACAGCCCCTGCTGTCGGGGTTGCAAGTTTGAGCTGGCAGGAACAAGGTGCCAGGAGCCCATCAGTGCTACCTGTAAAGGCATTTCATCATGCACAGGTGAGTGCCCCCTGCTGGTGATTCAGAAGAACTGCAGCAATTACTAATCTAGCTATATAGCTGCTTGCTTTAGTAATAAGTACATGTTATAGAAAGAATCTGAAGTTATGTCATGCAGCATTACATATTAATCTTAAATGGCTATATTAAAGAGCATCAAAGCATACCAAACAATTGAGTTGGGGGTAATTAAAGAAAGCATGATGTTTTTAAAATTATTTCTGCAGTGGAACAAAAATAAAGAAAATGGGGGACAGACTACAACTGCTGATCAGTCAAAGTTAATCTTTAGTGGAGCTGTGAACAAAGGCCAAAGTAGATTGATGTTTTTTTAAGCTGTGTAATTTGATCGATCTCGAACACTAAAAATGTTACTATAACTTTGAAGGTTGTTCCCAATGTTATTTTAGTTCTTAGCTTCTGGTGTTTCAGATCCTGCGTCCTTCCACTTCAGAACTTCTCTTGAGCTCTTACAGATTTTTAAAATTTTAATTCAAGCAAAATGTAAGCAAACACTCAGTCCAAACACAAAACCTTAGATGAAAATAGTGGTGGTTCATTGTGTTTATAAGAGAGCCCTGAGGTGCTAGTTCACACGGATTGATGTATGTCAGTCCGTGTATCTTTCATTCTTTTCACTTCCAATTGACAGTCAAAATCAAAAAAGGCTCAGGTTAAACATAGAAAATGGATTAACGGGCCACAGGATCAACTTTGATTTTAACATTTAAACACCCTTTTCTAGCTGTGTGTTCCCTTAGCAGAAAATACACACAAAGCCCCGGAAAAATACCTCAGGTCCCCAATGCTCTCATCTAAACATAACCCTTCTGTTTGTTTTTGGAGAACATTCGTGGCAAACTCAAGTTGTAAATGTTATTGTAGTGCAACATACTGCTCAGCCAACAAATAGACACATCCTATTTTATCATTCAGAAAGTACATTACTCTATTTAGCTTCGTTTTGGTCTGAAACTCAGTTTCCTCGATAGTTCCTTTTTCATTTTCCTCATTTCCTATTTCCACTCCCCTCTTGTTTCTCTATAAGCCATTCAGTCATCAAGAATGAACCGTGTCAGGTCGCTAGTTAAACAAACCAGGCAATGATTTCAAGATGGCGCCTACAACCCAATGCAACTTCGTTTTACATCATCATTACATCTTCCATTGATATATTAAAAAGCAACAACTGTTTACATTTTCCTCTTCTTTTAGGCAACAGCAGCCAGTGTCCTCCTCCTGAAAACGCTGCAGACAACACAGTATGTGTGGACAATGGCCGATGCCACAATGGAGAGTGCAACCCTTTCTGTGAAGCTATGCAAAACCTTCAGTCCTGCGCCTGCAATGGTAAAAAAAAAAAATGTTAAATTGTGTGGGGAAAATATAAAGGACTAAAGCTTCTATTTAATTGTCTGACGTGTTGTGATATTAAACTGCTGATCTAAAGATTAGATCTGAGGCAGGGTTATGTTTTTTCTTTAATAGTGATTTTTAGCATGTTTTTTATCACATTTAACAATTAGCATTTTAGTATCTTTATAGTTTTTGTCTAATATCAAATCGTGTCTTTTCATGTTATTTTTTTGCCCATTCCTTTTCTAATTTTCTTTTTTAATTTCATTTCATGGTTTTATAATTTTAGTCTTGTCTCCTGAGTTTCTTAATTTTTCTATCTTGCATTTGTAACTCAAGATAATGTTTCGTCAGTAGTCTGTGGCTTTTTTCAGGGCCCCCTTTTAATGTGTGTGTGTTGAATTTAAGTTTGGGGGGCGATTTTGTATTTTATTTTTCACTTATCTTTGTTTTAGGTGCTTGGTGCTACACTATTTTATATGAAAAGTGCTGTAAATAATATTGATTGATTTTAAATGTTGTGACCCACAACCCCCGAACTAGGACTCCAAAGCCTCACATATTGCATCTGCAAAGAACAGCTGACCCCTATGTGCAAAACTGTATTTTAAAGATATTTTTGACTTATTACCCACATCTTTTCATAAATCTTATTAACTGTGGTTTTATTCAAAAACAACCAATTTTCTAAATTAATTTTTATATTAATAATAGTAATAATATATTAATATTGGGTCAAAGACACCAATTTAGATCATGTATTATTTTTAGTGTTTTTTGGAAAGCTTCTGCAACTAGTGATCTAAGCTGCATCCTGGACAAACAATGGACAATCTATCTTTTTTAAAAATTTTAGTTATTTGTATAATTTTGGTCTGATTGTTACACAGTGTCATCTTTTTACACTGAAATATTTAGTAATGTGCTTTTTTGTACATCATTTGCTACGAAAGAAAACGTTTCCAAATATTTTTATTCTTTATTTTTATATTTTAGGTCAACTCCAAGAACTGCATGTCTTGTGGATGTAAAAATTACACCAAGAAATTCACCAAGAAATAGACTTACTGTATGAAATCTGTTAAAAAATTGAAGCAAGTTTTTGTTTTTGACTTGTATCTTAATTTTTTTTTTTTATTGC
Organism: Cetoscarus ocellatus; assembly: GCA_037902135.1. Lineage (NCBI taxonomy): Eukaryota > Metazoa > Chordata > Actinopteri > Labriformes > Labridae > Cetoscarus > Cetoscarus ocellatus. The sequence goes on along the minus strand of JBAMNC010000801.1, from coordinate 615,757 downwards.
ATCCTGCATTTTAAGGATTGTTATGACTATTTAGGATTTATATTCCATTGATGACACAGTTAAATGCCATTGATGTGGCTTCCTCCTCTGTTTGCAGAGACAGAGGACTCGTGCAAAGTGTGCTGCAGAGGAAAAGATGGCACCTGCTCTCCCTTTGTTCAGGAAAATGGCAGCTTCCTTTTCCTCCGCAAAGGGAAACCCTGCACCGTGGGCTTTTGTGACGAGGGGGTGAGTCTCTGTATCTTTTAGTTATTGTTATTTTCTATGCTCAGGACTCCAGCTGTGATCCTATCATGTTCCCATCATTGTTTTAAAGGCCTTAGGGAGTTGTCTATTATTTACATGAGATATGGCTTTATCTTTCTGCTGAGAAAGTGTTCTAGTCCCTCTCTCTGTAACACAGGGAAAGTGCATGAAGCAGGTGCAGGACGTGATAGAGAGGTTATGGGATTTCATCGACAAGCTGGACATCAACACATTTGGTATGCTCAACAGGCACCTTTTAAATCTCTTTTCTGCATGTGAAAATGTTTCTAAGATGGTCGTAATTTTGTCGTTCTGTTTTGTTTTTACCTCGATCTTCTATGTCAAAACCCATCAGGGAAGTTTCTGGCTGATAACATTGTGGGTTCTGTGGTCGTGTTCTCCCTTATCTTCTGGATTCCTCTAAGTATCCTGGTTCACTTTGTGGTAAGAAACAGATAAACATCGACTTACACTACTTACAAGTGCATCTCTTACCATCCCAAACTGAATTCCTGCCCTATTTTTGTCCTTTTTTTTACTTTTTGCAGGACAAGCGACTTGACCAGCAGTACGAGGAAAGCACAAAGTCCATCTACTACCCTCCAAGTGTAAGTTTCTCTTTCCCTGGATATATTGAATTACTTTGCACTAGCCTTGCTGCCACACTAACCAAACTAATACTGATCCACTTGCTTTCTATTTCATCATACTGACATCTTTAATAACAAGGAGTAGAGATGGAAGCATGAAGGTTAAATGTGCAGGTCACATTTGGTCACCTCTAAAATAAAGTTAAACACAATCCTTTAATGAGGGAAATAGACAAGATTACTAGCAATCTAACAAAATGTGTAAAATACTTTTGTGACCGTGTTGAAAAAAAATATGTAGCAATGAAACAAACATGAGAAAAAAGTCTGTTTTTAATTAATTTTTTCAATGGAAAGAACAGAAGTTGGTCTCACTTTAAAATGCAAAACTCATTTTATTAAATCCATTTGGAGAAGTGATGCTGTCATGTTTTTGTACATCTTACCTGGAACCCTTAATGCAGCCATAAACAGTAGAGAAGTCATTTGTAGTCATGTTCTCCTTTGTTGTTTGCAAGTTTTAGTAAAAAAATTCAAAGTGCTTTTCAAAAAGAAAATTGCATATGGACTCAACAGCTGCGTGTTTCAACTTCTTGTGTCTTTGACGGCATACAGGGTACAAATAATGTTACTGTGGGTGTGAGTGAGTGGAGTTTAGCCATTGAGTGGCAGAAAGCACAAACTAGTAACAGGAATAAGTATGAAGCAAGCAGTGAAAGGCTTTAATTCACATGAAAGGCTTTTTGTTTTTAGTTATTTTTATTTTTTTGTTAATAATTAAAGATGATCTTGAAATATTACAAAAATGTTTGGGTGAGGTTACAAATATAAAGCCACAGGTCAAAGCTGTGATTTTACAGCATCCCATGTTGGTATGAAAGAATGTATCATATCGCAGAGCTTACATGCCTTCAGTCAGAGCCCCAGTTCATCTTATTCCCTTATGTTTTTATCTCAGTTTTAGCTAATCAATCTTAAACCCTAACCCTAACCCTAAAATGATACAGCATCTGAAGAGAACAGGTCATGTTTTTTAGGCTTGTGCATGAAACCTCAGGAAGTAGGATTAATGTGGCTAGTTTTTAGCAGACTATGAAAAAAAAGTTGTAAAGTCCAAAGATATTAACAACAAATTAAATACATTCATACAATCAATATTTCTATGGCTAAACTCTTGTGTGATGTCCACTAATCGTTTATGATGTAAAAGTGTCCAACCTCAATGACTGTTCTTGTCTGTTACACTGAGTTTTGGATTCGCAGTCACATTAGAAGCAACAACAGTTTGAGCAAGTTTTATAGTGTGAAAAGGGCCTAAAAAGAGTAGAGCTTTGTCCACAGGGGGCGCCAAACTCAACAGAAGGAGAAAGTTTCTTGCAGGCTTTAAATTTAAAAAAACATACAGAGCTCATCCCTATACTCAGAGTTCTAACTTGGCTTACTGTTTGAAAATAAAAGTAAAACATGTTTTTCTTTAATCTGAAATTACTCCTTAAGTTAGAAGGTGTTGGAATAGAAAATACTCATTCTACTTCTGCATTAAAAAGCCGTAGTTCTCCTTGTCCATGCCAGTGGTTCTCAAATGGTGTGACAAGTCTCTGTGTGCCTTGGAAATTTGTACATCCATGAGGTATTAAAACAACTTAACAACATGTAATAAATAATTTCAAATGTACTGTAAATTTAAAATGTTGAACTTTTTTGTTGATAATTTTATCAGTAATACAGCAGCTTGTTGTATTTTTTTATATTTCAGGCACTTGTAGATACAGATAATTAAGTAGAATAGATGCTAGTACATGCATTAAAAAGGCTGTTTTGAATGGGTATGAATAAGATGTACCTTTAGATTTTGGTTTGATATGAGGTGTGCCTTGGTCAAAAATAGGCTGACATCCACTGGTCTTTGGCATTCAAAAGCACAGTTTACAACGAACACGGTGCACATTTTATGAAACCGTAGAACTTTTTTAGGAAACACAACATGTAAATATTAAGTAGGGATTTATAAAACTTAACCTGAGGCGGTTGGCCATTCAGCAAAAAGGGCCTCACTGTCAATGTTGGGCTAAAAATGACCTGTCCATCCCTCTTTGCCTTGGCCCCTCTCCGTTCTCGTTGGAACTGCAGCAGATGGTGGAAGTTTGTAGTAGAGCTCCCGCCATAGGTGAGTGCGTGTGCCATGCTTTGGTGTTGCGATGCGTTGCCATTAAGTCCATGATGATGCATGGTAGGTGGCCCACGTTTGGGATACTCCTGCGGTCGTGCATTCCTTGATGTAATCTCTGATCTGATAGTCAACCCGAAAACTCTCTTTAAGTGTTATAAGTCAGATCATTGGTTTATTGTGACTGAGCAACTGCGGGTTTGTTCTTCTGTAGAGTCGCATCTGATCGGAAATTACCCCAAGAAAGCACAACTGCAGTATCTGAGTATTCAAACAGAGAGAGGACTGAATAGGTTGCACCTTGTTGTCTTTTGTGAAGATCTGAGGCAGTGTGTGTTGACGTTTTTAAGTTTGCATCTGCTGCTGTTCAGAGCTGCAACATTAGGAGGGTTTTTGTCCTTTAGGTGATTGCTTTCATTCACCTTTTTGTCTTTTTGTAACAGCTGTCTGCTCTGTGTTTAGTTTCATGAAAGCTTTGATTGGAAAAACTGAGGGCACATTCCTCTATATGTGTTTCTCACAGCAGACATTTCCTCTTGTGGATTCAGCGCAGGTACAGGAGAGATGTTAAAGGGATAGTTTGGTGTTTTTATAGTTGGGTTATAAGAGATATCTGTCAACAGTAAATACATTAGACACATGAACTGGACGTCTCTGCCCCTGTAAAGTAGGAATGGGCCAAAAGGCCAGGCTGTACCTTGCTGCAGATGGGGTCAAACTCTCTGAGTAATTTTTAGGGGAAAGCAAACAAATAAAAGCAGCACTGGGATGATTTAACATTGCTAGACACATTTACAACACTTCACTTCAACACCAGCAAGTTTTGATTTGTTTCTACTTGAGCACACAGCATAGCCAGTGTGTCCCAATGCCTTGAGCGAAGAAGTAGTAAAAAGGGCTGGTCACCCTTAAAAAGCAACTGTGTCCAATTAAGTGTACGACCACCACGGTGCTGTTTTTACTATTTGTTTTCACTAAATCAAACAGAGCTTTTGGCCCCATATACAGCAATGTACTGCCTATTTTCATGGTCCTGTCTCTCTTTAAAGGGGCAGAGCTGACCAGAGTCACTGTGGCCAATGGATGTGCCGCTGACATGAACCTCATGTAACCTCACTTAAAAGATAAAAGTATTCCTTTAAAATAAATAATGGCATGCATCAATTTAGGTGAGCCAGCATGTACAATTTTATGGCCCTTGTTCTACTTAATGGACTGCAGCCATTATTAAAATTGAAATAATTTTTAAATAGAGAAAAATGTCCACTGTGAGAAATGTTTTCCTAACTCATTCCCACTTTTTAAGGTGGGCTATAACATTAGATAACTCTTGACTCTTCTCTTAAGGTTAAATACAAAAGGATTAACAATTTTGATTAAAAGTTTTTGCACACTGAGTCCACTTTTTCAGAGGTAGCTTTGGAACCCATAGAAGATCACATGACACAAACTTTGATGTATTTACTTTCTTTTCTTTATCAAAGGAAGAAGAGAGAGGCAAACACTTCGTGGAACTGTCAAGCAGCAAAGATGATTTATTGTTCTTTCACTCCTTTAAAAAGAAAAAGAAAACACTTGGTCTGCTCGGTGCAGATAGAGCTTTTAAGAAACCACAGACTAATGTGTCAAAAGGATGCTTAAAAAAGCTTTTCAGACTAGGAACTTGTTTTTAAATTCAGCGAAAACTAGTTTTTAAGTTTGGTCTGTCCTGCCTTATGTGGTTGTGAGCACAAATTTGAAGGGGTGAAATCCACAGAATAAGCACTGCACAGTAAAGTTAAGTTTAAGTGTGAGGGACAGAGAGAAGAAAGGGAGCTGCAGCCACAGCTTTCATCACATCTGTCTTTCTGAATCATCAAAAATAATCAAAAATGACTAACAGATGCCAAAAAGGCAGAAAACTGAACCTGCTCTGAAAAAAGGATGGATATAGAGTGGTGCAGGAATGATTAGCATCTTCCAGGTTCTCAAAACTGAAAGTATATGGGATTTTAAAAAACTCTTGGGATAAATACCTAGATTAGGCTTGTGCTTAATATATGCAGGATGTAAACACAACAAATATGCTGGGAACCACAATACAGGCATTTCTGAATATTTTCAGTAAACAAGAATTCATACACCATGGCCACAGTCATGAGGACCAGCTTGATCAGGTTGTTTTATCATGAGGAAATTCTCAAACAAGAGGTCACAACATTTGAAGTAAAACATTGGAAGTATTGTAACTAAGATGAACAGCCATGTTGTAGTTCCATAGTTGATCAATAATAATCTTTTACTCTCGCTGATTATGTTTAAGCTTAAAAACTCATGAAATTTAAATTCATTCATCAAAATTATTTCAAAGAAAAAACAAGTTTGACACAGACCTTACAAGCAGCAATCATCCAAGTTCGAAGAGAAAAATCCCATCAGCTTTTAGTCCAGAGAAGCAGCATGATACGAACTTTCATGTTGGCTTACAAAAATACGTCATTCCTGCACCACTCTGAGTTTTGGAGTCATTATGCAGATATGACTGGATCTACATTAGATTGTATTTCCTTTCAAATGTGACCATTTGGGATGAATAAAATGGACTCAGTGTGCAAAGGACGTACGTTTACATTTTAAACTTGTGATATAAGAAGCGTTTTCTGCTGGAGCAGAGTAGATGATAAGGAGAATGTTTCCCTCCTCAGTCATAGAGGCTCGGTTCCCACACGCCTCGGTCTCACTTCTTTTTCTTGCTCTTCAGAGTCAAGAAATGCTGAGCAGCCTCGGGCAAGCACCAATGCGCATCGTCAAGCCTCAACCTCCCTCCTCCTCCGGCGGCCGGACCGCGCCCTCCTCCCTCCACCATCAGCCTCAGCTGCAGCAGAGCCAGGCCGCCGATCCTCTCGGGGCCAGCAACAGCAGCAGTACCCAGGCCCCCGGCCCGAGCTACGTCCCCACCCCGGACAGCGCAGGGGGCCCTCGGATGGCCACCATCCAGGAGGACACCAGCAGCGACTCTCACCAGGGAGAGGAGGGCCTGTCGGACGATTTCACAACCGCAGGAGCCTCCTCGTCGGCTACGAAATCCTCCTACGAGGATCTGACAGAACAGACCCCGTCAACAAGGGACCGGCGGCGCCTCAAGAGGCAGGAGTGCATTGACACGAAAGAGACTGAGTGCTGAGAACAAATATTCACACCGTTATATGTTTTAGGGAACATGCTAATTCACACTGCGTCATATCTTTTACTCTTTTTTCTTGTTGCAAATCAGTGACTGCAAGTGTTCAATAAGAAAAACACTCAGATTCAGACCCCCTTATTTAGTGAATTTGTTTTTGCAGTCGTCCCAAAACAAACGTAGATTTGCAAAACAGCATCAGACGGGAGTATCTCTAAGACTATAGTTGCTCACTGGCACTTTGGCACCCCTCTGTTGCAAACTTGACTAATCAGAGACTTGAGGTTCTCCAAGGATCATAAGTAAATCAAATCAGGTGCACAGATAGCTATACTTTATTGGTGCTAAAGGAGATTCAAGTTGGTGGTATATCTGATCAGTCTAACTCATTTTACTTTCTACAGATAAATCATGAGCTGTCCAAAATCCCTGTAACTTCAGTGGAATGAGTTCATGTTGTAGTTTCCCCCGTTCAAAAGAGAGCCGTGCTTTTTTTTAACTTTAGGGTCCAGGATGAAAGATTGTTGTGGAACAAAATCTGCAGTGGACCAGCCTCCCGAATGTGGAGATAAAATAGCAAAATGTTCTGTGAATATTCAACTAATTTTAGTCAATGAAAGAGTTTTTTGTCAAAACTAATGAGCTGTGATTGTGTATTTGAAGTGTCGTGTTAACAGCTTCAGCTTGCCTCTCCGTAAAAAGCTCATGCAATCAGTACTGTCTCTAGAGTAATGCAGCCTCACCTGTTTGCTCCACTAACACTTTAATGATTTATTGATGTTGCTGTGATTTAATTTACATGAAAGGAAATAGTGCGGCATTTAAGCAGCCAACACTGTCCACCTTATGACATGAAACTGTCATAACTGAACTTGAAGTTGCTTTTCACTACACTGGAAATCTGAAGGAACATGTTGTTATTGAGGGGGGATGAAGTGGTGGTCTGTATCAGTGTTTCAGGGTTATCTGTCATGGCTGATCCCTGTTTGAAACAACACGGTGCCTTTTCTGATTTTGAGCCTCACTATCAAAACCTGTTTCTGCACAAAAAGGTGGAAATATCCCAGTGGACGAACACGACAATCCTTAATGTTAAAGGGAACCACCTGAGGCTCTCAAATGTTATTTTATCTCTTTTTTTTCTATCTTTGTGCCAATGCGAGTCCAGCCTTTGTGTCTTATTTAATGCTGTCTCGCCACTGTTGCCTGCTGTGTCACGTTATTGTAAAATGTGTATTTAAGTGTAGGTCAGAACAGAAAGTAGGTTGTGTGGCTAACATTGACTCTACTGGATAGATGTAAACTGTTACACAACTGTGTCATCGTATGTATGTTTTTAATGTGTATATGCTTTTTTAAAGTTTCCAGCTTGTATCAAAAACACTTCTTAAATAAAAAAAATCTTTATTGTGCTTCAAACATGAATTCACAGACTAGTGTTTGGCATGATGGAACACAAATCATTTTTGTGGGTTTATGTCAGACAGTAAATCAATAAGAAGAACAACACATTGCAACAGAACAAAGTTTACTTCTCTGTAGGAAATGTAGCCCTGCAGGACCTTGAACAAAGATGCCCTCCAAAGTTTTTACGTCCTCATTGGTCACAGAGGAGGCTGCTTTCAGGGCTCTTGGCATCAACGTCCCCCCAGTACGGCAGGATAAAAGGCATATCAGCCACGCGAGGCTCCAGCAGCTCCCAAAGGTGCTGAGCCACAAACTGGTTTCCCTTCTCTGAGAGGTGCAGCCCATCAGATAGGTAGACTGTGTAGTCCTATCAAACAGGACAAAATTGGAAATATGATGTATTTGGAGAACAGAATACCAGTCTGGTCACATTCAGTTGGTAGCGTTCATTTGTTTCATCTTCAGAAAAGGTCAGGACAGCATTTTGATTTTTATTGACAGTGTGTGGTGTATTATTGAAGGGTTGCTGCATGTGATTCAAAATCAAATCTAAGACTCTTAATAAGAAAATACAAATTTTCAGTGCTTAATTTTTTTATACCACCTGTCATAAAAACAAGAAAACGTGAATATTTTGAAAACATTTCAAAAACTTGTTTAAAACTGAAAATGTAGGTATTGGACATACATTTTGAACAGAAATTAGGAATTTCAGACTAAATTCACCTTTTTATACACAAATTTGAGCGGCTCAGCTTCTCTGAAAAGTCAGAAATTAATCAAGCATAAAATTCAAGAACTAAAACTCATTTTTCTGTTCAGGAATACAAGTAAATAACTCGAATTTGACATCTTAATTAAGAACCAATAATTAGATTTTTTCTGTTTTATAAACAGCAGTTAAAAAAAATTCATGGATAACAATAATTACATTTTAGCACTAAAAATAACATTTCAGTTAAAGAGCTGATACATACAGAAGCCCTTGAAGGACATGATTTTGCACATTTTTCTAACACTGTTTTCTCATCATAAGTTAATTTCAGTTGTTTCCTCGAGATCTCAACTTATTTATGTTGTTATCTCTGGATAACCAAGCTTGTTTTCCCGAGAAAATGTGAAAGATCATTTTCTCGAGATAATGGGATAATCTTTCACATTACATTGTCTCGGGAAAACAAGTTTGGTTATCCCGAGATGACGGCATAAATAAGTCGAGATCTTGAGAAAACGGTGTTAGAAAAATGTGCAAAATCATGTCCTTCAAGGGCTTCCATAGATACATACTGGTGTATCAACATTACAGAAACATAAAAATGATTTTGGTGATTTCCAACACTGTTAATTTAGGACAGCTGTGGCATAAACATTACATTAGTCTAAGAAATTTGTTTAGCACTGTGTATAATTTCAACCCTTCTGATTGTGTTTAAAAGCTGTTTGGAATGTATCGCAGTAAGTCTCCTAACATTTTACATTTTAAAACCAAATTTCCTTGAAGTGGCCAAATTGTTCTTCTTCCCTGTCCTTCTCTTTATGCAGCATATATTAGAGCGGTGAAATTAACTGCAGTTTTATTGTTATCACAATATGAGCCTTTGCGATTGAAACAGTTTGAATTTATCTCGATAAATTATATTTAATGTGTTTCTGGTGTAACTGCTCTGCTCTAATGCCTTTTTAATGCCTTAAGGTGAAACTAAATTTGGCTATTAGCTACCTTAATCTGTATTTGTGTTATTTTAGGGGTTAAAAGTATTTTTTTTAATTTATTCTAGATTTAGAGGAAGCCCTGAAATTATATTCAGGTCAATTGTCTAGCCTAGTTGTAACATGTATTTTTTTTTCACTTTTTTGCTTCATTTTGTATTTTTTTAGTCAATCTTTTTAAACATCTATTTTTTTAAGTATTTTAGATTTTTATTCATTCCATTGATTCTTGGCTTTACTGCTTTGCCTTTTCTCTTGGTTCTCATTTGATTTTACTGTTTCTTTTAATTTAGCTATACTGGTGTGCATTAGTCTCCTAATCTCCTTTGACATCCTAGCTACTATAATTATTTTTACAATGGAAAACTGCTTATCAAATAAACCTCTGCTGAGTGGTTATTAACTAAGTATGAGTAAAGGAAAATCAATAATTATTTCAATGATTATTGGCATTGTTATTTTTTATTCTTTTTGTCTCCCTTCGTGTGAAGCACTTCCAACTGTAATTGAATTTGTATGAAATGTGCAACATAAATTAAGTTTGATTGATTGAAGCATGTTAAGGGGCTATTTTGCTTTATTACCTCTGCCAAGGAGGTTATTTTTTTGTCAGCGTATGTTTGTTTGTTATCAAGATTACGCAAAAACTACAGGACGGATTTTGCTGAAATTTTCAGATGTTGGTAACGGCCCAACTTAAAAATGATTAGATTTTGGTGTGCCCTGAGATTTTGGCTGATATTAGGTGTGCCTCAAGGGAAAAAAGTGTGAAAAACATAGTTTTAAAGAAATTTAAGTCATAGCAACCTGTCCATCTTTCTGCATGAGTGTCCAGAGGTCCAGGACGTCTGAACCACACTGACCGGCAGCCTGGACACACGCCTCAGCATACTGCCCCGTGACAGCATTGTGTCGATTGAGAGAGCATCCTGTAAATACAAAAGGACAGGAATGGGGTTAGGTACTGTTTTTTGTTTTTTTTTCTAAATTGATACTTTTATAACTGCTTGTGCATCACCAGGTCCTGAAACAACACTAAAATCAAAGAAAGTAAGTGAGGTTTCCTCTTGTCTTGGCCCATGTGATAACGCCTCTGCTTCTTGAGCTGAATGGCAGCACTGGACAGCTCACTGAGCAAAGGCACAGAGGGCTCAGGTACTGGATGTGTTGCTCCCACATTGGCGCTTGATCTCAGTATCTGTCTGTGGGTGTGAGGTCTATGAATGGGTGCAGTGTGACAATACAAGTACAAAAGGTAATACAAATATTTTGAATGAGTGCTACCTTTCAAAATGCACTCCTTCTCCCAGGCTGGTTCATGAAGAGGAGGAGGGGTGATGAAGATGACTCTGTCTGCTGACACTCCAGCCGAAGACAGAAACCTGGAGATCTCCTTCAGGTTCTCTGAGTACTCCTGCAGGGGAACATGCTGTTGGGCGTTCTGATCTGCAGGGCAGGAGGAGACAAAACGACTACGAGTAGGGCTGGAAGACATATCAAGTTTTTGAAAATATTGATATACTTTCAAACATGATAAGTTTATTGTTTTTATTGATGTGGTGGCTGATGTGCAACAACAGCATTAAGTGAGCTGATATTTTGCATAGTTCTCCTGACTGTGTGTTCTGTCCTCCATGCTTCTTTCCACTATGCAAAAGCAAAATGTACAAACACAAAACAGCCCACCCCAAACACTGCTCATGAACAACAGTCCTGTCTGCAGCGCCAACAGTGCAGGGAAGAACTGAAGGAGCAGGCTGGATGGTTAAATGAAAAATTATAGCTCTATGATTTGTGTTCAAGATTCAGATGACGGGCATAATTGTGTTGCTTTTGCTGAGAATGTCGAAACTAGTGGCAAAAAAAGATACTTTGAGGATGTTTGAACATTAGCACCACAAAGAGCAATATGATGATCATGTAAAGTGGTGAGCTGCAGCCCCAAACCCCAAGCTTTTGTAGCCCTCTGCATCAAAACAATCCTACCTTATGCTTTTAATTTTAAGAATCAGTTAAGTAGAAAAAGTATCGAGATATAAATCGAATATTGCCATTTAGCTAAAAAAAATAATCCTCTCAACTCCACTGGATCACAGGCGCCCCCAAGGAGTAATGCTCACATTATTCACTTTTATCTCTTGAACTGTAGTACAGATCCATATGGGGGGACTGTGTTTGGTGGCTCGCTCATTTGTCACTCTACGGAGGACTTCAGGTCAAATGTGCCACATGTCAATATTTTAATCCAGTCATGAAGTGAAGTGTTTTCTCTTTTGTTGGAAACTTTAATAGTTTATTTTATTATTATTTATCTTGTTACATTTTCATGATGAAAAACACAATAGTCATATAATTAGACATCCATTTTAAACATTAGAGAAAGTGATAATTTCCTGTCAGTTTATTGACCAATCACATTCTCCCAACTTCTATGTCTTTTGTTTTCTTAATGGTAACGTCCAATCAGGAGCAGCCAGAAAGATAGCTGAGAAAAGATAGTTACCTGTCAGTTCCTAATGGTTTTTTAAGTAAATGTAATTTGATTGTAATGTTTGAGGCAGAAAATGCCTCCAAGAGTGGCACAAAAGACAATAAATGAAAAAAATGTCTGGAGGAATGAATGTAAAAATGAAAGTACTTTGTTTTTTCTCCTTATTTTCAAGGCTTTAGGGAACCATATTCAATTGGGAAGGCTTGTTCATCATTGATTTCTTTTCATTTTTGTCCGGTGTTGTTGAATCTAAATTCCAATTTTAATTTTTGTTATGTTGCTTACGACACACAACTTTTTTTATAAATAAATCTGACAATGTTGCAGCATAAATGTTCTGATAACCCAGGTTGTCCTGCAAAAAGGGTGTCTTTAACTTGACCGTGCTTGAAAGAATTGAGGTTTTACATGCATTATTGCAAGAAAATCCAGTCAGACTAAAAGATGACAGAAAATGGCTTGGAGTTGCAAGGGTTAACATTGCAGTGCAGTTGGATCCAGATGATGAAATGTCTGTAATCAGACAGATCCTCCTGAAATATACTGAACGGCCTTTATTGTGTGTTTTGGCCCAAATCATCCAGTCCTAATTACCAGAGACAGTATTGTTAATTTGTTTCAGATGAACAAACTGGATGATTCCTAGAGGCCAAAACATTTGCTTATAAATCAGTTGAGTTTTTAAGCAAGAAATAAACTGTTAAAGATCAGAAACATACCTCCTTACTGCAGGTTTTACACGAGAATATAAGTCTGTACCTTCCAGTGCACTGTCATTGGCTCCAAAGAAAACAGTGACAGCAGATATGTTGTTTTCTGCTGCTGAGTTTTGGCAGCTGATGAGACGAGGAAGGATGATCTTTGCCCATCTGGAGTTGTAGCCCGACAGTCCTCTGTTTACTACATCACACTTCCTGCAAAGTATCCATTAAATACTATTATTATTATATAATTATTGTTATTATTCTTTTAGCATTATATTCAATTGCACGTCAGTTTGATCCCTTTATTACATGTACAAATGAAACTTATATTATAAGCATCTTCGGAAGAACCTCGTCCAACACTAATTTTAAAAGTGAAGGTGAGGAAATGACCCACCTTGCAAGTTTGTTGGCGAGCTCTGCACCCCAGCCTCTGGGCTGAAATGAAAACTGAAACGAACAACAGTGTCACAATAGTTTATAACTCAAGCTGTAACACACAATGCACGCTAGCAAAACTAGGAGGTGAAAAAGAAAGTGCGTTTTCTTTCAAATATGTTTTATGGGCTGACCTGAGTGATAGAGTCCCCGAATAAAATCACCTGAGGCCAAACTATTGTTTTTAACTTTGACATCGTGAATCTGAGAAGAGGAACTATGGACGAAGGGAAAGGGGGACTAGAAAGTGGCTGCACACACCGGTCGGGATTTCCGGTAAGGAAATGCTCAAGCTCATTTCAAAATAAAAGTAATTTTAAGGTCGTTAATGACCTATGAAGCTTTTCCTCCTCTTGTAAAGAAAGGTACCATTTCAACAATTCATAAAATTAGACTTGATCAAAATGAGAATAAGATATCTGTCATATCTTCTGTTACCAAAAATGAAAGAAGTCACGATATTTATTCTTGCAATAAATTCTTAAGACTGAGATTTCATTTCTGTAATTTGGATTGTAAAACAGATCTTGCGAATGTAATGTTAATTCTTAAAAATAAGTGCATTATTTCACAAGCAAAACAATTTTCACCATGCAGTCAATGGCTGTACAAAACTAAGTTCAGAGAAATGTAATATCAAAATTAAATTAACAAAAATAAATTAATGTTAAATACTGGGAAGAACAACTCAAAAACAAAGCAAATTAAAATATAATTTCCCTAAATAGAGAATACAAAATGGTTTATTCTCTTAACTCTGTAAAAGATCCTTCACTGAGAAAAGTCCTGACAAAGAACAGACTCAGTGACCACAGATTTACTGTAGAGATGAGTCATCAGAAAAATAACTGGCTACCAAAAAAGGACAGATTCTGTCCCCACCCCGCTCCACACCCTTGAATCCTCTTAATATCAGGCTGTGAGAGATGACTAATATCCCTAATGAACACACACACACGCCCAGAGTTGTAATATTCAGAAAGTACAATAATTACCGGGAATCATGCAAAACCGTGCGATTGTTGCGCACAAACATACCAAAGTATGTGAGGACCTGAGGACAGCCAGTGGAACTTGAACACACACAACCAAATATTAGTTCATTTTTATATTATATGATTTCTTCATGTATATTGAACCATAAACTTTATTCATCTCCTTTTTTCAAGCTTTACCATCACAGTACTTCTAAATGTGTCATTATATTTAACTACATGCATTTCATTGTAAATATTTTTATTTTTTCAATTAAATGCTTTGGTAACAATGCCCCAAACTCATACCAATAAAGGTCTTTGAGTTGTGAAATTCTGAATGATATTTACCCCTGTAATGAGTTTCCAACATAATAAATGTGTATTTTGGAATTCCAGCAATGAAAATTCAGAATACCTGTTTTTATTTACGATAATACAAAACCTCCTGGGACTCTTCAAAATTGTATGTCTGAAAAGGACATAGACTCACCTGAGGTGAAATATGAACTTGTTAAATTTGGAGCGGTGATGGAAGACAAAAAAAATGTATACCACCCTGCTGATGATAGCCGAACAATATATCCATAGATGTAGATTTATACAGGTTAGACCATTATTTCTTTGTTTTGAAGAGGTCATTTTCATATAAAGCACTGAATTATATCAAAAGCAAAGAATTCCTGGACATATAGATTTCTTAAGATGTTTTAATTCCTGACTGGATCTGTGACATTTCTTTTTTTCTCTTTTTTGTTTATTTTATTTTCCCTTAATATATAATTTTTATAATTGTGTTTGTGTTTTTGTATTAACAAAATGAAGCTTGCTCTGTAAATCTACGGTTTGTACATTATAATAATGTAAAAGACAGCTTTTTAAATTTCATACAGATGTTTATAAGTGAATTGTGAAAATGTGATAGTTGTTTTCACACCAACCACCAGAGACGCTGCTCCGAAGATCAGCCTCAATGACCGACCGGAAATGAACGTGATTCTGCCGCTACTGAACATGGCGGAGGTCAGGCAGAGGCTAGGAAGAAGTGTCTACGACCTAGCCCTGAAAATAAACAACCGTAGTTGCCTGGAAATTCTGAGAAGCCAAGGAAGCACAACCACAAGGACTTCGTTTCTTTTGCCGGGATACCTGTTGGACAGTATTCAAAATGGAGGGCTGTCAGGAGCTGAGACTGCGGCTGAGAGAGTGACCGTAGGAGTTTCACTGGGCGGTTACACAAGGTTTACTGCCGTGTTTGGTCAATTTGAACCTCTCCCTAATGAGGAAGATAACCCTCCCTTTGGACCTGCCATATATTATGTCTCTAATAAGATTCGGTGGCAAAGGACACATAGAAACGTCCCTCATTTAAGGGGTAATGCCATGTTGAAGAGGACCTTCTCCACCCTGAGGACCCCTCCACAGCAGCTTCAGCGCCTGTTCTGCAGACATGGAGACTTTGTGTTTGTCAGAGCTTACAGTGGAAATGGAGCCCGCTCTGAGCCTCTGTACAGGACCCAAACTGGCTATTATGAAATCCTGGGGGTGTCACCTAGCGCAACCCAGGCCCAGATAAAAACTGCCTACTATAAGCAGTCCTTCATATATCATCCAGACAGGAATGCTGGCAGGGATGAGGCCACAGTCCGCTTCTCAGAGATCAGTGAGGCCTACACCGTGCTGGGAAACAAAGCTCTGAGGAGGAAATATGATAGAGGGTTACTGAGCCAGGGAGACCTCACTGCAACATCCAGGCCCTCCTCCACCAGGGACACCTCAGGGACATCCACCAAGCGGCAGGGTGGGGGCCGGCAGTCTGTGATGGGCGCAGACCGGCAAGGAGGGGTCTATGATTTTGACAAGTTTTTTA